>JAJOZX010000701.1:705000-897500 GCA_023014485.1 Bathynomus jamesi | reverse complement strand
GAATCCATCGGCGGCCCCAGGTTCGAGACCCGATGACAGCAGCCGGCGCGCAGCAAAACCCAGCTGTTCATCCTTCCACACAATAAAGAAAGTGGTTGGTAGATAAATGGATACCCTGGGTGGCCTAGTGGTTAAGACGATGGGCTGCTGGTGGGGCGTGGTTCGGATTCCACGTTAAACTGTAGGTCTATGGTGGAGTGAAAAGCTTGACTTTCGTCAGAATGAACAATTCGGGCGGAAGCTAACCAAAGGTACGAAAGGTACCAAAGGTTCCAAAGGTATATATGTGGTGATCTAAAGTGGTGTTCCCCAAAATAATTTATAGTCTAGTATATTATTTTTTGGGAACATCTATTTTGGACCACCCTATATATATATATATATATATATATATATATATATATATATATATATATATATATCAACCAGATGGACAGAGTCCTGTGCAAAGTCCCTGACCAGCCATATGTGACTGGCTACGAGGGCAGGACGAGATCAGACAGCAATTCCCTCCTTCACCAAATCCCGCAAATGAGGCGGGATGCTGTAGAGGGGTCGACCGCAGGTCGATCCTGAACCGTCGTTCGAATTCATATAAAGTAACATTACCTTGGTTTAGCTTCCGCCTGAATCGTTCATTCTGACGAAAGTATCTACCAACCAATTTTTTTTTATTGTGGGGAAGGATGAACAGCTGGGTTTGTTGCGCGCCGTCACCGGGTCTCGATCCCGGGGGCCGATGAATTCGTAGTCAGCGACGCTAACCACAGCACCACTGATATATATATATATATATATATGTTTTATTGTTTGACAGCTGTTTTTTTAGATATATAGTGAGTGTATTATAATAGTAAGTGATAATCATGTTAAAATCATTAATTATTAACATTTATTTCCGATTATTAACACCTGCTTTTAGCATTAAATGTCTGTTATTTCAATTGTTTGACGAGTGGCAATGTGGAAGGGTTCGACCATGGATGAATTTAAGTAATTTGTGGGAATACATTGGAAAATTCTAAGACGTGTGCAATACTCTTATATCGGAGCCGGAATACACATTGCGTCATATCCTCGTGTTATATATATATATATATATATATAATCAATGATGAAGGCAAGAAACTGGCACAGCGCTCAGGCCAACTAAACACATTGTTCTAATTCCTGTATTATTATCACCAGCATTATCGGGATTCGAACCCCTGACCTCAATGTCTTCACTTTGCTTAATTAAAGAGAAATGGTGTTGCCGCAATGCATGGTATTGCCCTAAATCGGAGGATACTGTCCGATTAATATCACATGGAATTTTTTTTTTTTTTTCATACGAAAGAAATTTATTGATTTAGAAATCACAAAAATGGCGTTATGGGCATTTTGTAGTGCAGTTAAAGGCATGTTACAGTTTTGCAAATAAATAAAGAAAGAAATAATAAATATAGATATTATTTTGTTTAAAAAATAGTAAAGAAAAACTTAACATAAGATATCGAATTTCAACATGTCCTCCGTTGTCATGTCGACAAGGTTGTAATAATTTTTCGAAATTGGTGAACACATCTTCAGGTTTGTGAGAAGTTATGGCGATTACGTCATGCTTACTTCTTCGATTAAGGTCTTGTAAATCTTTAGATTCGGCTGCGTAGACTTTAGTTTTCATCCTTGTCAAAGGTAGGAATCTATAATGGTATAATATAGAATGATCGCGTAACCCACGCAATGGAGTCACAACGACCAATCCATCTTTGCGGAAAGGTAAATCTTGGTTAACCTTGGTTTTGCTTCCGCCCGAATTGTTCATTCTGACGAAGGTCAAGCTTGTCACTCCACCTTAGACCTACAGTTTAACGTGGAATCCGAACCACGCCCCACCAGCACCAGCCCAGCGTCTTAACCTTTAGGCTACCCAGGGTACCCATTTATCTACCAGTCAATTTCTTTATTGTGTAGAAGGATGAACAGCTGGGTTTTGCTCGATCCCGAGGCCGATGGATTCGTAGTCAGCGACGCTAACCACCACACCAGCGAGGCGCATTATTGTTAAAGGAAGATATCCGACTAAATCCTTGCAGAATAATGAGGTGGGATTCGTTCAGCTGGACTTTCTTCACGACTAAGATTGACTAAACTAAATTTGAAATCTAATTGTACCGCCGTACCTCAAAAATAAATTTAGAAATTTACTTTAAATATTAATTCTTAAATGTATTTATATACGCAATATTTTTTTAAAATTTATATTCCAACTGTAACAGAGCTTTATTGTAAAAAGGTAATATCTAGGCAGAACCCAAGTAGAAACAGGGTAAGTGGCTGGACCAACCCCACCCGATGCCAGCAGCTGGGAGCGAATTCATAGAGTCTCACCACTCGGAGTCCGACACAATAACCTAACCACTGAGCTACCGGGCGCTCAGAACTTTATGAATACCCTGTATTTAACGTATCAACTGTCAGCGTCTATAATTTTTAGGTTATATATATATATATACACTGACCTTAACAGGCATCTATAATTATATCAACTAAATGAGTTTTATGATGAGTGTCTCGAGTTCAAACTAAATTTAGGTCGTTTGTTGAGAGCGTAAAAATTAAAGACCGAGCAATCGTATACGGTAATAAAATTGAAGTTTCGCTTTTCTTATACGCAAATACAAAAGGGGAATTTAAAATGTTTTTTTTCTTTTTATTCTTAGAATTTTCTTTGGAGGGTATAATTATTTTTGTTTTTTGTTTTTTGTTTTTTTAATATAAAATGTAATCTCTTTATTTATCTCTCTATTTACCTTAAAGTCGACAAAATAACTAGAAATATGAATCCGTATAAAATTGTTTAATGTCATATAGTCTAATATTACTCGTACCGTACTGAAAAATACGAGTGAAAAATTTTCCCCCCTTTTCTCGGGGATTATTTTTGTCGCTGTTGTGAAATTTTCCCCTAATATCTCGGGGATTTTTTTTTTTTTTTTTTTTTTGTTGTCCAATAAACCAAACCACGTAGAAGTGAAGAGAAATTTATTATTCTTTGTTATTCTTTTATTATAAATAGCGTTTATATTTAAATAGATTTATTGTCTCGTTTTTTCGAGTTATGACTGAATCTATTGAGAATTTGGACCACACATTTATACCCATGCAAATTTTTTCTCAATTGGTCTCAACGAATATTTTAGCCCACGTCGAAGATCTAAGGATTACAGGCTTAACACACACACACACACACACACACACACACACACATCTTCGTATAAGCGAGGTACCGACTTTTTGTAAGTCCATATATCTAAAAACGTAATCTAAATAATTCTATAATAACCTCGCATATACCGACCTTCACTATACCCCTACTTCATTAAGAATTAATGATTTCCAATAAAAATAAATTAAATAAAACTCCGTTGACACCGCTAATGTCGCTACACGCACATTCGCGTCACGATGCGTGTATCCTAAAGACTGTCACTGTTTAGTAAGGTAGAGAAGAACACGCGTACATTCAAATATTCAAGGATAAAAATTCAATACTATATACAGTGTAGGAAGTAATTTTTAATAAAAAATAAAAAGTTAATAAAAATATAATCTCAAAAATAACGCATCTTCATTGAACTAAATTACGTTACGTTTCGCCTTGACAAATCACCTCCGACTCACAATTAATTTTATACCTGTTTACGGGTAAATTATGGTACGCTTTGTCCAGATTTAAAAAAAAAAATAAAAATAATGGAAAATAAAATTTTAAAATTTCGTCGTAAATTGTCATATCAAAATGTACGTTCTTTTAATTAATACATGAAGTAAATTTTTATATGTAAAAATTGTTACTTAATTTACGCGTTGACTATCACGTTCATTAGAAATAAAGAAGCTCAAAAACCGGATAATGAACACATTCAATATGCGAAGTCGAACCTAGGATTTTATATATATATATATATATATATATATATACACACACTCGTATATGATATTAATTAAACCCTATTATAGATATCTTTCTAGATATGCTGGAATAGGTAATGCAATTATATATAGTAGTGATACATAAATCCTCAAAAGGTAATACAGACATTACAGATAACTCTCTACGGTGATAATCTATATATATACATATAATAATAATTAAAATATGTAAACCATTTTAAACCTCGTGACGGTAGACGAAAAGAATTTAATTAAGGGATTTTTTCTACTCGTGTATATATATATATATATTTATTTATTCGCATTGAACGAAAACAACTTCAGAAGACCGTTTCAAAAGGAATGCCAACGGGTTAATTAAAAAAAAGAAAAAAGTTGGTACCTCTTTTTAAAACTGGTTTTGGTCGAAAATAAAATGGATTTTTGCATTTGTCTAATGATGTAATCAATTAAACATTGAAAAAGGCAATTGATTCGTCTTTTGCTTCGTATGTATTCTGTCAGAGAAGGTTATATATATATAATATATATATAAAATATTTTGTTTGTGTGTGTGTGTGTGTGTACGTTTATGTGCGCGCACGTACGCTTAGTTATATACTAAATGCGCAGTAAACCCATGATCACTATAATTCCTGTGAATATTTAGGAAAGTAATTCCATTTTGTTTAGGGATTAATGTTAATGTTTTTAAAATTAATTCGCGCAATGATTTTATAGAGAAAACAATATATATATATAAATATATATATATATATATATATATATATATATATATAATATATATTATTTATATATATATATATTAATATATATATATAATATTATATTATAATGTTACAAAGTATTTAACATTTTTCTACGACACATTATTATTTTCAAGGCGCATTGCAGTTTTTTTTAAGTAATTTATGCTATGCTATGCTATGATATCATCGAATTTGGAGTACAAGATGGCAAATTCAACAACTGAACGCGTGTTTATTGTGAAACTTTATTTCTATGTAAAGAGTCTCGTGGAATTGCATTGTGATTTTAAAGCACAATTTCAGGTAAGGGAATAATTCTCTCCCAAACAGATCAGCAATAGGGACACTAACGAAGAAATTCAAACGGATTACTTCCCATTCTCTGTCATTCTCATTCGCCTTCTTATTCTCATTCACGTGGTCGGTCCTCAAATGAATATGACCAAAAGTGAAAAAATCCATATTTGACAAAAGCGTGTATTGTTGATTTGGGAGACGATGTTTGTTTTCGTCGCTGAAATGGGAAGGGTTCATATTTCCTAACCTAACTTATTTTAACCAGTCATAGCCTCGCTTATCGTAATCTAACCTTAATCGTAACTTCGCTTATCGAACCTAACTTCAATTATAACCTCGTTTATCGTAACCTAACCGGACTAAAGTGGGAAAGGCCGTGGATGGAAATAAAAATTATATGAAGGAGAAATGGCATAAATTGAGTATTGCCTAAAATGTGAATGGCATACAATGGGAATTGCATTTGCGGACACGGATGAAAATGGGAATAGCGTCGTAGAATCGATGGGGAAACCATTCAAACGTACCGCGGATCATGTTGGTTGAAAGAAATTTGTCGAATGCGCCATCTTGCACCGTAAATTTAGGGATTATCTACTCTAAACTACGCTTTTCTTCTCAACCTTCCAGGTATTCCGTACGACGATTCCTCATTTTACGGTGATCAGGCTTGTTGCCTTCCACCTCTCTTTTGAGTTGGCCTGGTGAGGTAGAGAGTTGGTTTCTTGCGCTTTTCAATTCACACAGCTTGACACTCGCGCCTGATCTGGAATTGTTCTGAGTCAAGCGTCTAGTCTTCTTTTGAAAAAGATTTCCACAACTACATCACTTGTGTTTACGGATTTCCGTGAAAATAATGAATCGCAAATTTATGTCAAATACGTTGTAACATATGAATTAAAATAGTCCTTCTTCAGAGAGACTAACACACCAAATATATATATATATATATTATATATATAATATATTTATATATATCTTATATATATATATATATATGTGATTATCTTACAAGTCCTTCTTGTTGTATTTACATTTTTAAAATGTATGACTTGCAAATAGTTTTCTGACTTGAAAAGTAACGTAAATTGTCGCATGAGCTGAAGGATGTTATATATATATATAATCTTATATATATATATATATTATATATATATATATTCGGTCCTTTAAAAAGATTAAATTTTTCTTCTCCCCAATTTGTTATTTGGACATTAATTAAACGTTTCGAACGAAAACTGTAAGCCTATCGTTAACGCATTCAAAGCTAATGAATAACCTCTCTCTCTCTCTCTCTCTCTCTCTCTCCTCTCTCTCTCTCTCTCTCTCTCTCTCTCTCTCTCTCTCTCTCTCCAATTAGGAATGAATTACTTGTCATCTATTATTATCAGTCGCCTCTCTCTGAAATATTTACCTATTTAGGTTTCTTTCTGTGCAAAAACGTTAATAAGATTTTGTTTAATGGGGCTGTAATCAACTTTTAAATGGATATTATGCAAATTCGGAAATGGGTAAAACTTAACAGGACATCCCATTCTTGCGCTCCAAACTTCTTCAGGGTTTGCAGGTTTCCCCCCCCCCTCAGAATTTTTTTTTTTTTTACTTTATACCTTATTAATATGATAGGTTGTATACGTGCCTATATATATATATATATATGTGTGTGTGTGTGTGTGTGAATTATAGAGTGTAAACAAGTTAATAAAATCTAAATTGGAATGACATTCAACTGGGCTTACTTCGATTTATTTTCATTGGGTTACAAATCTTAAAAGATTGTGTGAACTATGCGATACACACACCACACACACACACACATATATATATATATATATATATATATATTTATTATCCCAAAGGATGATAATATATGAATGTTTTAAAAGGATTTAGGTGTCATGGTTATAATTTAGATTCTTAGCGCTGAAATTTGATAAGGGCAAAGTATATACTATATATATATATATATATATATATATATATATATTATATTATATATATATATAATATATATATATATATATATACCACAATAAGGAAATGCGATTTTAAGTACGAGATTTTAAGGTACTGTTAAATTTGAGACGAAATCAACGTCCTTTCATGGCAAAAATGTACACCAAATCATATGTATTAATTTCTCTTAATATTTTTTGTTATTTTTAGTTTTTAAATTTATTATTGTTTATTAAATTAAATTACTTATTACCTTCATGAAGAGGCACTTTTTTATGGGATTTATCGCTTACCAGTAAGTTTATCATTATTGTTATCGTTATTATCTCTCTCTCTCTCTCTCTCTCTCTCTCTCTCTCTCTCTCTCTCTCTCTATATATATATATATATTATATATATATAATATATATATATAGGGCGAGTCAAAAGTCTGGAAACATAGGAACTATGCTTTTCAATGCGAATATACATATGTATATATTTGCATTGAAAAGCGTAGTTCCTATGTTTCCAGACTTTTGATTCACCCTGTGTGTATATAATTATACACTATGGTTTTAGCTTCCGCCAGAATTTTTCATTCTGATGAAGGTCAAGCTTGTCACTCCGCCTTAAACCTACAGTTTAACGTGGAATCGGAACTACGCCCCACCAGCAGCCCGGCGTCTTAACTACTAGGCTACCCAGGGTACCCATTTATCTACCAACCAATTTTTTTTTAATTGTGTAGAAGGATGAACAGTTAGGTTTTGCTGCGCGCCGTCTGCTGTCACTGGGTCTCGATTTATGGGCCGACGGATTCGTAGTTAGTGACAGTAACCACTACACCACCGAGGCACATATATATATATATATATATATATATAATATATATATATATATATATACCTTTCAAAGGTTCCGCGCGATGATTCCTCATTTCACGAAGGTCAAGCTTGTCGCCCCGCCTTTCGAGTTGGCCTGGTGAAGTAGTGAGTTGGTTTCTTGTACTCTCCACCTCACATAGCCATGTACGCCCGGCTCATCGGGGATTGTTCTGAGCCAAGCGTCTAATCGTCTTTTGAAGATGTCCACTGCAACACCATTCGTGTTCCTTAGGTCTTTGGGCATCTGATTAAACAGTTTTGGTCCTCTCACCACAAAACTATTTTCTTTCAGGGTTAAGGATGTTCCCTGTCTAGCCTTTAATTTGGGAACATGACACAGTCTTCCTTTTCTACTTTCCACTGTTGTTTCGGGGAGTTACAGGGTTCAGAGTAAAATTAGGGACTAGTTTCTCCATTATTTTCCAAGTATAAATAATGGTGTCTCTCTCTCTCTTCTCCTTTCCACTAAATATAGGTTTAGTTCGCGTAACCTTTCCCAGTAATTTAGTTCTTTGCACCCCTTGATCTTGGCTGTGAAGCTTTTTTGAATCCCTTCCAGCTGTCTATGTCTTCTTTTTTATATGGGGATGTTAGGACCGAGCAGTATTCCAAATTGGGTTTGATCAGTGTTTTCAGTAGAGGAATCATTACATTCCTATCCCTTCGTTTAAAGGTTCTCAATATCTGCCCAGTTATTCTCTTTGCTCTGTTTACTGCTATCTTATTTTGTGTTTCAAATTTCGCATCATCTGTCATTACAACCCCTAAATCTTTTGCTCTAGAATTTCTCTGAATTTCTTGTCCATTTGGGGTATAATATTCCATGGATTTTAGGTCTTCTCTTTTTCCGTACCGTAACAGCTGAAATTTCTCAGTGTTAAACTTCATATCTTCCGTCCACTTGTAGATTCTGTTCATGTCGGTTTGTAAAGATCCTATATCTTCTGGGTTTCTTATTTTTCTACTGATCTTTGTGTCATCAGCAAAGGATGTAACTGTGCCGTCTCTAGTAACGTCCTCATCTATGTCAGTTAGCATGATTATGAAGAGTAGTGAAGCTAATACTGTTCCTTGTGGTACTGAGATGAGGACCTCTGATTCTGATGAAGATACTCCTTGTACTGTAACGACTTGCCGCCGCTCACTAAGGAAATTATATATCCATTTCCCTACTTTTCCTGTTATTCCTATATATTTCAGTTTATGTATTATGATTCCATGGTCACACTTGTCGAACGCTTTGGCAAAGTCTGTGTATATTACATCATAGTTTTCATTACTTTCAAGTGCATCAATAATGTTGTTGTAGTGTTCCATTAGTTGTGACCTTTATCGCTTCTATAGCGTCGTCTTCTTTTTCTGTATGCTTCTCAATTAGTTCCTGTATGACGTCATCGATACTCTGCAGTTTATCATTTAATATTTTTCTGATGTTGTTATCTTTACAGTTAGTACTTAATTTTGCAGTCACTCTTTTTCTCTTTCGGAACAATGACCTCTTTTGTCTCTCGAACCTGCTTCTCTTTCCTTTTTGTTGTATTTTTTGGGACATGTCTTTCCACAATTTTTAACGTCTTCTCCTCTAAAGTCATTAGCATCTCTTCTATTGTCTTGCCCTCGAAAATGGTTTTCCAATCTATTACTTCCATGCTGGATGCAACATCTTCCCAGTTTATAGCTTTGGAGTGAAAATTAAAAATTTCGAATTTGCTTCTTTCTGTTGTTCGTGTTCTTTCCTTTCCTGTTGCTTTTATATTGGTTGTTATTTCAATGATGTTGTGGTCCGATATTATAGTTGGGGATATTTCTACATTATCAATTAGGTTGCTGTTGTTTGTGAATACCAAATCTAGGCAGTTGTTTTTTCTTGTTTTCTGTTATTTCTTGCATTAACATAAATTCATCAACTAGCATATATATATATATATATATATATATATATATAATATTATATATATAATAAAACAGTTTTGGCACCGACAACAACAATAACTGCACTTTCTACTTCTCTGAAGAGTGAGAAAACTAGTGTTTTTACCCCACTGAGGGAGGAACGTAATTTTTGCGGGCAAGAAGTAACTGATAAGATCACCCAAATCCAAACTCTTGTAAATATAACGTTTACGTATGGAAGAATTCAAGAACACATTGGACTGTAGTTCCATCAATGGCTCTACTACCGAAATCCATGTATGTTAATTCTATACCACAGACTGCAACTCTGCAGCGATCTTGTGTTACGGCTCAATTATCCCGTGCTTGAGTATCAGCGTCCATTTATGTTTCTTCCATGTAAAATGCCAGTGGTAAAAATTTGGTCTAGATCAGCAACGTACAGTGAAAACACTTCACGCTGCTCGTGAAAGAGTGTGTTTGACAAGAGGCACTAAAGTCTAAGAGCTATTGTTTATATTCCTGAGAAAAAGGCATTGAAGTAAATTCAAAATGTTCTCGGGTTGAAAAGAATGAATGCCAATTTCGTGAATATTAATAATATAATAATCTAATTTCCGTTATAACATCCTATTAATAATAATATACGGTAGAAAACACTGATAACGCAGTTTGATAATGCAGTAGCGAATAGCACGGCAATAAAAAAAAGGACTGATTATACGGTTCATAACGCGAATAACGCGGTTATTTTTTATGTTAAACGGGCAAAATTCAAGCTAGGCAGTAGGCACCCAGCAACCACAGGCAGACGCAGCCGAGAGTTATTTTAGGAAGTATTCCAAATCTAATCTATTTTTCCCCAAGGTCTTTAACAATAGATAACGCCAACCGCGATATCGAGGGTGTCTGTTGGAACGTAACCCCGCGTTATTAGCGTATTCTACTGTAATAATACTAAGTGATAATAGAAATTATTACTGCAATTGCAATTACAAATTTTAAATTAATTAAAATATTTAATACTGTAATGATAATGTAGGCCTTTGAAATGCGACTTTTCATTTAAAACAAATGAAATACAGTAGTAGTTGCCAGATATCACCATTTTTTTTATTTTCCATGACAACTCTGAAAAGGATTTTGGGGATTCCATTTTTTGAGAGAAAGACAAGTTGAGGGGAAAAAAGAGGTGCTGCAATTTAGTTTCTATAGAAATATTGAACGTCAGAGAAATTTAGTATTTTTTGTTTCATGACGTCATCATGCGCAAATTGAAATTATTGTGTATAAGGCAACTTTAAATGTCTGATACATCATATATTGTGTAATTATTATTCCAGCTACATGGTGTCATATATATACTGTATATATATATATATATACACTGTAGGTAGGTACGATTTGGTAATATAAATATTAGGATTAATTATAATATACACCAAACTTCATAGGTATAGTTAAAAGAAATTTCACATGGCCCTGGCATTTTGGTTCACCTCCCCCCGACACACACACCTCGCAATTCGAATGTAAGATATTCTCAAGATGGGGAGAGTTACATTCTGGTCGCTGTTAATTACATTTATTATTACCTAACGTTAGATAAAGTATGGTATGGTTTGGTTATGGTTTGGTTATGGTTTGGTTACGTACGGGTTGATGTGGTATGTTTTGACGTAATTATCTACGGTGTCCATAAAAATCTGCTACAGTTTTCAATATAAATATAAAGAAATAACGAATATGCAAAACTTATTTTGAAAGAATATTTAGATCTTTCTAAATTTACTGTAAACTATGTATGGTGACACAAAAGGCTTTTAAATTTATTCCACTCTATGGCAGTGGTGAAAGAATTACGTCATTGCCGAATCGTCACCAAACAAAAATGGCGACTGTAGAAAAGGCACAACGCGAGTTATGGTTAACTAAGTAGAAATTTATAATAAGAGTTCAGAGAAAATTTATAAAAATAGTACACAAATGATCCACCAACTCATCATTTACCACGATCGGGAAGGACATACTTATTTCGGAACACGTCGAACGTGTCCGTAAATGTTTAAAGCGAAGTTCCCAAAAGATTTGTACGTTTTGATTCCACTGAACTGGAGACATCAAGGTCGAATGTCCATAATGTTCTGCGTGGTATGCTTCATCTGCACCCTTATAAAATTATCTCAATTCAAGCACTTTTGAAGGACGATTACGGCACACACACTAACATGTGTTCTGAACTGCTGGATTGGATAAAAAGGGGATCCAACATTTGTACGTTCACGGATTATGTTTCTCAGACGAAGGTACTTTCCACGTCAGTAACAAGGTTAACAAACATAACTCGAATTTGGAGACGAGACACTCCCCATGAAGTGTGAGAACACGAGCGAGAGTTCCCTATGGTTAATGTCTGGTGCGTTTTTTGGGGGTAACCCATTTGTCACCGGTACCTCATATTTGAAGATACTTCGGATTTTCTTCGTTCCAAGCGTGGATCGAAACCTTCTGGATAACTTCATATTCCAGCTGGACGGATCTCGCCTAATTATGTTGTAAACGTTCTGACTTTCCTTGACGAGGCCCTTCCGGAAAGATGGATTGGGCGCTGTGCTCCCGGGCTACGTCATGGCCACTGTTGCAACACCACTTCCCATTGATGAGCGAAGTTAAGCGACAGTGGGTCTGGAGAGTAGCTGGATGGGAGACCGTCCGTCACGTCCAGATTATGTAGCAACCTATGGTTCGGATGCCACGTAAAGCTGTAAGTTTCCTCCGACATATGACCTTAGATGCTGCGAAGGAAATTAAACAACCCTAACATTACATTACGCTGTGGCTTCCAAGCGTAGGGTCCGGGGTAATCCGAGCTTACATCATGAGATATCTACTTTTGAGGAAAGATTAAAACCAATGTTTATAAAATTTTGATAAAGTTTTTGAAGTTCTTAAATAAAGAATTGAGCATGAAACAGACGCCATAACTTTCCAGGGACTCGAAAATGTTTTTGACAGTTTCAAAAGAATACATCATTGGCTAGATGATGGAGGACATGTTTATATTTGATGGATTGCATAAGTTAAACCTTTTTATTTTCTGTTTTTAACTAAGCTTAAATGTTTATATTCATTATTATTTTAGTGACACCCAAAACTGTATATCAGAACTCTAAAGACATCGTGTACCGTTTTTTTATTTGAATTTCCTGTTAAATCGTTGTAAATATTATAGGTAATAAATACCTTTAGATAATTGTTTATGACCGATACGACATTCCTAATAGGGTTTTCAATATTTTTATATACTCTTTGCTGTGTGCCCCATCGTGCCAAGGGCGAATAAGGGCACAGTAGCATCGTCTTTATGGTCCGCATCAGCGATGACGTAAACTTCACGAAAACTGGCTATACCACTACAACTCACCAGGGTTACGTCGTGATCAATGTCATAACACCGCTTCCCGTTGATCAGCGAAGTTAAGCGACATTGGTTATGGATAGTAGTCGGGTGGGAGACCGTTCTCTATGTCCAGATTATGTTGCGACCCGTGGTTCGGATTCCACGTAAAGTTAAAAATCTATCCGTCGTATGACCTAAGATGGTACGAATGAGGTTAAACAATCTCATCAACCAACCAACTAGAACTCAGGGATGTTTGAGACCCCATCACTAGTTTATGAACATCTCGATGTACAGAGCTTTATGAGAAATATTAATTAATTAATTATCAATCAGGAGTACAACAGTACAATTTCATTACATTGTACAAAATTCTTTGTTGAAAATGATTCATTGTAAACAGACTTTCGAATTTTTTGGATTTTTTATATGTTTCCTATTTCAGTTCAAACCTTTTATCAGATCATATTTCATGGCCTGTGGACATGAATAAATGTTCTATTCCCCATTACGTTATAGCTAGGATAGGAATGACCAACTGTAAAGCCCCTGCACTCTCTCTCTCTCTCTCTCTCTCTCTCTCTCTCTCTCTCTCTCTCTCTCTCTCTCTCTCTCATATATATATATACTGTGTGTATATATTTGATAAACAAGTTTTGGTCTCGGCCGTTCAGATAATTTATCTTTGAAAATAAACTAACTTTAAAAGCATTTTAGTTATCCAAATTTTAATGCGAAAATAATAACAAATAAATAAACAAATAAATAAATAATGCAAAAAAAAAAAAAAAAAAAAATCTGAAAATAAACTAATTAATAAAACAAGATAATGAAATGAAAACATTAACGTAAACGCATGATCCAAAAATTGTTTTAGCCGACATACGCTGTCTCAGAACACAAATCTTGGAAGACATTTGTTAATAATATATTTACTTGTTTAATTGTTCACGCTTTTTGCGAGTTTCATTCATAATTCACCGCGACTCCTAATAAGGAGTCAACGAAAGAAAAAAAAATGCATCAGACACGCTCAAACCTGTTTGGAGATTGTTTATTTTTTATATTTTTTATTTTTTTTAATAAATTGAATGAGATTGTATTTAATATTGGTTTTGTATATATATAATATATATATATATATATATAAGGCCACCCAGCTCGAACATTATTATTAGTTTTAATTAGTATTTGTACATAAACGTAAACAAAAAAAAACAAAAAACAAAAAAATGAACTCCAACTTCTGGTTCTTTCCCACGGTAAGAAGGTTCGAAAGCAGGGTTCGAAACCCTCGTAAATGTTCCAAAATTATTCAGGGTGTGTAGCGTAATGTATTCATTTTGAGCATACCATTCCTAAATAGGAGCGATGTATACATTTAAAAATAGAGAATAAAAGATATAAATGGATTAAATTTTTAGGATTTAAAATTACAAAAATAAAATCCGTTTACAATAAAATAATGAGTGACAAAAAAAACAAAAACAAAAAACAAATAAAGGTTAATTAAACTAAATATGGAAGGTGATTATTCTCAATTATCTTAATGAAGTTAAAACTCGTTTGCGCACCTTTGTCACGGCTACATTTCTCTCTCTCTCTCTCTCTCTCTCTCTCTCTCTCTCTCTCTATATATATATATATATATATATATATATATATATATATAGGGTGTCCCTTAAGCCCGGCCTCATAGGAAAACTTATTTTAAATTAAATTTACAAAATTAATACATTAGAACTAAAACAAATGTTCGAATTGATGTCTTTCCTCACGAGTGTAACTTCCTTCTATATTAGCCATGGCGCGTTATTCTACCCGCAACCAAAAAAAAAAAAAAAGATTCCAAAACAAGATATCAATTTGAACATTTGTTTTTTAGTTCAAACGTATAACTTTTGTAAATTTAATTTAAAATAATTTTTTCCTACGAGAGAGACCGAACTTGTGGGACACCCTGTATATATATATATATATAATAATAAAAAAACAAAGGTATGATACAACAGTCTAATAATACTTTTACAACTAACAATACTAACAATGTAATGTAAACAGCTTGACATTATTCTTGTGTACCACAATTTTCCTTGTGTTCAGGAGGCAAAGAAAAAAGGTGCAGCTTCGTGCTTCTTAAATTTCATTGGTTGATATAGTGAAGTATGTGGTGATAATCCTTGTTTGGACATTAGAAATTACGCAATACCATCTTAACATACATCCTCATCTTTATATATATATATATATATATATATATATATATATATATATATATATATATATATATATACTTACAGGGACGATATATCGCCACATTAAATGTATATACAGTATATATATATATATAGAAACGACGTAAGTATAGAGGAGTTTTCAGACGAACCCAGGATCTTCCGATTGCCGGTCATTTTTCATTTGTTCGTTATTTCTCTTCCTCGTGTGCAGAACACTCCTCTATACTTACGTCGTTTCTATACATTAATATACTGCGTGGTCATTGCAGTTAAATGTGTGTGTGTGTGTATATATATATAAGCAAACAACCACAGGAAAAGGAAAAAGAAACACGAAGTCCGAGCGCTTTCGTGATATATTCACATCTTCAGGGAAAAACAAGAAATATATCACGAAAGCGCTCGGACTTCGTGTTTTTTTTTCCTTTTCCCCGTGGTTGTTTGCTTATTAATAAGATCACGTGTTATTCTGTGATTTTAGTGCATATATATATATATATATATATTATATAATGGATCATCACGATTTTTTTAGTCAACTGTATATATATTCTGTATGTATTAGGATACAATAAAATCCACTCGCAGAAACGAATGGTGTAACTCCATTTTATAAATCTTATTTGGACGAGCGATAAATCTTAATTCTTTTGACCTCTGTTCTAAAATTTACTTATTATTTAAATTTAATATTCCAAATTGTTATAATCCATTGTTGCGTTCTGTCATAGACACCTCGTCTGTCATTTTTGTAAGACGTTCATGTTGCATTTTTTATTTTATTTATTTTTTTTTTTTTGCTTTTGGTCAATGGAAAAAGAAATATTTAAAATGTTTACTGTATATTCAATGGTATTATTAAGGTTTCTCTTATATTTTTCTAAGTTATATAATTTATAATGTATATCAATCTCATAAGGTTTGAAAAAAAATATATATATACAGGGTGGGCCGTAAGTTTCCATACATAGGAAAAATAAACATTTTTTTATGGACAACCATTTTTATTTATACAATATGCTCTACATGGTTGCCATTGTTTTGAAAACACATTTCAATACGTGTTCCCCACTGTTGATGAACACGCATTAGCACAGTTGACGTTATGCTTGTAATGGCGTTGGTGATACGTTCCTTTAGATGATTTATGTCTCGTATCTTTTCCTGATACACCATGGCCTTCAAGTGCCCCCAAAGATAGAAATCAAGGGGAGTGAGATCTGGGGATCTGGGAGGCCACTCCACAGGACCACGCCGACCAATCCAAGCATCCGGAAACTGCTGCTGATCCAAATACCGACGCACGTGAAGACCATAATGAGGTGGAGCTCCATCTTGCTGGAAGTAAACTGGGAAGTTACCTTCCTCGTTTAGCAGGGATGGGAAAATCTCTTCTTGCAACATGTTAAGATACCTTTCGGCATTAAGATTTCCACTGACAAAAATTGGTCCAATAATTCTGTCACCCCATATCCCGGCCCACACCATCACTTTACCGGCACCTTGCATCTTCGTCGGACTCAGCCAGTTAGGGTTAGCATTACTCCAATAACGTATGTTTTGCCGATTAACCTCTCCATTGACGTAAAAATTTGCTTCATCAGTAAACAAGATCTTAGTTGAAAAGTTTGCATCCTCGTTCACTTTGGTTAATGCCCATTCACAGAATTCCATCCGTCTATCCGGGTCGTCTTCACTCAAATGCTGTGCCATATGCAATTTGTATGGATGCCATTTGTTTGCTTTCAAAATGCGCCTGATACTCGATCTGCTGACACCACTTTCTGCAGACAACCGTCGTGTACTTTTTCTGGGACTCCGTGTAAGCGCTGTAAGTATCGTAGCTGTTGTGTCTTCATCGGTGGCTGTACGTCTTGGACCACTTCGCGGTTGATCTGCAACATTTCCAGTTTTCTGAAACTTGTTAATAAGTTTTGCCACAGTGTCGTGTGTGATGTTCGTTCCATGTTGTCTGTTAAAGTTCATTGCAACCATGCGACTGCTTCCCGACCCAGCCATCAGTATGATTTCAATTCGTTGCTCTTTCGTCAAACGCATATTCTTAGGGTATCTGAAACATAAAAACAAACGTTTAAATTTTCCTATGTATGGAAACTTACGGCCCACCCTGTATATATATATATATATATATAATATATATATATATATATATAATATATATATATTTAACGTTTTATTCTTGGAAACAAAATAAGTTCGTTTCCAGTAATTAATTCAAGTCAGTTTAAAGAGATAAGGAGCCTTACATGTGTATATTAAATTTTAATTTACTCAGCCACAAGTGACTAAACCCTTCCTCATTTGTAACTACTTCCTCATTTCAATCGATTAAGAAAAGTGGTTAATAACGACTCATTTCGAGTTCTTAATTCATTTTCATTGATGAATGAATGAATGATGAAAATGTATGTTTTCATTCGGTGAAAGCTAAATTAAAGTGGTGGTGTGTTGAACCATTTCACCGAAAGGTGTTTTCATTATCTCTTTTGGAAATTCGATTGGACATTGATGTATCTAATTATTTCTCGCGATCCTCTCTCTCTGCGTGTCTGCATGGCGCTGACAGCAAAAATGTTTACATTATTCACCATTCAAACATTGATTTCCTTTTTACAACTGTTTAAATGCGTACAAGTTAAAATTTAAATATTACACGTGTACACTTTGTTTATGCCTGTAATTTTATCATACACACACACACACACACACACACACACACACGAGTCTGTCCAATAGGTCGAACATAAGGAAATCCACTTAAATTATGTAGATAAGAATATTACAAGTATAAAACTCTAATCGAAATGACGTCAAATTCTGAATGCTTTTAGGTTTCCTCTTTCAAGTGGCCGCCACATGACACCGAAGTGGTAACCTAATGACCGGGGCCGTCGAAACTCTATCACGCTATCTCTAATTTATTATTTTTCTTCAAGTTAGTCCGTAACCCTTCAGTACTTTGTTCTAAAATGTTCTGTCAAACCATAGATTTTTTTTGTAACACTTTCTGTCGGAATCAAACCACTCACCGTTTCGACGGTGAGTGGTTAATAGGAGGAGAAACCCCCACCTTTAAGACAATGAGATTTGGTTGACTCCACCCGAGAGTTTTGGATATATAAGCTCAAGCACAGTTTCATTAGGAGAGGAAAAAATCTCTTAAAAAAAATTCTTTGGGTTGATACACTCTTTTTTTTTTTTTTCCCTATACATATGTACAGTACGTAGTTCTCAATTTGCCGTATGTAATTTGGGTTTTGACGAAGTTTGTTTGAACGACGGTTGTTTTTTTCTTTGAATTTATGCAAGGAATTTTGTGACATTTTTACTAATTATATTTTTATTTACAAATTTTGAAATATTGCTTTGGTCTGTTTTAAAACTGTGGCCTTCATATTTTATTGGTATATTTGTGAATCAAAGCTGAAACTTAAAATACATTTTCTTTGTCGTAAATAAACAGTATAAACAGGACCGGATTAACCATTAGGCTAATAAAGCTGTAGCCTTAGCTTAGGCCCTAATTTTTATATCAAAAACCTTAATCTTTGTCACAAGGTTGGTTAAGTAGTATCATATATAACTTCATAATTATATCTTCAGAGGTGGAAAATAAGAGTTTTTTAGTTTTAGTTAAGAGTTTTTATGTCATTATATCTGATGGTGTATTATTGTCGATATGTATGTATGATTTTCAGCCATTTTCGTATGATTGGCTTCAAAAGGTTAATCTGTTTTCGAAATTGTTTTTCAGACGTTGGGAATTTGGGCCTAGTCTAATTGATCATTCAGCATGTCGAAGAAACCGGGATGTTTTGTTTGATATCACAGTTTAAAGTCAGGAAGGAAGAAATCATTCTTTATTTGAATTGTATGCTGTTTTTGCTGAGGGGGGGGGGGGGTTATGTACATAGCTTTGATTTTTGTAGTTGTTAAATTTGGATAAATATACATTTATATTTGTTTGAAGATTTTAGGAATTATCATATATACAATATATAGTACATATATAGGCCCTTCCCTCTTATTAGCCTTAGGCCCCTCACCGCCTTAATCCGGCCCCGAGTACAAATTGGACTCAAAATCGTCTAAATGACCTTTTCTCAGTTATTTGACCTTACTTTGTTTTTAAACGTAAAAGCTGAATGCGGCGTATAAAAGTCATCGATGTTCTGACTGAAGCTGCAAGAAGTCATACTTCGAAGGGCAATTACTAGGGGTTAAAACCGGTATTGAAATACCGGTATTAATACCGGTATTGAAGAAGTACAAATAATACCGATACCGATATTATAGGTTTTCGGTATTGACAAAAATTGCTATTGTAAAATTTAGGCAATTTAGTCCTCCGATGGGCAAATAAACTGTTTTTGGAGGATTCGGAGAAAAAAAAAAGTTTCGGGGTATTTTGCAGTTAACCTCTTTTTTTCGTTTTCTATTCCTTTCTATCAAAGAAAACTATTTATTGCACTAGCTTTAAGAGTGATTCATTCAACTGTAGCCATTTCTTCAACAGAGTGGGAAATTATTGAAAACCTTTATGACACCTTACGTCCTGTTGAAATAATTCTTAAAGGGTTATGCTCGAAAGATGCATCACTCCTGACAGCTGAATCATCAATGAAATTTATTTCAAAGAAACTAGGAGAGAAAAATAATCCAATAGCAAAAGAGTTAAAAGATTGTCTTAGAAATCGTTACATTTCAAGAAGACAGCAAGACATTGTAGGTTTAATCAAATATCTTCATAATCCCGAAGTTTTAAAAGTTCAAGAAGAGGAAAGTTTTTCTGTTCCATCAAAATTAGTTCTCAAAAGAACTGCAGAAAGGCTCCATAAAAGACTTTTCCCTAAGAATGTGGTTGATTGGAGATAGAAATGGAAGAACAGGAATTTCCATGTAACCCTGAAAATGTAGCTGCAAATAAGACTGAAGTGGAAGCAGATTCATTACTGAGTGAATACATGCAAGAAATGGACAAACTAGGAAAAGTGCCATCTAAAAAAAATTCCATTGATTTTGATGTTACTAATGAATTTAAAAGCTTGGAAGTTACTTTACAGAGAAGTGAGAATTTAGAGAAGCTGTACAAGGCACTGCTTTCAATTAAACCTACAAGTGCAGAATCAGAAAGAGCCTTTTCTGCTGCAGGCATATTTCTGACGAAACTGAGATCAAGTCTATCTGAACAATCCCTAGATGCTCTTTGTTTCCTCAAAGCATACTTTCAAAATCAAACTAAGAAATAAATATTTAGATACTAATAATTTCTATCTACCCCAGTAGTTGTATAATAATATGCTAAAAAAAAATTCAAATAATATTTTTATTACAATTTAGTAATTTACTGTATAAACTTTTTCGAATAGAATGCCATCTATTTGGAGTTGGGTCATTAATTTATAGTAAATATGGTGAGTACCGCAAGTCCCTCAGACTTGTGGGAGGGTTGGTAGGGTGGCACCATAATAAATCAAAATAAATTATTTTTTTCATAATACCGGTATCAATACCGGGATTAGCATAATTGCCTCCAAATACCGGTATTGAAAATTTTCGGTATTATGCAAGCACTAGCAATTACTGATCAAAATTTCGCTCAAAATGAAGAAGGATAAGTGATACCTCAACTGTACAGTGATCAAGTGAGTGTAAACTGAGAAATTATACCGATTTAGTGAGACAAACGGAAAAGGGCATTAGTGAAAGGGAAAAGCTGAGTGTGGTACACATTTTCATCTTAAGGAAGAGACGCGTTGCGTATAACAGACAAATTAACCACTACAGTACCTGATCCCCTTGGCGCGACGACATATACGCCCATCTCCGCATTAGCGAGGTACCGACTTTTTGAAGTCCATCTATCTAAAAACTAATTAACCGAACCTATTTTAACTTAACCTAACTCAGTGCCATCGAACTGAGAACAACGTGATAAGTGTTTGGAACGCAATTGAGGGCTCGAGCTGTTTTATGTTAAGTCATTAAACAGTAAGGTTCTCGCTAATCTAGTCCAACGCAACCTAATCTGAACAAACCTAATCAGGACCAACATCTTTTCCCGATAATAAAAATTTTCAAGATTTTTTTATATAAATTTTGAATGTTTCCTGGTACCAAAAGTGTTACCTCACAAAAATGCCCCACTACATCTGTGAATTATCACACACTCGACTTAATTCATGTTCAGCTGCCTACATACACTGATAAAGACGGATACCATACCTTAAACATTGCTTGAGATGTGTGCAGAGCAGGGTATCAGGGTATGTTACGGTAGAGCAAACTACCACAAAAAAAATGAAAATTCTGCCCCTCCTTGTTTATCAACATGCAGCTGCGAAACAAGCCGTATGTATATCACATTACTCGAAGAAATTCTATACAGTTTCTTAGTGACACACACACACACACACACACACACCAGTACGTCTCAAAAAGTATACAAAACCTGTGCGGGGATTAGTGTTATTTATAAACACACTGACCAAAATTGTATAAATGAATCAGTCCCAGATTCCTTTTTACATCGTAAGAAGCACCCCACTACAAACCCCAATCTCCCCTGCCAGATCACCCAACACCCCCAACCCCTTATTCAACTGGCTGTCTGTCCCTCTGTCTCGTCATATATTTTCATACCATATATATATATATATATATATATATATATATATATATATATATATATATATATTATCAGATTGTAAGGAATAAATCTTACATTGGCTATCAGCCATTACTAAATACTTTTGGCAGCTGGTATACACGTACGCAATGAAGTTTTTATTATTACAATTATTCATTATAGCTTTTTTTATATATATATATATATATAATATATATATATAATGTATTAAAATAGTTTGACCATTGGGTAATTTTTATATAAAAGAATGACAGTGTCCAGTTCTATTTTTATTTATTTACTTATTTTTAATTTTTGGGGTCATTAAAGTTCTGTCTCTTCCCCTTTTTTCGGGGGGGTATGGGTGAGAGGGAGCCGGGGGTGGGAGGGGATTACATAAACATCGTGGCTTTATTTATTTATTTCAACCTTAAATAACCTCCTTCTTTTTTTTTTAATCCTGATTACTGCCATTATCATTAGTTTAACAAATATCTGTTACATATTTAATGGTTTAATTAATAATTTTGGTGAAGTGTAAGGCAAGACTAGAGTAATATTTAGTGTCACTCCAATATATATATATATTATATTATATATATATATATATATATATATACATTTTAACTGCAAACAACACACAGTATAATTAATGTAAAGAACGACGCTTGTGTAGAAGAACGTTCGATTCCCGGGTGGTTACCTCATTTTTCATTTGTTCGTTCTCCCTCCTCATCTTATGCGGAACGTTCTTCTACACAAGCGTCGTTCTTTACATTAAATATACTGTGTGTTGTTTGCAGTTAAAATGTATATATATGTACGGTTAGCCCTGTTCAAAAATCAACTTTTTCTTATTTTCATAGGTTTCTGTACTTTTTCCCATGCTTTGTGACCTGAAAAGGCCGAAAATCACAACCATTTTGACCTAGGTTGTTGGGAAGCATTGCCGCATGGAGCTTTAATTTTTCTGCCTTGAAATCGGCCAAAAGCACCAGTTCCGGGGTCCCTTGAATCATGTTTTGCACTATAACATTTTATCTAAACAAGATAGAGTAACAAAATAGGCAGCAAATTAAAGTGTTTTTAATCCTCTTTCTAACTTATACAATTATGATAGTCTTGGAACAAGAAATGGCACATTGATACATACAAAGATTTCAGAAATATCACAAAATTCGTTTTCTCACACTCAAGGCAGACAAGGCGCCTTATTCATGACACAAATTTGAGATTAACATTTTGTCACAAGTCTAATCGATCAAGAAGTGAAAGCATTACATGATGATTAATTTCATAATGACATTTACACAGTCAGTTGTTGAGAGTTTGTTTCTTGAAGCTGTCAAAGCGGCGTCTGTTGAACTCCACAGCTTGAAGGAGATAGTCCCTTTGCTTGGCATCTGTTGTTATGACATTTGCAAAGTCGCTCATCATCTTGACACCACGTTCAGCAATGTCATTCACCGCTTTCAGATTCTTAACATAGTCCAACGCTTTTCTGTAGTCCTCATTCTGTGGCCAAGACGTGACAGGTTCCAGAAGCCACTCGGATCCAATGTTCAGTGTGTCCAGCAGGAAATGTGATTCTGGGCCAATGAGATCAACCAGGGTGGTCTTAGCTGTGACTCTCTGGAATAGAGGCTTTCCTGTTCTGAAGCTGTCTGGCTTCTCAGTGGCATGTAACTGGGCAGCAATGTCGTGCTTCAATGTGTCACTCAATCTACTGCTGAACAGGGCAACTGGCACGACTTCCTGCGTCAGGTACCATTTGTGGTTTTCCATCTTATTAAGTACTGCATCAGCAAGCTCTGGGTCAGTTTTCTTGTACTTCAACATGTCCTGGATTAGACTTAGATCATTCACGGGAGCATCTGCAGCAGACATTGACATCATCCATACAGGAGTGTAGAACAGCGAAAGGAAGGTGTTGAGTCTTTCCAGCTTTGATACAGTGTCTTCGTCGTACTCAAGTTGATCTGCAAACATCAGCATTTTCATGGAGTACAGGTTTCTGGCCATCCATCTGGCCTGATGAATGGCGCCTGGTCGACTCCAGTGAATACCTCGAGGAGGCGTTCCTCCAAGAACAATGACTGTCAGTTCAGCCATTTCCCTGTAGTCGGCTCTTGGAAGCCTTTCTGCTGTTAGAATGTCTTGGAGTATTTCTTCACTGTTCTTCTTCTTTTCCTTCAGCCATTTGCTGTTGATAGCCAGCATCTTTGGGTTTTCCTTGGACAAGTCCGTCCAAACATCCTTCAGATGCTCAAACCAGGGATTATCTGGCCCCTTCACCTTCCCAAACAGCTTCTCCCAAACTGCTCCTACTAGGATTTCCAGGATGTGATGTCGACAGGCCAGATAAAACACCTTTTTGTTCAGCATTTTCTCTAGCAGTTTGGCAGCTCCTCTGTGAACTCCACTGTTACTGGATGTAGTGTCAAAAACAAGGGCAGTAACATTATCCGTAAGTTCCCATGTCTCCAGTAAATCCATTGAAGCCTCAGCCTGAGCTGTGCCAGAAGAATTGTCGATGACAGGTACTCCCAATAACTTTCCTTCAGTGCATGAAGGTGGACCAGACACTAGCACAGCTAAAGTCTCTGAGGTACTTCCAGGTTCACTGCCCAAGACATCTTTGAGCAACTTTCCATCCAGTGTAAGGCAGCGTACTGTGGGGGGTTTTCACAAAACTTGGACATGTGACTCTGGCTGATATTATACCTGGACAGCATTCTGTTGCGACGTGTTGTTGAGGTTGAGATGACGAAGTTATCCAGATCAGCCCCTCCAGCTTTCAAGGTGGCAGAAACCATGGCAGTAACTTGATTGTCTGATAAACCAAGACGATCAGCTGTATTGCAGATGACATCACATTCCATGACCTTCCTTGGAAACGTCAAAGTCACACTAGTCACAGTGTCTTGATGGTGAGAACATCCAGGACGAGGCTGATGGTAATCCATGTCCTCTGTGTTAGCGTCGTTGTCAGTTGAGTCACCCCAGGTAATGTCATCCACATGAACAACTGCCTCTTGTTCTGCTGCAGCTGTAAAATAGTACATGTTAAGACAGTAATTGTTAAGTACATGCTAAATATCGCAATGGAGTAAAACTTAAAACTTTTTGTAACGTTCAAAGTAATTAGTTTTACCTTGTTCTTGTCTATGCTGCAGTCTTTCATTCCTCGCTGCTTGCTGCAGGGATCTTGTCTCAAAAATCTTGTCATGACCAGACATATGACCTTTCCTCTCAGTCTTTTGGTCTTCGTAGAACCTGATATCCTCATCTTTCTTCTCTCTGGATAACAGTCTGTTGTTCTGTACTTCCTGGATTGCATCTGGAGCTCCTATATCGAACAGGCTGTCTAATTCCAGCACAAATGCTCCTCTTTTTCCTCCAGGGTTACTTGCTCTTCCTTTGCTTCTCACCAGAGCACGATGTTTCTCATGTAGTTTCATGAAGAGCTTCATTGCGTTGAAATTGGTCATTGTCTTGATCCTAGCCATCTGCCAGAATGGGATGATAGATTCAACTGTTTCATATGCAAGGTCTTGAACCATGGGCCTCCCTGCATTTTCCGGTAAATTCTGAAGATTAAGGAAATACTGGAACGCCTGTCTGTTGGTGGGAAGCTGGGAACCACTGATAAAAGCTGAAGGGTATCCAACCAGGAAAGTTTCAGTGAGAGATCTGGTAGATGGCCCAGTTGACACCTGCCTGTGGACAGTACGTGGAGGTTCTGAGATATCAACTGTGCGCCCACGGAGCTCCCTCAGCTCCTTGCTTAATGCCATTGTGAAGTTGTAACTTGTAGATGGTTTTCTAGATTCTGATTGAGTTTCTGTTGTTTCCTGAAAAATGATAGATAATTATTTATTTATTATTATTATTATTAATTATTATTATTTATTATTATTATTATTATTATTATTATTATTTATTAATTTTATGCTCTTTCATTTGATACCTAATTTGTTGCTCTATCTTGTTTAGATCAAAAGTTAAAGTGCAAAACATAATTCAAGGAACCCCGGAATTGGCGCTTTGGCCGATTTCAAGGCAGAAAATTTAAAGCTCCATGCGGCAATGCTTCCCAACATCCTAGGTCAAAATAGTTGTGATTTTCGGCTTTTTCAGGTCAAAAAGCATGGGAAAATGTACAGAAACCTATGAAAATAAGAAAAAGTTGATTTTTGAACAAGCCTAATGTACGGTATGAGAAGGTGCCCCCTCAGGGCATTGGTGTCTGCTCGTATGTAGGAGAATTACGACTTCTGATTAATCGAGGCCCATGGTGTAGTGGATAGCATATCTGACCGGTAATCGGAAGATCACGGGTTCGATTCCCGGGTGGTTACCTCATTTTTCATTTGTTCGTTCTCCCTCCTCATCTTGTGCGGAACGTTCTTCTACACAAGCGTCGTTCTTTACATATATATATATTTATTTATTTATTTATATTTTTTAAATTGTCCTTTTTGAAGTTATTTAGATTGAAGGATCCTTAAAAGGTTTACCTAATTTATCTTTACTGTCCTCATTTCTTCAATTGCATGTCCAAATTAGTTAAGTAAAAGAAAGCAATATTTTGGGAGTTTGTTACATTCTTAAATTAAAAGAATGTCCGAGTGGAATGCATATTTTATATATATATATATATATATATATATATATATATATATATATACATACTAGTCTTTCTATACCTCTACGATCTATTTTCTTTGCTTGTTGTATACCTAGTAATCCCTTAAAACTGCATATACACTACCTAATCTTTTTATTTTAATACATAAAGTATACAAATTTACTGCCAAGATGACACTCTTGACTGCGCGATAATATTTAATGCGAAGATACGATAGTTATTTATTTTGTGGTATGGTCGAAAGTGTATGATGTTGATTTTGTGTGTATTTTTTTTCATTTTTCAGAGAATTATTTATTGTTTTGTCGAGTGGAATAATATTTCCTTATCTTACAGAGAGAAATATCTTTTTCTGAAGTCGGCATAAGTGTTAAACAATTTTTACGACCAAGCGGAGAAATTTTTCAAAAATAAGCTAATAACGTAATAGATAAATAGAATAGACTTAGGCTAGAGCCTAGAAATAATAATATTTAAAAAAAAATTAATAGTGCGCATTCTAAAGACTACCTATGGGTAATATATTAAAATTTTCATAAAAAATAGGAATGTAATAGGCCCTATTTCGATCACAATATAACGAATATAGTTAAATAAATCAAAAACAGGGTTGGCGCGACAAGCCTAGACCTAGACCTTCCCCTGAACAAATTTTTTTTTAATTGTTTGTATGGTAAATTTATGAAATGAATTTATCTAATTTAGAGAACAGCGTTCGTCCTATACAGCTATTCTGCGTTACTAAATAGGGCCACAAAGAGGATATATATATATATATATACCTTTTAAAGCGGATTTATCTAAAAAAAAAATCACTTACGATCATCTTTGATTTAAGACTTTTATTATATCATCCTGAAATGCCTAATTTTTGTTAAATTGACCTTACTATCTCGTCGAATATGATGTGTATTATTCACGTACAATCTATTAAAAAAATCCTGCCAGGAATCTCCATGTATTTTTACCAATATTAACCGATAAGGGGCATGCGCACTTTTAAAACAGGCCTATTGTAGCCAACTATATCCCAAAAGAAGTTTAGTAAAAAGACTAAACTTGAAATGAAGTTCAAATTCTTTTTGCGTGACTGGACGCTAAAGAAGAAAAGGAGGAAAAACATTAAAAAAGGTTAGTTCAGAATCCGGTTTTTTTTTTGTTTTTTGTCTTTTTTTTAAACAGAGAATGAGGAAGAATTAAAAACTTGAAAAGAACATTATTTATAAACTTGTGTCACGCAGCTAAACCCACTCTCCTTATGTGACTCATATATATATATATATATATATATGTGTGTGTGTGTGTGTGTTTAGGCAACTGGAGCAAGTGAGGTCGAGTATATACGATAATTCACTGATGAAGCGGGGTAATTTTTTTGAGGTAACACTTTTTGGTTACACTAGATTAGGTTAGTTAATGTTAGGCTAGGCTAGGCTAGGCTAGATTAGAGCATATCTAATTTTAGTGTGCAGTGATAACCAATTTGCGCAGTAATAATTTCAATTTGTGCAGTGATAAATTGAAAATCTGTCGTTATACATTAAGTTCTATATCGGATATAGAACCTAATTTATCACTGCACAGATTTTCAATTTATTACTGCACAAATTGAAATTATTATTGCGCAAATTGGTTATCACTGCACGCTAAAATTAGGTATGGATTAGAGAGTACTCCACTATTTAATCGCTTAATTGATACCACCCTTCGAGTCCTCAAATGCATCAGAGACACTTATTCACGCTCTTCTTGGTTTGATGGCACCAAAGTTAGGCTAAGTTGAATCAAGTTTCGTTAATTACAGTTTTAAACATTTAGATTTAAAAGAGTCGGTACCTCGCTTATGCGGAGATGCACACACACACACACACACACGTGTGTGTGTGTGTGTGTTCACAGGAGAAAGAATTTTAAGAGGGAACAACAAGTTGTCGCGGTCGGAGTTGTGGTGTTGTAACGCATATTATTGAAAGTGCAACATTATAATGTACCGTTAAATGAAAGGCTTCAATTTCACTGATATTAGAAATTGTTAATTACTGACATTTGGATGACAAAAAAAAACGCATTTCAGGGATTTCAAAACAAAAAAATTTCTCCTTTGATAAATTATTCTTTTAACCTGATATTACATTATGATAAAGCGATTTACTCTTACCTCAACAAGTCAATCAAATTTTTTTTTTAAGAGTTCTAATAATATAATTTATATTCATAATATGAACCTCAATCTCCTGCCAGACGTAAGAAAAAAAAAATAAAGCCGTTGCCGTACGATAAATTCAAATGTAATTTCACTAATGAAAATTATTTTTTAATTTATTTCGCGGAAAGAGATAAATGATTTTATTCTTTTGCTCTCTTATCGTCAATTGAGCTTCCTCGGCGTGACGCCCCCTCCCCCCCCTACTTTTTTGAGAGGTTAGAGTAATAGATAGGGACTTTTTTTCTTTTTCTTTTTTCTTTGCCTCTCTATAGCTAAGCTTAGAAAAAACTTGAATATTTCTCTTCAGTCTTTTAAATTCATTTAGAATAGAACTTTAGTTTACATTTGTAACGATTATAAAGTTAGGGATTTAGACACACACACACACACACAAACGAACAAAAATCCTTTATTCTTCCCTATTAAAAAGGTACAACAATAATATGAACGTACGCATGAGATGTTTATGAAAGAAATTAAGCGAGGTATATTCATAAATTCATAAAAACACTAAACATAAACATTAGTTAATAAGGTAGGCGAAGTCAAGAAATAGGAGCTATTGAAGACTAGGGACCCCAGCCTTCTTTAGTTAGCTTTATAAGGCTAACTAACGAAAATATCATGACCTAACCTAACCACTCGTCAGGGGCGTACAGTTAACCTAACGATTGGTTAGGTTAGGTCATGATATTTTCGTTAGTTAGCCTTATAAGCCTAACTAAAGAAGGCTGGGGTCCCTATTCTTCAATAGCGCCAAGAAATATCCGAAGGTGTTTCGCAAATTTCAGTTTAAAATGAAATAATATATATTTTTAATATAAATAATATAATGTAAATATACTGTACTATAATATAATATAAAATTAAGTAAAAATTACACACCTGTCTGACAACATACATATACATACATACGTACATACTGTACGTACAAATATGCTTTAAAATTATACCATATCACTGAACATCTTACACGACATAATTATGTATGAGAGAAGATTGTGTAACATTGAGAGTATCGAAAATTGCACCTTTGCGATTTTAAATTTAAGGTATGTCCGTGCTTGATGCGAAGCCAAGTTACCAAGATGTAATTTTGAACGAGATTTGAAACTGGAGTGGCACGGTGCTTATTTGATCAGAGTAAGAAGGTTATTCTGAGTGAGGGAGCGAGCTACTCGTGACATTGCCATTCTACCAGCACGAGATCGTCTCACGCTCGACTGCGTGTCGTCATTATTTCTGAAATCCATGTCAGGATGACGTTGATGGTTTAAAGAAAACTGTAAAACCCAATGAGGAAGGTAGTTGGGAATAACTTTGCGTGCAAATGCGCGGATATGAAATTGAAGTTTTAAGTTTATATTTAGCCAGACTAACTTTTCTCTAAAAGGAGTTGCATGATCGATTTTCTTTCTATATCCGCGTGCATATATATGGTTGCAAAATTTTGCACTTTTTAAACCTATTTTGGTAAAGTTGGAAAAAATTCTATTCCAAATGAGAGAACCGTGGAGTATGTCACTCATTACCAATGTTCTCGTCGCTCTATTGAAGCTGTGTTTCAGTTTTAGCAAATAAACTTCAAGTGCCCTCCTCTTTTCTACATATTGTATTTATATGCCCTTCAAAAGACACGCGTTCGTCAAAAATGATGCCTAGATTTTTGATTGATTTAGAAGTTGGTACATCACACGCATCAAATCTTATTTGGGTTTCTTCATTTATCTTATTTATGTATCGTTTTGATCCTATGAATATGTATTACGTTTTATTTGGATTTATTTTCAAGCTCTTATATTGTCGTTTCAGGTTAGATAAGTACGTTTCTGTTCTTATTTTATCCACTTCATTCAGTTTGCCTCGGTAAAGAAGCTGAGGATCGCCGGCATACATGATGATTATACATCTACCAGTAAATGTGGTAATATCATTAATAAAACCAATGAAAAGGATAGGGCCCTATGAATGAACCTTATGGAACGTCACACTTGACTGGTTTACTGCTGGAGGGAGAATTTTTTATTTTGACCGATTGGCATCTTTCTGTAAGATAGTCTTCCAACCAAAATTGATATACTCGTACATTAACAGTATCCAGACTTTTTAAGTAATTTATCATGGATTACTGTGTCAAAAGCTTTAGAAAGGTCTAATAGAGAGAGTACATTGTTCTCCATTTCCACATAGATCCAGAGGAAGAGGGAAGTGACCACCCCGCAACTTATTCTCCATTCTCCTCCTGCTAACATTTTGTGTGTGTGTGTGTATATATATATATATATATATATCAGATGTTCCCCTAAAATGTCCCTATTTCTAAATAAATGTTCTAAGCTAAAAAACAGGAATCTAGACACAAAGACAAACGCAATAGGTACGTAAAACATAGGACTTCATTAACTTTAATTACACAACATTAAGCATATTATATATAGGGTGTCTCAGAAAAATACATACACAGTTTAGTTGCAGGTAGTACAAATATAGGGTGCTGGTTAAGTGTGCGGTCTACCTACGATTGGGCGGTCTACCTTTTAATTATAGCTTCTTATCTTGTTTACTAATTGTTTGTTTACATCCCATTGTCAATCGCCCTTGACGATTGGTTAGGTTTAGTCATGATATTTTCGTTAGTTTTAACGAAAATATCATGATTAAACCTAACCAATCGTAGGTAGACCGCACACTTAACCAGCACCCAAATATAGTATGGGTATTATTGTGTTTATTGAGTTATTGTAATTTAAAAGTCAATTTTGTAATTTACAAGTCATCAATATGACTTGTGATTTACAAGTGTTCAAAATAGTCTCCATTTTCATCCAAGCACGCCTCACATCAAGAAACGACAGAACGACGCACACGTTCCCACATATCAAGTGAAAGTGCATCGCAGGCGTCGACAATGGTATTCAAGGGGTCCACGGCACACTTATCCAGAATCCAGGCAATCTGCCGCCCAAAATCGTCCGGCCCCCTAAAATGTACACATACACACTTAGATCGTTGGTAATACCGATACACATATACCAACAGTACTCATTTTTGTGTCCGTAGAAATATATATATATATATATATATATATATACACAATGATTAAATTTTAACTTAATTTGACGTTTCACTAAATTTGAGGAATTTTAATCCCTAAATTTTCATCAATATGACTCGACAAATTATTATATGTTTACCAAAGAAATACGCTCGCATTTCGAAAATTTGAATCTACTGGGTGAATATATATATATATATATATATATATATATATATTTTTTTTTTTTTTTGATTGTGCATTTTTAATGTTTGTTTTTTTACAGGTGTCAATATAATACAGTATAGAGATATTTGACATGATTAGTTTTTTGTACAAACATTCCGTGGTTTGTTTTGCGTACAATGTTTTCGTGCAAACAATATTGATGACGTTCCTACCTTCTCTGGACTGAGTGAACTTTTGACTAAGTAATTGCGACTTTACTTTGCAGAATTTATCGAATGGTATTTACTGTCTCAATAGGTAAAAAATTGTTATTAAAAATATAATTCGGTAACCTCATATGGAATATAAATGAAGGACGTTGAGTTATCCTTACGAAAGAGGAATTATATCTATTGTCAAACGACTATTTGTTATCTATTATTTATGGTTTTGTTTTTCGAAAATCTACGGGAAACTTCTTATATGTTATAATGTTTCAGACCAACAAAGACCCGACGATCCATTCATGGCTTGTCTACTTAACCGTGTTTGTGTTTGTGATTGCGTATTGCGCATGTCCTCCGTGCGTGGTGGCGGAGGGGACTTACAATTTTACGTGGGTTCCGAACCACAAAAACCTTAATTTTGCTACACTTCGGTTCGAGGTCCGTTTTTATGGGCTAAATACCGTGATCGTTAAGTAATAATTAACCTTCCTTCACACTTCGGATAGAAAGGAATTGTGCAGTATTCATTTTCATCTTTTTATCTGCTTAACAGAGAGCTCAGAGATGTGAGCAATTGATATATGTTCTTTTATTATTAGTAATTCTATGACTTAGTCTTTGTCGGTAAAATCAGAATTTAAACGTAAATTCTTGTGTATATATATATATATATATATATATATATATATATATATATATATATATATATGTGTGTGTGTGTGTGGAGTCCGGGGGGGGGGGATTACGTTCTTCGTTTCGGAATCCCTTTGATATGGTGACTTAGTATGTCGCTTCGTTGCCTCGACAACAGAAATTTATACCGTTAATAAAGCTTCTTTCCTCCGCCTCGAGGCCGATTCCATCCGATTACGTGGTGTTTTACGAACAAATGCATGCCCCTCGATTCTACAAAATGGAATTTCTGAATGACAACGACTCGTACCACTTTTACAGTTTTATTCATAGAAAAACATTACACACGAGAAAAAATTATTTGAAAAATAAATTTGTACACTGCGCACGTTTTTAGAGGATCGAGACGGAACAACTTCCCTTCGAGCACACTTTGTTTTAACGAAATTGGCCAGACATGCCTGGTTCAGAGGTTATGCCCCGGGTCACGGTTGCCATGTCTTTCCAAAGTTACAAATTTTATAAACTATTATATATTTAAAAGATCAATACCTGAATTTATAAGATATAAAATAATATGATTTAAGTTTTAACAAACATTTTTTTTTTTCGTGGAAAACTGTTTCCACATGATCCCCTCCCATAGTTGAAACTAGGGGAAATCCATAACCTAATTCTACTAGACTGTGTTGACTCATAGTAAAAAAAACGATAAACAACTACCAAGTAGTTTTAATAGGTAGGAACTAGGAAATTAAACGAAGAGTCCTCTCTAAACAAAAATTGTTGTACGTTATAAAAAAAAATATAAAAAAGTTAAACTATACTTTTTACTTATTACACTATTCTAAGCAGTAGTATGGGTGCAAAAAATGAGAAGGGGGGGTGGGAATGCTAGTGCTAGTAACACTGAGGGGGAAAGAGGGAAGACGTGTAGAAATGGAAAGGGGGTGAGAGGGAAGACGTGTAGATGTGGAAAGGGGGTGAGAGGGAAAAGAGAGGAAATGGGGAAAAAGCAAAATTCTAATCACAGTTGTGTAAACAATAGTTTGATAAATGTAAACAACAATGGGGTTGATAAGGAGGATGGTCATAAGGGGGGGGGAATAAAATATAAAAATAATGTTGGGATTGCAACTTAAGGATTTATTAATATAGTTAAATTTTTAACATATATTGGGAAACATAAGTTAGTTAGGATTTAGTAGTTTAGGAATAAATTACTAGTAGACCTCAGATGAATTTAGAAAAATAAGTACGTGGCTTTTGGCACGAAGCCAGAAGAACAGGTTTCCACACGTTCGTACTTGAAATATTGTTTAACCAATAAAGAATAGGAGTATCAGTCACGTAATGGGCCACCTCCCGTTTCTTTCAATTCTATATTCATGAACAGTTTTTGTTTTTAAGTAGCATTCGATATATATATATATAATTAAATAATTTATTCTTGTCAAATAAGTTAATGAAATAATATAAAACAAACTTGAATTTGTTAAACTCGTAAAACAGTGGGTTTTTATGCATAAAGACGCAATTGTCAGGTACGTATATTTTTACCCACTTTAATAATTGATATGTGTGAAACATTCATGGAAAAAATAGTTATTATTGCCGCTCTTGTTTTATAATGAAATAATGGATGTTTGAAAACTTTTAGAAGACTAACAGAAGGCTACCAGAATAAACGCCAGGTTATGTCTTGCGCGCATGCGCTAACAATGCCCGTTACCAGAATTCTGACACGTATCAGTGCTCATTCAACCATAGAAGTGTGCGCATTATGTGACATTAATTATCTCCAGTGATAAACGACATTTATGAAGAAATAAGGCTGCCATCAAGTTATTTCAAAAACACGGCGTACTGTCTTCAAGGAATTGCTCGCAGTGTGGACAATGGACAACCGTGTTTGTTGGATGAAGACGGGTGTTTGTTCGTTTGTACAAGAACCGGTAAGGTTCCAAAAACTAGGAAAAGGCGGAGACTGTGTTCCTTTTCACGCTCATTACTTAAGGATACGTGGATGGATCACGTACATCTGAAACCATGGAAAGTATTGTTATTTATGAATGTGTTTGTAACAAAGCATTTCAGTCAGGCATATGTGGTGAATTATCTTAATTTTAATCCGAATACAGGAGTTGACTGGAAATCATTTTGTAGTGAAGATTGCGAGAAATGACTTGAAAATCTACCACATATATATAGGTGGTGAAGACCATGTAGTTGAGTGATGAAAGCAAATTTGGAAAAACAAAACATAATCCAGATAATGCCAGATACTTGTTTTTGAATGAATATCCTATTCACCGCCGACTACATTACTTCATGGAGCAGGTCGCATTGCTATATCCACTACATCAACAATACCCATCTACAAGGTGTGTGATAAAAAACTAGTTACATAAAATATTGGTTAGGTTACGTTACGTTAGGTTGCATTTCGCTATTTTTTGCGGCAAAAAAGAACATCAGTGCAGCATTTCTCACAAAAAATCGTTAGAAAACACATTTTCTGACAAAAAAACGACGATTGCGTCTTTATGTATTTTTACCAAATAGTGTATGTAAAAGTTGTCTCTAAGTTCCAGGTTTATAAGCGAGATGGGCAAAGGATTTTTTCCCCACTGCGAGATGGAAGTCGCAGATGAAAGTCCAAAGTGTGGAAGGGTGATGGAGAACGCGGCGTAGATAGAGATTCATACAGTTAGTTGAGAACAGGCCACGAGAGAGAGAGAGAGAGGAGAGAGAGAGAGGGCTGTGACTGTCCATCAGTGAGACTGTGATAGGCCATTTGTCAGAGGAAGAAAAGTGGAGCATATTAATCAAATAAGTCTCGGACGCTGCACGGGAATTTCCGAGAAAATTAGTAAAGTTCGATCTCGGTTAATTTGTTTCTTTAGGATAGAATTTGTCTCAGGCTAATGTGACGTCGCCAATTTAGGACAACTTATGTAGGAGTCTGAAAAATTTACTTCATAGGGTTTACATAAGAACAAAAGAATAAATCAATTCTATGCGGGTCTCTATAGGTTATTCCTATTCAAAATAAGAATCAAAACAACCCAAATTCATACTGTATTGTATTCTATAATATAATAACTGTACAAAAATCCCAGCTATTTACGAGATTTCTCTTTGACTAAAATATTTATAAAATTCTTTCTTAAACCTAACCAAAGGTATCACCAGTCACCACAGCAGCCTTTATTAGACATATTATATAATCACAACAACACACTTTACACTGAGGACAGTCTCCCATACAGTTTAGGAAAGAATTTGTCTAAGGCTAATACTAGACCCTAAATTTTAAGGGCCTATGAAGTTTTACCTTAGAACCGCATTTCCATACTCCCTTTCTCCAAACAGAGTTCCCAACTTCATGAATTTTAGATCTCGGCATTCATTAAATTTTTAATACAATATTTAATCCTGTTCGTACCATAATTGTATAAAAAATCCCAATTATTTTTGTATACAGGAAGAAAGGGCCAAGGCGAATGCCCGTAAAAACGCCCTTCCCATAGAGGAAGAAGCGAGCCAAACTCAAGGTTCAATGTTTTCGAGATGCCTGGACACTCTACGTTTGAAAGATTGACACGCAATAAGAGAGCTCATAAGAGCAGTGTTTGTTATTATAGCGAAGCGATAGTAAAGAGAGAGAGAGGCAACATTGCGGGGAAGAGAGAGGAATTGAAGACAGTAGGTAAGAGGCGGGAAATTGATGAGACAAAAAGCCTTTGATTCCACCCGATCAAGTAGAGCTGTGCAAGTTGAGCCACCCTACACATAATAAGCGTACTCCACACAGGGGCGGACAAGATCCTTGTACAGAGATAGCTAGTAATTGGGGGTGAAGAAACCGCAGAGCCGGTACAGCACACCTAACGAGGTTTCTCCTCAAAATATACCTCACATTATTCGATTCATAAGAGTGTATCATTCAAATGTAAAAGCGTAGCTATTTTCAATATCTCTCTTTTTATACTTTTTGTAAATATCTCCATCCATTTGGATTGTGTGGCTACTAATTAAACTCAACTTTTCTACTATATATATAAGTTCTTTCTTAAAGCTATCCTTTTTGTACCACCATTCATCACTGTAGATGGCAAGTCACACCAAAATTCCTTCACCATAAAACTGAAGAAATATTTACATAGATCTAATCTACAAGTCGTCTTCCCATTTTTTTTCACTGTATTGACAGTTTCTAATGAAAAGAATTGTTTTTATACATATCTACATATCTTTCCGTTGCTCAAACATGTCATTCCTAATACAACTTTCAAAAGAAAACATTCCTAATACTTTTAATCTATCTATGTATTCCTTTCCTCTCAAACCAGGGGCCCCGAGTTTATTTGTTCTAGCATATCTATATCCTGTTTGAAATTAGGAAATTAGTTTGAAATTAGTGTCCTTCATACTTCATACTGTTGATGAATGGACAACGACACCCAATCCTTCTGCCAGTGGTTGTTGCCAAATCAACACCATTTGAGATGTACACCCCATACTTAAATTGAAACTCCTCCATGCTTAACTGCTGGTTTCAGTTGTTCATTGTCTCGCATACTGTCTTCAATTACCACCAAATACTTGAAATTTCATGATTCATCCTTCCAAAACATTTTGACTGCTGTTACATAGTCCAATTTTTGTGTTCTTGTACATATTTTAACCTTTTAGGGATTTATATTATGTAGGCTAAAACATAAAATATTAAAAACTACTATTAGGTAGGTAGGTAGGCCAACGAACAGTTTAGACCAAATTCAGTAAATTATGACTAACCCTAGTTAAATATAATGGTTCTACTTCTAGTCACAGTAGTATGCATAGATTATTAAAATAGCTACAAGCCTAGAATTTTGCAGTTTGAATAACCTGCAAAGAAATCTCATGAGGGTTTTCTCTCAAGAACACATTTCAAAGTTCAGACAAACCAATAAATTACAATAAACTACTACATACTCAAATTGGGTATCTTATAAACTGTAATATTGCTTTTATTGAATATTTTTATAGGTGTCAAGATTAAATTTGATTTTTATTATTAGGCATTTGAATGTGACATTCCTTGATTAACTGTTGGGTTTAAGAAATATATACTATTGCTTTGGGTTTTTATATATTGGTTTAAAATAGTTTATTTTTACCTTTTTATATTCTTTAAATTAGTCTGGTTTTGTATTTTTTATATTTGTTTATAATGTAGCTATTGTTCTCAAAATCTAGTGTTGTTTAATAAACTGAGTAAAAGGACTGATTGTTTTCCCAACCAATCTTGTTCTTGTAAACATCTCGCAATACTAATGTGGAATTGGATTATCTGTTACTTAAAGTGAAAGCAAGATCATCCAAATGCTTCACTGAAGTCACTGGTAAGCCTTTCTTTATTTTTTAATTCCATAAGTTTGGGTGAAAAAGAGCGAAGAGAGGGCGAACACTCTATTTTATAACTAAATATATCTGAGTAAGAGTAGCTAGTAAAGTTTCTAAATTTAAAGATTCTACAAAATTCCATAGTTTTGGTTCACTGTTGAGATATTTCACGCAGGTAAATGAAAGCAGGAGTAGCGACGTTTCGCTCCAGTCACTGGAGCACTCTCAAGCTTTAATAAAGCTTGAGAATGTTCCAGTGATTGGAGCGAAACGTCGCTACTCCTGCTTTTATTTTGCTGCGTGAAATATCTGATGCTACAAAAAATAGGGCCTAGTTCATCCCAGTTACAAATATAGAAAATTCTTATAAACTACAAAAAGATCTTTAGAGATAAAGAAGTCCCCGAGTAAAGCCAATTTCCACTTACTAATAAATGGGTGATGGAATTACAAATGCATAGTCATCCATTTTGTAGTTTGTAGGAATAGTAAAAAAGAACTTTAGTTATGAGATTCAAAGAAACTGGTTAGAGGATGTCAGTTAGGTAAAAAGATCTTGTCATTATAGTTAGAATTGAATTAAATTCTCTAAACGGTGTTTAAGGGTGAGAAATAAAATAAGTGAAATACTAAGTATTGCTAAGAAAAATGATAGCTACAAAATTAAGGTAGTCATCCATAAAATATATAATTCTTTTGTTAGGCCTCACTTAGAATACTTTCTTCATAGTCAGGATATAGATATGCTTGAAGATGTGCAATCTAGGGGCAACCAAACTTGTCCCCTGGTTTAAGGAGATTAGAATACAGTGAAAGAATAAGGAACTATGCAAGTTTAGTTTTGAAAGACATTGTTTCGGGGGAGATATGATACAGATGTTCACAATATTTTCAGGTTTGGACAAATTAGGTGTGTTTTTTCTTATTAGAGTCTTTTGGCGAAACTCAAGGGCATAATAAGAAAATTAGAAAACAGACTTGTAGACTGGATCTACAAAAAAAAAATATTTATAGTCCTAGAGTAGTAAAGTTCTGGAGTGAATTGTCATAGGGTGTGTGCTAACTTGCTAAGTAGTAGTTCCTTAGTTAGTTTTAAGAATAATTTAGATATTTTCATATATGAAAGAGACAGGTTCTAAATTGTTTAAACATTGATAAGTTATGTAGGGTATTTTTTATGCAGAAAGGAGGGGCCAAAGGCGAACGCCCGCAAAAGCGCCCCCATCGTATAGGAAGAAGAGAGCCAAAATCAAGATCCAAGTTTTCCGAGATGCCTGGACACTCTACGTTCAGGCAGTAAATATGGATTGTTGGACAGCAAGTTGAGATTTCAACTGCTTCATCTTCATCTTGCGCAGTTAGTTCACTTTTGGCTGGAAAGTCGCTCTCATATTTCTTAACAGTTCTGAAATGCTTCTCAACATTTCCCTTCTTAGCAAGTGCTATGGTCGAATGGCAAATCAAATGCACGCACTTCGAATTCACCATTGTGAAAATATATTCTTTCTCTCACTCTTTGTGAAAATGATGAGATTTTGATTTTTTGTTGCTTGGTCCGGCACTTATGATTAGTCCTCCACTAAAATTTCAATTGAAAAATTCACTGGAAACCTACGTTTGGAGTAATTTTGTCTATAAAAGTTTAGAATTTTAGAAATTTAGTACACTTGCATGTGCAGAGCTGGGCAATAAATACATTGAATGTATTTAAATACTAAATACTAAATACATGGGAGAAATGTATTTAAATACTAAATACTAAATACATTTTACGAATGTATTTGGATACAAATACAAAATACATCAATTGTATTTAAATACATACAAATTTGCTTGTTGAAGCCATGACACGCACACGATAAAGAAATCAACCGCTTTCGACTAAGAGTGGCACACAACTGATTGAACTGACACGTTGAAACATGAACCATGCTGTACTACACTGTCGACGCGTCGTATTGTGCTAGTACAGAACGTGTATTAAACCAGTAAAAGTATTTACATTTTTATATTTTGAGTATTTAAATACATTGTATTCAAATACTCATTAAAGTATTTAAATACTATATTTAAATACATGAAAAACAATGTATTTATAAATACAGTTCTAAATACACAAATGTATTTAAATACGTATTTAAATACAAATGTATTTAAATACTGCCCAGCTCTGTGCATGTGCCTGTTTTCTTTGCAACAACCTTCAGGCTGCTAACAGGGCCGGCGAGAGCGGCCCCGGGCCCCGGGGAAGGATTAGTATATGGGCCCCCCTGTTTACTCAGTATTTTATTATGAATGTTTTTTGTGTACATAACAAGCAAACTGATTATATGTCCAAGTCACTATTCAAAACATACAGTATGATAATCTCTATAAAATGTATGTTCATTAATTATATTTCATCTCTGTTATTTAATCAATTGCTTATTAATATTTTTAGATTTTATCCCCCCCCCTCTTTCCGGGCCCCCTAGAGGTCCGGGCCCCGGGTATATAACCCGGCTTCCTCGCCCTCTCGGCGGCCGTGGCTGCTGACTACTCTGTAATAACAGCTGTCAGTTCGCGGAATGACTGAGTTGCCGAGTTTGACATGTCCGTCACCCACCGCGTAAAACCGACAACTTGCGTACAGTACCGTAAGAATTTGTGACGCAACTCAGTGAACAATATTCTTCGCGAAATTATTAGAAGGAAGTGAACATTGCCAACTGGTATAGTCTCAGCACAGTCAGTGCATAATTATTAACAAATAAATGGACGAGTAAAAACATGTGTAGAGTGCATGGGCAATAAAATAAAGGATGGTTTCAGGAATAGGAATACAACGGTTTACAAGTGCAAACAATGCGATCTTTCTCTCTGTCGCTCTCTGTCAACCCTAGGTTAACCGTATGGTAAGTTTTAAAAATTTTCACGGTCTACTTGAAACGAGTTAACGGTCCACCAGTCGACCGCGATCGACGTCCTGAGCACCAATCATCTAGAGCCAGTGGCGGTCCTAGCTTACATGACGCCCTGGGCGAACCTCACCTTCAGCGCCCCCCCCCCCTGTTCGCCAACACACACACATTCGAATCCCCCCAAAATAAAGGACAGACATAACTCTTTCACAAAATAACTTTTCATTGGACTAATTGTTGGAACTTCAGAACCAAAACAAAGACTCAAATTTCTGAATTTTACAAATTCTTCATCACGTAAATAGAATAACTCACTTAAGAGAATGTAATTATGATACTATGAACAGGAAAAATACAAATTAAATTGCACAACTGCCATAAATAAACTAGAGAATCAAATTTCTAAATTGTACAAATGCTCTATCACATAAATAGAATAAGACACTTAAGAGAGGGTAATTATTATGCTACACTTTGAACAAGAAACAAAATAAATTGCACCACAGCACAACTGCCATCTAAAGCCTGACTCTTCTTACCTTCCTTGATGCAAAGTCATGAATTAAATCATCATATGAAATCTGCTCAGCAATTGTATGATTTATACTGATGATGGCCAGACCGGTAAGGCGTTCCTGTGACATAGTTGACCTCAGGTAGGATTTGATGAGCTTCAGCTTTGAAAAGCTCCTCTCTGCTTCAGCAACAGTGACTGGAAGAGTAAGACCAATTCTGAGAGCAGTCCACAAATTTGGATATATTTCAGAGAGCTCCCTTTCATGGATAAATGTCAGCAGTTCAAGCAAGGATATGGTCTTTGATGGCAAGTCAGGCAAGTTCTTCAGCTCCTGTGCAAGCTCTCTGCCATCCAAGTCAGATTGTCCCTTAAAGTGTAGTGTAGTACTAAGGTTCACACATTGTTCTGTCAGCTCCTCAAATGTGAGATTTTGGAAATGTGTCAGCACTCCAAACTTCTCTCCCACAATTTCCAACGTGGAAAATCTTTCCTGAATGGCTGATGTTGCAGCATCAACCACTGCATTGAAAAATGTCACCTCCAGCTTCTTCAAACCAAACCCAGAAAAATAACATTACATATGTTAAAGTATGGGCCTTTATTCCCAATAATATTAATCTGGAAGCATTTTGCATTGTTTAGGTCTTTTATGGGAAGGTTTATGGAAAATGCAATAGATGGTTTTTTATTAATAAAAATATATTTATTGATCTTTTATTATTTATTTTATTTATTTTTTATTTTTTTATTTATTCTTATTTATTTATTCTTATTTTTATTTTATTTTTTTTTGCAGGCGCTCATGCCGCCCCTCCACAAATGCCGCCCTGTGCGGCTGCCCATATTGCCCATATGAGGAACCGCCACTGTCTAGAGCGATAGGACGGGAAACAGTCTTAAGACTGGTCGGAGGAGCCCAATGGAGAAAAAGGTTTGGTAGAGGAAGGAGAAGGATGAGTGGTGAGAAATAAATCCAGAATGTTGGGCCTATCTCCAAGGCGATCGAGGATACTAGTAGGGTGCTGTACAATCTACTCTAGGTCATTCCGGATAAAGGAGTTGTAAGTTAGGTCACCAGGGATGTTAGTGAAATGAGAGGAAAGCCAAAGGTGGTAGTGGTGAACAGTGAAATCACCTAAAATGAGATTTCAGCGAAAAGAGAGTGGGATAGAATATATGATATTTCACTTTGGAAGTGAAGTAGTCAAAGAGTTTTGGATAGTCAGTAGAATTAGGAGAAAGGTAGACAGCGTACATGTATTTAGTTTGAGAGTGGCATGTAAACCATAGCCGGAGAGTGTATAATTCGCAGGATTCAAGTTCGGAAATATGAAAGTACGTTAGCAACGCAACATCTACCTTGGAATCAAATTGAGTAATAAAGTAGGAGGGTACAGGAAAGAGGTTGCTGTCAGTCATCTCAGACACATGAGTTTCACTGATGAGGAGATGATGAGGTATAGAGGAGAGATGGTATTCAACAGATTGGAAATGTGAGGAAAGACTACGAATATTGCAGTTTATAAAAAGTGAATCACAGACTTTCCAGGACATCTCGAATGGCTGGTAGCAAAACCAGCTCCGCTGCCGGGTCTGCATTCCCAGTACCGACAGCGGGGGAGCCAGAAGTGGGGACATTTATGGTCCCCCTTCCCCCAAAGGAATTCCGAGGTTCTTTAAAACGATATCATTTTGTTTTGTCTTTTATTTTTGAAAAGACTGTGTAGTGTCAAAAATGCATGTAGGTGTAGTGAGGAATAGAGGGAGTGTTTGAGGGCATGATGGACTGTTCACAGTGTAGATGAGACACAAAAAAAGACCAGCTAGGGAGGACAATGACAGGAGGAACGAGAGCTCTAGCACTCGCTGCCTCCTGCTGTTGATGGCTACTTGCCTTTGACATCAATTATTCAGTGGACTGGTTAAGGACTTTATCTGGGACAGTCTCGTTACAGAGCACTTCCCCGTAAAACTTTGGGTAGTCTCCCCATAGAGACCATCCCTCGTGGTGTCGGGGACAGTCTCTTTATAGAGCACTTCCCTCGTGGTGTTTGAGACAACCTCTTCATAGAACACTTCCCTAGTCATATTGGAGACATCCAACGTATCTTGCATGTCACAAGAACTGGCCGAACGGACAAGTGTATTCCGGGCTTGTATTTCTGATTTTCTGTACGGACAATTTTTTGTTGGGATTGTAAACTTGGGATTTATTAAATGAATATAAAATAAGAGAATTCATAATGTATAAATGGAAAATATTTTAGGTTTAATAGGTGGATTATAAAGTTTGGAAATAGGCCTGCTATCCATCAGCACTATTTGGCCCAAGGGACGCAAGAAAACCCAAGACCAAATACCATTCCTGCACCCAGATCTTATGCTGATGTAGTGGGTCCAGGTAAGCCCACTGGTGAAAATAGTACAGCAAGCAACCATGAAACCCCATTGGGGTTTTACCACCTCATAAAACAAGTACAAGACATTCAAAGCTCACTTGGGCTCCTCATACAAAAGCAAACGAGAACCCCAGCAGGAACCCTACAAATGCCCTATATGTGGGAGATGAAACAAATGGCTCCACAAATGTATCAATAATTTACTTAAACATCCAGGGCCTTTACCCAAACTCAAACCATACCAAAGTACCTTACCTAAAGAGCCTAGTGGAAAACACTACTAGCACAGTTATAGCCCTCACCGAAACACACCTGAACCCCATGATCATGAGTAGTGAAATTGCAATCAAAGGGTACACCACCCATAGATGTGACAGAGAAGACCGTCTAAATGGTGGTGTCCTGATGTACAGTGCTTACAATAAGTCTCGCGCCTCTGTCTCGTCCCAAGCTAGTCTGTTAGGTATAAAATGGGCGGTCCTTATGGCAGCGGGGTGTGTTCGGATTGGTGCACATAATTGCTCTAACCCATCAATGACGTCCACAATCATTGTGTCGATCACTCTATCTATTTATATATAGAGACATACTGTATATAGATATATATAGAGTATGCAGGGGATAACGTGTTTCAGTCCCAGCTATGGTAGTTGTCTTACAATTAACAGTCCCAAGTGCAAGTTACTTAACACCTTCACATAAACTACCCTGGACTAAAATAACATACGTGAAGCCTTACCCACAAACCATTTAAAAGGTGTGATTTAAAAGCTCTCTCTGTCTCTGTCTCTGATCACAACGCATGGCAATGTATCCATATAACGTTAATAATAACCGAAACTCGAGAAAATATACTCTCTGCCTTCCGCTCTATCCCAAATCCTTTCTCTTAGTAACCTCTTAATACAAACTAATCTATCATATTTTGCGACTTTTTAACTCTGGTAGGATTCAATTCCATTCCTATAGTGTAAGATACTTAAATTCATGTGTGTATTATGCCATATGATGTGCGTAATAAATAATCATTTTTAAATAGTTAGAGCGTTGAAGGTCATCTGTAATAATCTATAGACTGCCCCTCAAGCCCACTGTCAACACTTAGATTCCCCTAAGACACAGGCGTCTTTAAGTAACATCAATGCGTAGAGATTTAAGGTGTTAGATTCCATATTATATAATTTATGTGCTAGGTTTAAGAACGCTGGCATTGAAGGATGGAAAGAAGGGACAGTAAAAGCGATAATAGGTTTAATGAAGGAAGTGGAATGAGGATGGAGGCAAGCGTTGCTATGTCGAAGGAAACGAGGTTGGGTGAGGAATTACGAAGGGAGGAGGAAAGGGAGCCAGAGATTATTAATCTAATTCTGCCACCACGTTCTCCTGATATGAATCCGATTGAAAACCTTTGGGCAATAATGATTAACGAATGGGAGCAACGCAATGAAAGAACATTTGAAGCACTTTTAGCTCACACGAGGAATAGTTGGGAGAGCTTACGTCGAACACCAAACATTCGGTGCTACTGTAGTATGCGATCTACCTACGATTCGGCGGTCTACCTTTTAATTATAGCTTCTTATCTTCTTATTATTTTATTATTAGGTTAATTGTACGCCCTTGACGATTGGTTAGGTTAAGTCGTGATATTTTCGTTAAAACTAACTAAAATATCACGACTTAACCTAACCAATCATCAAGGGCGTACTGTAGTATGCGGTCTACCGTTAAGTATGCGGTAGTAGTATGTTTAACTTCTTTAATAATTCCTTAATTGTGTAAATTAAATTATAATTCCTTTCAATTCATTTTCAATTCCTTTTAAATATTTTGAACGGTAGACCGCATACTACAGTAGAAACTTAACGGTAGACCGCATACTACAGTAGAAACTTAACGGTAGACCGCATACTACAGTAGCACCAAACATTCTCTACAATCTGCCTCTTCTATGCCGCAACGATTGCAAAAAATTATTGATGCCGGAGGAAGCTATACGAATACTGATGTTAAAGCCATGACGTAAATGTGTATCGAATATATATTTATGTTAATATAGAATTTTATTATATTTTTATGTTTGATCTATAAATATATATTGTGACCATGAAAGAACTTTACTTATCCTTAGTTAGAATCTTTTCTTGCAATGTCTACGCTCGTGGAGATGATAATTATGCATTGTTGAAACAAACTATGAGAAGGTAATAGTTTCAGGAAAAAATAAAAACTGGCAACATCGAGGCCATCACATGTTTATGGGAATTGTCATATGATATGCTACCAATAAACTCTTATATACTACTATACGGTATACTATATTACGTAATAATTACGATGAACAATCAAATGCAAATTTCTCTGATTCACAGCCCACCAGTCTTGCTTTAGACTAATGACTTTCATAAGATGAAATAGGTTACCACTTAAAACAATGGATAAACTATCTATTAGTGAGACGACCGTGACTTCCTCGAAATGCGAGCGCGTGAGAGGTTCACTGAGGAGTTTGGTTATTAGATTCTTCACGTAGGATATGTATCACAAACAATAATATTGACAACAATTCCCAACAATTACTTAATATCAATCATTGCATTTGAGCAAATAATTTAGACCTGCGTCAAAATAACTTAGGTATCATGCCATGATTTGGGATATTTGCCGAATTCGTCGCTCTCTATAGTCTACACTATAGAGGTGGATCGATTTTAGGGTGGATCGATTTTACATTTTTTTCGATTTCCATATTCTAATAGAGACAAAAACTTGCGCATGCATGATAAAATAGCCTCTGCAAAATCTTAGCTTAATAGGTAATCATCTTCTGCCCCCGGCAGAGCGATGAAAATCATATTTTAGTAGTCAAAACGTATTTTTAAACCCTAGCCTAGAGTCATAAAATTTTGCGTGTGTGTTATTTCATGCCTAAGCAACGATATAAATGATATGGGAAATATATAAATGCATTATTTAAGACAAAGAGCCGATCTGAAAATATGTATAATATACATATTTTCAGATCGGCTCTTTGTCTTAAATAATGCATTTATATATTTCCCATAGCATTTATATCGTTGCTTAGGCATGAAATAAGACACACGCAAAATTTTATGACTCTAGGCTAGGGTTTAAAAATACGTTTTTGACTACTAGAATATGATTTTCATCGCTCTGCCGGGGGCAGAAGATGATTACCTATTAAGCTAAGATTTTGCAGAGGCTATTTTCTCATGCATGCGCAAATGTTTGTCTCTATTAGAATATGGAAATCGAAAAAATGTAAAATCGATCCACCCTACTCTACAGTATATATTGAGACGGTATAATGTAATGCCCAGCTAATATTATGATGACTAGGATTGCTCCATAACCATCCCAACATCCAGAAACTTGGTCATTCTGCTTCTTAATCATTTGTATTTTAAACACTAAAATGTAGCAGAGTGACGTAATAATGGACGTCATTGATGGGGCTAGAGCAATTATGTGCACCAATCCGAACACACCTCCGCTGCCATAAGGACCGCCCATTTTATACCTAACAGACTAGCTTGGGACGAGACAGAGGCGCGAGACTTATTGTAAGCACTGTACATCCCTGAAAACATTCAAAGTGAACTGCTCATGGCATACTCAAATGGAGCCTGTGAACTCCTAATCATCATGCTCAGTATAAATAAAGAAGACATAATACTAGTGAATATCTATAGCCCCCCGAGATAGCTCCCATCTAGAGCTCACTGAAGTCCTGGAAAAAATCAGGCAATGCCCAGCTATTGTAGACTCAACAAGAGATTTAATCATTACAGGAGACTTTAATCTCCCAAACTGCACCTGGAACCAATATGGTGGTATGAAATCAGGGACAAAAAGGTCCAAATCAAAACACCTGAATGAGTTTATGGAAAAACTGCTCCTAGTACATGTCCACTGCCCAACTAGAAAAAATAATATCCTAGATTTAGTGCTGACAAATAATGCAACTACAATTGACCACATTGTTATAACACCAACTATACACTCCGACCACAATGTCATGCACATATTCACAGACTTGTCCCTCCGCAAATGTAAGCAAGACCCATGCCAAACGAACTTGCCATACTCTGACCTAAACCTGCACAAGTCAGACTGGACATCAATAAATAACTGTCTGGGAGAAATAAACTGGGAAGATGAATTAGAAAACCTAGAGCCAGAAGAATGCTGGAGTAGAATACAATACCTGCTATCATCAACATTATACAAACACACACCAAAGAAAAACGATAGTGCAAAGAAACACCGGACAAAAGAGCACAGACACAGAAGGACACTTATGAGAAAGAGAACAAAGCTATCTAAACAACTGACAAAGCAATTAAGTGATACAAGACATAGTAACATCCGGAATCAGATACTGATGTTAGAACTTAAAATAGAGGAGTCAACCATAAGAGAGAATATTGATAATGAACACAAAGCTATTGGCACTATAAAGGAAAATAGCAAATTCTTCTTTAGCTATGCTAAACGCAAAGCAGTTATCAAAACGAGCATTGGCCCATTGATTGATAAAGATGGACTAACTCTCACATCTAATACACAGGAAATAGCAAACATTCTACAATCTTAATATGCTTTAAGCTGGAGTACCCCTGTAGTAGCAAAGAAAATAAAAACTACAGCATTTTTTGATAGAGAAGAAAATGACCAAGACAGACCATTATTGGAAGATATACAAATAACCACTAGAGATATACAACAGGCAATAACAGAGCTACCGGGGAGTTCAGCCCCTGGTCCAGATGGAATTGGAGCCAAGATTCTTAAGGAATGCAAACATACTTTATCTCTGCCTTTGAAAATCCTGTGGAGATCCTCACTAGACACCAGTAGAATACCACCAATCATGAAACAAGCAAATATTACCCCAATCTACAAAGGAGGCAAAAGAAAGGAAGCCAAGAACTATAGACCCATATCTTTGACTTCCCATATTATTAAAATATTTGAGAAAGTCCTGAAAAGGCACTTTGTCAGTTTTATAGAAAATGAACATCTCTTAGAAGACTTTCAACATGGCTTCAGACACAAGAGATCCTGCCTTACTGAACTTATAGACCATTGCAATACAATCCTACAATATTTGGGAGAAAACCACAATGTTGATGTCATCTATCTAGACTTTGCAAAAGCTTTTGACAAGGTTGACCATGGTATATTATTCCATAAACTAAAAGAACTTGGTATTTGTGGAAAAATAGGAAAATGGATCCATGCCTTTCTCTCTGACAGAAAACAAATAACAATTGTAAATGGAGCAAGATCTATAGAAAAAGAAGTGATTAGTGGAGTGCCGCAAGGCACAGTACTAGGACCAATTCTATTCATTATAATGCTAAACAATATAAACTGTAACCTAGGAAGCTCTCTCCTGTCATTCGCAGATGATACCAGAATACTAAGACCAATTACAGAAAAAGAAGACTGTGTAGAGCTACAAAAAGATCTACGAACTATATGTGCATGGGCAGATGCAAACAATATGGACTTCAATGAAGACAAATTTGAACTAATTAAGTATGGACCAAATAAATACCTGAAAGAACAATTCAACTACACTGGACCCACAGGAAAAGATATTGTACAAACTGATCATGTCAGGGATCTAGGGATTATATTATCTGAAGATGCAACATTCAACAGGCACATTGACAAAGTAACCTCATCATGCAAACAACTAATAGGATATATACTGAGGACATTCAGAACTAGGGACAGTATGACCATGCTTACCCTGTGGAAATCACTTGTCCTTCCACGCATTGACTACTGCTCTCAATTATGGTTTCCCCACAAACAGAATGAATTGCAAAAAAATTGAGGGCCTACAAAGAACCTTTACCTCGTATATTTAACAACCTGATGGGCAACAGGTAAGTAAAAACAAATTAAACTACTGGGATAGGCTCAGAGGCCTTAACCTCTATTCCATAGAGAGAAGGTTTGAGAGATACATCCTAATCTACACCTGGAAAATTCTAGAAGGGCTTTTAGTTGCCCCCAATATTGAACCAATTGTGCCCACCTTAACAAGAACTGGCAGAATGTGTAAAAAATATCACCTCCCACCAAAAAGTCTGAGAAGGATTCAAACCCTTCAGTATAATAGTATCTCCAGGCAGGGTTCTCGCCTGTTTAACTCCTTGCCTCAGTACCTTAGAGATATAAGTGTAGTCCCAGTAGATACTTTTAAAAAACACTTGGACATGTTTTTAGCCAACATACCCGACCAACCCACAGTACCAGGGTATTCCTCTGCCAGACCAGCCCCCACAAATTCAATAGGGGACCAAATCGTATGGCAAGAGAAAAGAAGGGTGGCGACCCCGTCGTGGCCCCGCCTCAGGAGGCGCTGAGCGGACTTCGTGGGAGCAGCGCACCCTTGAGGCAGAAGCGCTTTAAGGTAAATTTAAGGTAAATTTAAGGTAAGGCCTTAGATGAAGTTCGACAAGCGTACGTGACTTTTTGCACGAAGCCAGAACAACAGGTTTTGGTGTGTTTATGCTTGTAATTGCGGTTAGCCAATCAGACACAGGTTTGGCCGTCACGTGATATCCACCTCCAGTTTGTCCACTCATGTCATTAAAAACAAAGTTTTCAGATAACACTAGATTTATATAATTAAGTAATTTAATATAAAATAAGCCAATAAAGTTAGTTAAATCATATAAAATAATTAGGAAATTATAAAAACTATTCAAATCATGTATTAATTACTGTTTCTCAGTGGTGGGCACCGTTAACCAAAAAGTTAACTTCGATAACAATAATCCGTTAACCCCAATTTTTAACTCCGATAACGATAATCCGATAATTTTACTACAAAGTTAACGGAAGTTAACGATAATCCGTTAACGATAACTATTTCTTTACTAACATTTAAAAAAATCAAGGAAAAAAGCTTTAAAACCCATAGAAAATGTTTATTTATGCAAAATCCAACAATAAATAGGTATTTAACTGTATTTTTATCAAGTTTTGCAACTTTTTTGCTTAATAACTTTTTTTTTAATTTTTAATAAAAAATGTACTGATTACATGTTTTGAAACCCTTGTAACCACTAACCATTAACTAAATTTTAATTTACCAGAGAATTATTATGGCGGGAACTGAAAGGTAAAATTAAATTTTAGGCACATTTATTAAAGACTATGACACAATGTGCTGGTTGCCCTTCAGAAAGACCAACTTCTCAAAGTTAGGCCCAACTGCCAGTCTTGACCTCTTGGGCCTCAGGATGTCCTTGCCGAGAGAGAAGAGCCGTTCCACTGCGGCAGAGGACGGAATTGGCAGACTGAAGTTATGGCGGTTTGAATTCATTCGCGGAGCGGTGATCTTCCGTGAATGACTCCTCGCAGTTAACGTGTTAACGGACTTTAACAGACTAAATATCGAGTTATCGGAAGTTAACTGGTCCGATAACGATAAATGGAAATTAACTTCCGTTAATAGTCCGTTAAAAAAGTTAACTTCGTTAATTAACTGTTATCGGATTAACGCTTTAGTGCCCAACACTGCTGTTTCTTAAGTTTTAGGTGCAATAATAAATAAAGAACAGATGTGTAAAGTGCGAATGGAGCAATGAAATCATCTTGACGGAAAGGTAGCGCGTCGCTAAGAAGAAAGTCAATCAAGAAGGGTTGGCAGCAGAAGTTTAGTCGAGAAGTTGTACTAAAAAGATTTTAGCTCCTTCGTTATTTTTATTTCAGTTTCTCTATTCGAGCCCGTGGGAAGTAGGGCCTATAGGTTAATATGTTTTAAATGACATGGGCTGGACCTGTAAATCAAAATAACTTTTTGTGAGGTAGTTTTAGTCGCTTTATTCAAATTTCTCACTCATTCTTTGTGCAAATGCATATTAATGGTGAAAATTATACTAATAATATATATATAAATACACTTATTTTTGGTCCGACGAGTATAATTTTGGGCTATTTTTTTCGCTACTCTGCGACTTAATTAGTTTCTTGATTTCTGTTCTGGCTATTTTTTTTCTAATTGGATTCAGTTTGGTGGTGTTTGTGATAGAATTATGACGTGCCGTTCGTGTGGTTTCGACTTTGAGAACTTGATTCGTCATGTGCCCTAGATGAAGACAAAGCATTGGATTTTTTATCAATTACGGCGTTATTCTCTCATCCTTAACTTGCCCGAAATGTGACAGTGAGCGCCTAATACGAAAAGATCAGGAGATATTTAGGTGAAATAACCAATATTAACCTGTTAGGTTAATTGAATGCCCGGTTAGGTTAATTGAATGCCCGGTTAGGTCAACTGAATGCCTGGTTAGGTTAATTGAATGCCTGGTTAGGTCAACTGTACGCCCTTGATGATTGGTTACGTTAAGTCGTGATATTTTCGTTAGTTTAAACGAAAATGACGAGAGCAAATTTTTCTGGTTATGTTTGAAGTGTTTTGCACGTTTCCTGTGGTAATGCGTCGTTTACGAGATCTCGTAACATGAACATGTTAGGTTATGCTTTTTTTTTTAAAATGTAATCAAAAATACATTTTTAAAGTGTATTTTGGTGTGCTTTGTTCGAATATGACCTTCATTTCTCGCGCAAATGAACAGAAATACAGTTGTCATTGTATGGCCCAAACACGTATTTCTGTTCATTTGCACAAGAAATGAAGGTTATATTTGAACAGAGCACACCAAAATACACTAGAAAAATTTATTTTTTATTTCAACTTCAGGCCATGTCATTTGCGACATAATTACCGGGCCTATATTTGAGATGAATTGATACCAGTAAATTCAATTCATTTTCCACTAGGGCCAACGAAATAGAACATTCTATCCGCGGCCCTATGCTTTTATTTATGTTATGCGCGAGGCTATATCGTTTTTGAAGGCCTACTTGATTTTCGGTCAAGGCTTAACCTTGCCTTATGAATTATATAACGTAAGTGTAAAGTTAATCTAATTTGTGAACATAAGATTAAAAGTATAAAAAATGTTGGTTAATGGAACAATTTATATTGAATGGTCTAACGTTAAATTCTGAAGTTAATACAACGATAAACAATATTAGTTTACTTAGTTGTGGTCTAGTGGAAAACTAAATAAGCCAAATAAAAACATCAATGGTTGTTACCATTCTTAGTGTTACGTACGTGAATCTCGCGTGGTTGTTGTCAACACCAACCCACGAACGAGTCAATGGTCGGTTTACCGAAACATCCGGGAAACCCCAACCCTACATTCTGACGGCGGAGCGGGTCTGGGTTCACTTCTGGCACCCGAATGATTAATCCAGAAATTTGATGGAGACTCCTCTCCCTTAAAAACGGAATTAAGTCATCTTCCTTAAATTGGGATTCAAGCGAAATGACAAAACCAGAACTCAAAGAAAGCGAGTCTTCAGAATCATACGAAATAACCAAATGTTGGGAACTTTAATTCCTGATCATATCTAACCGGGGGTGGTACTTACTCTCTTTAGAGTCGCGGGTGTCTGCACTAAAGATATCCGAGTCTTCGTGTTCGAAATTTCCAAAAGTATTCAGACTTTCTAGTTCCTCGTTCATCGGAACTGGAATGGAACAATTAAAGTCAATGGAGACTCTTCCATATCTAATAATCGTTCCTCTTCATTTTAGCAGGGTCGAGGGCGTCATTGAGGCTCTGAAACAATTATTTCGCCCTTCGCTGAAAACAGAGAAGAGTATGGGTGACAAACGTACTTGAAGGGTTTGCTCATTCGTCGAATTAGGCCTGTCTTTCTATCCTTCAGATAGAGATCGTGCGTCGAAAATGTGTCTGTGTATATATATTAGGGTGTCACTTAAATGCAAAGTTTGAAATTTTCATGCTGACACCCCGCGAATCTATTCCATTGGTAAAAAAAACATGGTGACTGAAAAATCTTTTTATTTGAATAACTATAAAAGGTCGCCCCCGCCTTCCAAAGTTTAATGCTTGCGCGGCGTCTCCATAATAATCGTTCATTAGATATCTATATATCTCTATATATATGTGTGTGTGTATCTGTGTGTGTCTGAATATCTGAGAAATAAAGTGAACAATACTTAACGATTCACCGTTTCTCATTTCAGCTACGTGATTTCTGGTGATGGAAACCCGGAAGTGTATATACCTATTAGGGGCAGCGGTTGATGAGGTGAAAGGATGCAAGCTTCCTTCCTACAGGCAAGCATTCGGTTACTTCCTTTACCTTCACCATGAAAAGAAAATGACAATACGTGACGCGTTGAGGAAGTCACTTCGAGCAGTGATGTCCTTCTGGGAGAAAGCTCACATTCCAACCAGACTCGAGACACACTGCGTCAGCAAACTGGATAAAGTCTTCGAGGAGTGGAAAGGACTCAAAAAACACGCCTCAAGGACGAGCGATTCACAAAAGACGAAAGAAAAAGAATTCATTGAACGCCTCGATCGTCTCTTTGACATCGCCCACGCTGATTGTGAGAAATTGGTCAAGTACCCAGAGGATTGGGAGTTCCTTCAGCAGCAGCGCCAGAAAGGACGTCCAGGTTCAATGGCAGGTTTGGACATGACCCATCAGCGCCAAGTCAAAGATTGTACTCGACGTCGGGAGGAAGAGGAGAAACGAAGAAAGCGATCAGCAGCTGAAATGGAGGCAGTATCCAACGAAGCGGTTTTGGAGTCCTCATCCTCCAGCTCAGATGATAGCGAAGAAAAAGGAGCATGTGGTGGTTCGTTAGCGTCTAAACAAAGAGCAACGAAGAACATCATGACATCGGAATTGGCGGCAGCGCTTGATCGCACGCAACTCTCGTCAAGAAAGGCCACATATCTGCTGTTTGAGGCAGCTTCCAGCTTAGGGCATGATGCTAGCGACTACAACATCAATCGTGGATCCATTCATCGTCAGCGTGAAAAATTCCGTACCCTTAAGGCTCGGCAACTGAAGAGCGAGTTCCAAGGCAATAGTCCGTTGACTGTTCACTGGGACGGAAAACTCATGCAAGATCTGACGTCACGAGAATATGTTGACCGCTTACCTATTCTTGTATCTGGCTCCGGGACAGAGCAGCTCCTCGGGGTGCCAAAACTTCTGTCAGGAACCGCGCTGGCACAAACAAATGCCATCATAGATTGCCTGAATGAATGGGGAGTGACCGATCATGTCAAATCTATGTGTTTCGACACAACCGCGACAAACACAGGCCACCGTGGAGGAACTTGTGTTCTTCTGGAAGAAAAAGTTGGACGTGACCTGTTACACTGCGCGTGCAGACACCATGTACTGGAGTTGGTGCTACAGGCGGCATTCGCAGCATCGCTAGATTCAGTATCTACCGGTCCAGAAATTCTGCTTTTCAAGCGCTTCCATGATTATTGGACCCGCATTGACCAGCAACAGTTCCAAACTGCGGACACAGATGCGTTCACCAAAGCAGCTATTTCTAAGCATAGAACGGAGCTCATTGAGTTTGCAAAATCACAAGCACTTCAAGTTCGTGATGACTATCAGGAATTCCTCGATCTTTCCGTCATCTTTCTTGGAGGAGTTCCATACAAGGGACTAAACTTCCGCGCCCCTGGTGCTATGCACCGGGCGAGATGGATGGCTAAGGGGCTCTATGCCATCAAGATCTGGCTCTTCCGAAGACAGTTTAAACTGACGAACACTGAGGAACGCGGAATTCGAGATATCTGCCTCTTTTCTGTTCTAGTTTACATGAAAGCGTGGGCAACAGCTCATCTGTCCATCGAAGCTCCGCTGAATGATTGGGAATTGATGAGGACGCTCCTTCGATACCCGCACAAGAAGATCTCTGATGGTACCACCAAGAAGCTGTCTGCGCACCTGTGGTACCATTCGGAGGAGGCAGTGGGTCTGGCGTTCTTTGATGAGAGGATATCGATGGAAGTGAAGTGCAGCATGGTTGCAGCGTTAGATCAAGAAGCCCCTCACATGCCGCCAAAACGACCTTTGGTTCTTGATACTATGTTCCTCAGTGACAGCAAAGGACTGGAGCAACTGATCACAAAGAACACCCGAGGATTCTTCTCAAAACTTCAGTTGCCAGATTGCTTTCTGCTCCACCATCCCAGTTCATGGACGTCAAACTCTGAATACGTGCAAGCTCGGGATGTGGTCTCCAAACTTGCAGTGGTGAACGACAGAACAGAACGGGCCGTGGCTCTGGTGAAGGAGCTGAACGGAAAGTTGACAGTGAAAGAAGAACAGCTCCAGTTCCTCGTTCAAGTTGTCACTGACCACAGAAAGCAACACCCAGCTCCGAACAAATCAGCATTAGTGAGGACGCGAAAGAACTAATCACTGATCAGCGTATGAGCACCAATTATTCTGCTACTGTATATGTATTTTATTTCTCAAAGTTTTGCTTTTTGTTGCTTCTCCATTTTACCATTATTCGCCAAATTATGTCTTCTATTTTGATTATATAATAAACTGTTTGTATTCTTTGCGTTTTTAAGTGTCTTACTTTCGTTATTTCACCAAATTGCCTTGTTTTTTATTATCTGGTTCGGCCCAAGCTGTGAACACTGAACAGTTTGTTGACGTCAACAAATGGGTCTTGTTTTCAGTGACGAGGGCGACCTTTAAATGATGACCAATCAGGGCCAAATTTCTCTTCCGTATGTTTTACACCAAATGGAACAATTTTAGGGGGTGTCATAGGAAAATATCCATCGTTTAATTTTCCCCCTATTACCTAGTGACACCCTAATATATATATTATATATATATATATATATATATATATATATATATATATATATATATATATATATATATGACCACCCCACTCTAATTTGGATACGACCACATGGGGGTCAGATAAGTGATTGAATCTAACTCAATAGGAAGAATAGCTTGTCTGATACTATATTTTTCTCAGTCATCATCAGTGCGTGTCAAATGTGAACGGAAATTCAAATTTCCCCTCGCTTTTTCTAGTAATTTCTCATATACGCGTTGTTGAATGTAGTTCGCTTGACAGCCGTCATCAATACGACCTCAAACCGTTTGCTTTCACAAAAATATTAGAGCTAGAATTATCGACGAACTCCGCGTCATGAACCCAAGAAGCCATTTCCGAAACGAGCGAACTAACTTTGCGGAGTCCAGAGAACTTCCGTATCCATTTAATGGACTCTCATTTAGTTTGTCGTTATAGTCTGTAAGTTGAAACATTCGACTAACAATCCCTAACAGTGTACTCCATGTAGTAAAACCAGTATAGTTGTAAGACGCTCTTTGCTCAACCCTGTTCATCGTCTAAAAAAGTAATAACCGGCTGAATCTTCACAATGTCGTCGTGAACGTCAAAATGAACGTAGTATCTCTCTAAAGCGTCGAACGCACGGGGATACCAATTTTCTGTATATTCTCGCCTTAAATAATAATGGAACATTGGAAATATTATTCGTCCAAGAATTGTCTATTCATATTCTCCCGAAAGACAATACGTGAAAAATGGGTTTACAAACAAGGAAGACAAAACGAGGAAAAAAACTATCCCTAATATGTATACAACAGAAGTTAAACGAATAATAATAATAAAAGTACACCCATATTGTATATAGGGTAATGTGGGGTAACTATCCGCACTGGAACAAGCGTACGCAGGCTCGTTATTTTCAAAGGTGGGCAGTTGCGCCGCAAAAAGTTGCGGCGCAACTTTTTGAAAAGGGTTGCGCTTGCGCGTGCGGCGCAACTATTTCAGCAGAGTTGCGGTTGCGGCTGCGGCGCTACAAAAATCGTTGCGCGTGCCCACCACTGCAGATATACGTTAAATGCAAAGGTGGGCAGTTGCGCCGCAAAAAGTTGCGGCGCAACTTGCGGCGCAACATTTTTGGTTGCGCTTGCGCTTGCGGCGCAACTTTTTGAAAAGGGTTGCGCTTGCGCGTGCGGCGCAACTATTTGAGCAGAGTTGCGGTTGCGGCTGCGGCGCTACAAAAATCGTTGCGCGTGCCCACCACTGGTTATTTTGCAATTTAAATAATAGTTGGAACGACCATCGCGCCAATGTTTGAGGCATACGCCATTGTTGTAACGCGCACAGATTTCAAGCTGCTCCCTCAAAACACATATTATTTACTTTTTATCGTTTTTTTCAGCATTTTTTTATGTTAATTTAAGCGGTTGGTCATAGTTGTAGAATACTTGTATATAAATAGATAAACAATGATATAGGAGTTATTGCATACCTAATAATAAGTGGCTTTAATGTCAGTAAAAGGATATCCGCTTCGCTTTTTGATTAGCCATCACCGAGCTCATGTTCCAGAAATTAGGTCGTAAGGCAAATATACGCAGGGCAATTTCCGCAATAATAATAATAATAATAATAATATATATATATATATATATATATATATATATATATATATATATATATTATATATATATAGGTGCTCTTCCAATATGTGCTCTACCTTAAAATTTACATTCCAATACGTGATCTACCTTAGATTATTCGGATTAGCAGCAGGTACGTTAGTTAGCCTTATAAGTCTAACTAACGAAAATATCACGACTTAACCTAACCAATCGTCAAGGGCGTATAGTTGACCTAACGATTGGTTAGGTTAAGTCATGATATTTTCGTTAGTTAGCCTTATAAGGCTAGTTTCACGGTAGAGCACGTATTGGAATATGGTAGATCACAGTTTCGCGGTAGAGCACATATTGGAAGAGCACCTATATATATATATATATATATATATATATATATATAATAAACTGTTGAGCTAAATACGATATTTTGACGTTTTGTGCGAAACGAAGACAGTGAAAGTGCCATTAGTAAAAGCAACGGGCAAAAGTATCCTTACCAAAGGGTTTAAAAAAATAAAGGTAAAAGGACTTGTAAGTGTCCAGCTTGTGAAAAAAAGTATACCGATCCGCCAATGGAAGACTGGATCTAATGTGCCAAATGTAATGATTGGTGGCATGAAAAGTGCTCAGCCTACGACTCGAGGGCGGTTAGTTTGAGTGTGATTACTGTTATTAATTATCAGGACACTCACCCCCGTTATTACTGGACACTCTCCCCCGTTATTACTGGACACTCACCCTGTCATTACTGGACACTCGCCCCGTCATTACTGGACACTCGCCCCACACTTGGGGCAAGTAGCTACCCGTTTTTTGCTAGAAGTATTAAAGTTGGATTTACTGTCATAGATTTTATTTCTTTGGACTGTTTATTATTTCTGTAACAAAATAAAGTTTTAAATAAGGACTTAGTAAAAATTAATTACCTATTTTTGTTTAAATCAACAGAGTAGCCAAAAAACATTTACATGCGGGTAGTTGTCCCACATTACCCAATACATAGGGTAAGCTATGCATGCGCCATCTACCCAGTTAAAAGTCAAATTACAAAAGTCAGTATATTACTACAGTAATCGAAAACTAATATAAAGTTATGATGTTTGAATATATCATTTCTCATTAATTGTATATATTTCTATCCTTAATATGCGAATTGTCATTGTATTCTATTGTCAGTTCGTATTATTAATATTTGTCGCATGGACTATGGTCTGCCAATAAACTTTTATTTTCATTTTCATTATATACTCGTATATATATATTTGCAGCTACAGCATACCCTGTGGACATATCCACCGAACGCCACTGATCATACACATAGATACACAAATTCACGTGTCCATACATACACACACATATACAATATACATACGCAGGGCCGGATTAACCATTAAGCAAAATAAGCCCGTGCTTAGGGCATCAAGGGAAGGGGGGCACCACAGAAATTTTCCATTGTCGGATTTACCATGGATTTATTATACTATTATAATCGCGGCTTATAGCCTATAAGCTGTTGAAAACTGAATTATATATATTCATATACAGTATTTATTTTTTTTCATTGTTTGAATTTGTAGTGAACAACAACCCTTTTGAGAGAATAAATATATTTCGTTGTAATCACACACTTTACGCTTTGCGTTATTATTTTGTTTATATCAAATCTTTGAGCGCCATATTAAAAATACATATAGATTAAATATTTTCGTGTGCTATAGTAAATGTAAAAACAAGATTCAGTCATGCTGAACTTTATAAAATAATTGTAGAAGACAATATTGAGTGTGCCTTCCCAAATGTAGAAATTGCCTTTCGTATATTTTTAACATTAATGGTCACAAATTGCTCAGCTGAGCGTTCATTTTCTCAGTTGAAGTATATTAAAAATACCAACAGAACAACTATGCAACAAGGCAAGCTGGATGCCTTATCTCTACTAAGTATAGAAGCAGATGTGTTACGTAAGATTAGTTTTGAGGATCTGATCAAAGACTTTGCAATTAAAAAAAGTAGGAGAAAACTTTTCAAATATAAATGAAGTGGAAGTATACCAAAATAAACATTATTTTCCATCTTACTGTAAGTTTTGTTTCATTTCAAAAAATAAAATTTTATTTTATGGTTTATTTTTGTTTATATTTTGAATTACATATATATGGGGCACCAAAATCTTTTAAGTGCTTAGGGCCTCTAAAGGTCTTAATCCGGCCCTGACATAGATACACAAATTCACGTGTCCATACATACACACACATATACAATATACATACGTACATATAGACGGACTCACTCGCTCATTATACACTCAGAGAAATATATTTACATAGCGAAGAACTGCCATTAACAAACAAATTTTATGCTTTATTGGCAGGATAGAGTTCTATAGGTAAATCTTGATAGATAATGCAGAGTAGTTTTAAAGATACAGAGGCAAAGAGAGAGAGAGAGAGAGAGAGAGAGAGAGAGAGAGAGAGAGAGAGAGAGAGAGAGAGAGAGAGAGAAGTACATGGAGATTATCTATTGTAAGCTTCAAACATGTTTAGAAATACATAGTTAAGATAGCTAGGATTACACATTCGTATAACTACACATAATTACAAATAGGTATTCAGCCAAGATTATACCTTCGTATTTTTTTGGATATTAGATGCTGAATTAAATATAATTAACACCAATATCAGTTATTAACGTTAATAATTAATTATTAAATACAATCAGCGTAAATATAAGAAGACTCTACATTATATAATTAAATATTATTAATATTAATAATATCAATATCAACTATTAACATCAATAATTAATTATTAATATAATAAGTCTACGCATCATATAATTATTAAATAATTAAATAATATATATTTAAAGTGTCGAAATATTAACTACCTTTGCTTATTGAGTATCTTAATAACCTTAGATACCTTGACCTTGTACAATATTTGGTTTTGTTTTACCGGTTATTATTAGTATTTTTGCTTTGCTTATAGAAATACTGTAAATATATATGGAAACAAATGTATATAGTTTAATTTTTTTAGTTGAAATAAGACAGGCGGTACAGATTGATGAATTTTAAGATTTTTAATGTCCTAGATCAGGCGTGGGCAACCCTTGGCACGCGTGCCAAACGTGGCACGCCAACGACTTTTTTCCGGCACGCGATTCCCCGGGCTCACCTTAAAAAAAATTAAAATAAATAAATATCCAAATTCTTCGCTGAGTTTTATATTTTAATTTAATGTTTTCTGCTAAAAAATGGTAAAGATTAACTTTTGCATCAAAGATTTGACGATTTCGGCACGCTCACTTAAAAAGGCTGCCCACCCCTGTGGACCTAGATTGTGTTCTCGCTTGATCAAGCGCATTCCAAAGACTTGGAACAGTTGAGGATAAGGATCGAGTCGCAAAATCTAGAGGTATAGTTCGGTTTTCTGATGTACGTCTCTGATTGTTTTGTGTTAAAACGATGTTGTATTTGGGAGGTTAATATTTCGTTTTAGATAAATTGTGGTGTAGTATTATGGACGATTTGATACATGTATGAGGCAATGTTTACTTTGTAAATTTCTCCTAGTTTGAGAAGTTTTAACTCTTGGAACGTTTGATTCGTACTTTCATTATGCGCATTCGGTTAGAAATTTTCCTAATTAAATTTTTTGCATTACCATCAATGGTTGTAGCGAATATTGACGCGTGATTCCGTAAGCACTAATGCAGTATCGTAAGTGTGGGTACACCACGGTGAAATATATAGATCGAAGAACTTGTTTCGGGAGTGTTACATCCGCTTTCTCAATTATGAATGAAACCTTGGTTAATTTGTCGCGTAGATCTTTAGTGTGCTCTTTGAATGAGAGGTTCGAATCGCTGGTAATCCCCAGAAGTTTGGCCGAGTGCGCTCGTTGAACGGGGATTGAATGTATGTGTAGGTTTAAAGCGGACAACGAAGAACTGAAACCTCGCATTATTTCAGTTCGAAAAAAAACTATTAACAAAATTATCACATACAGTGAATTAAATTAATTAAAAAAGGAATGAAATATTGCGAAGCGCGACAAAAAAGGAAAAAAATGACAGTCAGTTATTTGCGCACGAACGAAATAAGAAAAATGATCAAAGAAAAAAACCAAACGTTTTTGCGCACAACGTGCGAGAAAGAAAAGAAATTCCTTAACTATATCTAAAATTATTCAAAAATAAACAACCAAAAAACCTGTCAGGTGTTTTTTTTTCCTTGAAAAGAATTCCACATAGCCATTGAGTAAAAAAGGAACGATAAGAATATATATATATATATATATATATATATATATTACAATTAAAATGGGTAGGATTAAAATGTAGAATTGAAATCGACCAAAGTTTTGTTTTTCTGCGTAACAATAAAAGAAAATCCCAGTGTGGAATTGTGTCTTTTCTTATATGAAAATGAAAAGGAAAAGGTTTATTGGCAGACTTTAGTCCATATGACAAATATTATTAATACAATGACAGTTCATATACTAAGGATAGAAATATATACAATTGATTAGAAATAATACTGTAATGTCGGAGTTAAGTGGAGCTACAGACAGACGTTTTCGTACCAAGAAGTCCATAGCTAAGAGGATAAATGGCAGGACTCATGGATAGCTTGGATGATCGGGTTGGTTGATTTTTTAATTCTTTGCATTAGACTATTGAACACGTCTTGTTACCTCCGGGAAGCTCGGGACATTGCGGGTAGCAAACATTTGCGAAGCTGAGCATCTCGGGGGTAATTTATGTAAGAGTCTAAAAGACCCGTTGTACGGCAAATTTAGGGTTCTGCCAGAACCTTTTTTATAATTCACCCAGAGTTGCTGTCCGTATATATTACTGCAGAAAGTACGAAAGAGAGTGTCTTTAGCTTCACTTGTACAGAATCGAAAGTTCCTTATGGTCATATTCGCTTTAGCACACGGGCTTCGAGATTGTTTTCTTATATCTGAGTCATCACTCAAGGAGCTGGTAATAGTTTGACCCAAATACTTAAACTCTTGTACTTCCTCAATTACCTCACCATTCATTTTAAACCTAATATCAGCTGGCTGATTACGGCTTTTAGGGTGAAATTGCATAACCTTAGTTTTTGTAACATTAAAAAGAATATCATGTTTCTGCGAATACACTTCGCAGACGTTTAGTAGCCGATCGAGACCTTTAACAGAGGGACTTATTAACACCATATCATCGGCATAAACTAAGTTATTTATCCTTGTGTTATCTATATAACATCCTACTGTTACCTCATTAAGTGAAGCAATTAATCCGTCAATATACACATTAAACAGCAAAGGGGAGAGCAAGGAGCCTTGTCTCACCCCACAAGAGGAGCCAAAACACTCTGATAGTACATTGCCCCACCTAACAGTGAAACATTGGTGGGAATACCAAAATTTCAATAAATTTAATATGTACATGGGAACCTTCCTGTCTTCTAGTTTTGCAAATAAAATATTGTGGTTCACCCTATCATATGCATTACTTATATATATATATATATATATATATATATATATATTGGATATGACGATAATATAAAATCTCCAAATAACTGATTTATACTTTAGCAGAAACCGCTTTAAAATAAGCGCTCGTGAATGACTCCTACCCAAACAAAAAAAAATTGTGTTTGTGTGTGCGTTAGGGTGGAGCGAAAAATACTTTTTTTCTAGTATGAAGTTCTAATAGTGATTAAAAGTTGCATTTAGTAGACGGAATATGCCTGCCAAAATATGAGTTCATTTGTTTAAAATGTTCAGCTGCCACCAGGGGGCTAAATTTAACACAATTTTGTGTAAAAAGGAAAAAAATGCTTCTACTTTAGGTTTGTCAAACTATTATAAAATTTTATCTTAGAATTATCTAATAGTTTGATTAAGATTCTTAAATGATAGGAATTCATTTTGTAAAAATGCCTTTTCATATGCTTAATATCTTCAGCTGCCACAAGAGAGCTGAGATTAACACAATTTAGAGTAACTGAGTCATGTTGAGACTACACTGAATGTTGTGGGGGAGGGTTTGGGGAGGGTTGTGGGGGAGGGTTTTGGTGTGAAGGAATTTCTTTCTGTGAGTCATTAGAACAGTGTGTTAACACTTGTCTTCTTAGGTAGTAGGCCTAGTCGCTCAGTTGATCGGATCGGAGAGTTTTTTAATATGATCGGAATATTATAAAACTTTATTTTAAAGTGATTTATATAGAGATAATATTGATTTTATTATAAAATGCTTGTTATAATATGTATATATAATTTTAGTTTATTTATATAATATATTATATTTTCTATAATATATTATATATACTTATAAAATATTATATATATTAATTATATAATGTTTTGATGTTACAGGATATTTTGTGATTGTGAATTTTTCTTAAAAATATTATGGCATCAAATACTAAATATAAACATTTCACTAGAGAACATATGAAGTGTGCCATATTTGAAGTACCTTGTGAGATGAGTGATATGCAACTACCAACTTATAACTGCATTATGAAAGATTACCTGTTCACAAAACATTTAGTGAAGGAGCAGATGAATAACAAGGAGCCTTCATTTTCTGAAATAGCAGAGGCAGTTTCCAAAAAGGTAGAAAATATTTGGAAGAAGGCCTCTTTGCCAATAGTTTCACATACACGCGTTTTACAGATGATGCGAGTGTACCATGATAAATACAGGTCCTTATTAAAGTCATACAAGTCACGCAAGGATCAGCCTAAGTACAAAAATCAGCTTAAAGAATTTGAAAACTCTTCAAAATGCACTTTGTTTGACATCTGCACCTGCAAATGTAAGGAGTTTAGAGATGCTCATGTGAAAAGAGTAAGAAAGTCCCTCCAAAAGAGCAGGATTTTTTAAATGACCAACGAACACGCAGAATAATGGTGATAGGAAGCATTGACATAGCACACACAAGACGATTACAAGCAAGAGAACATCGAAAGGAAATGGAAAAAGCACGTCTGGAATCCTCACAAACAACTAGTGCTGCTATAACCAATACGTCCAACTTACAAATCGAAACAGAGACAAGTGAACTTCAACAACTAGAAGAGATATCTGAAGATAATGAGGAAGATACAACCTCGACTTAATATGTAATATCAGAACAACAGATGCGTGAGCCACTGCCTTCATTAGCAATTACTTGTGATAGATTTAAAATGTCGGACAGAGCTGGGGCTGCTATTGCTTCTGCAGTATTGGCAGATCTTAAAATTGTTACTCCCGAAGACAAAGGGAATATTATAGACAGAAGTAAGCTAAGACGTGAAAGACAAAAACAGAGAAAGGAACTACAACAGATAGGAGAGCCAAAAACCATGCGGGGATTATACTTTGATGGCAGAAAGGATAAAACAATGATTCAAGTCCAGGAGAGTGATGGCTCTAACCACCAAAGAAGCAAACGCGAAGAGCATATCAGCATAATATCTGAACCACACTCTCTGTACTTTGCACATGTGACACCTTCCAGTGGCAAAGCTAAATACATTTGCACAGCGCTAGTGAATTGCTTGAAAGAAAGGAATGTTGATATAGGGAACATCGTTGCAGTTGGCTGTGATTCGACAGTGGTTAACACTGGTAGTATTGGAGGCACAATAAGATTCTGGAAGAAGCCTTTAATAAGCCATTGCAGTGGCTGATATGCCTTTTACACCTTAATGAACTTCCATTGCGCCATCTGTTTCATCACTTGGATGGTACCACTACTGGACCAAGAGCATTTTCAGGAGAAATTGGCCGAGCACTTTCAGACTGTGAAAAGCTTCCCATAGTTAACTTCAAACCCATTGAAATTCAAGAGGACATGTGTGAAGTTGATGTAGATGACATAAGTACTGACCAGAAATACCTTCTTGAAATTCACAAGGCTATATCAAGTGGAACATTCTCAAAGAGTCTTAGTCATAAGAGTCCAGGCAATATATCACATTCAAGGTGGCTCACCACAGCAAACAGGACTCTGCGGTTATATGCAAGCACAGAGAATCCTTCTGGCAATTTACAAGAATTAGCTACTTTCATTGTTAGGGTATACGCACCAATGTGGTTTCAGATAAAGCGTAAACCATTATGCCAATATGGTGCTAAACATATGTGGCATATGATTGCAAGAAGCCGGTATCTCCGTGAAGAGCTTAGGAGAGTACATGACTCAGTCATTCAGCGAAATGCATATTACGCAAATCAAGAAAACATTCTCATTGCAATGATAGCTGATGAAAAGGAGCATGTGCGTCAGTTGGGATTTAGGCGTATCATAAAAGCAAGGGCATGCATTCAAGAAACAGATGTTATCAGGTATTTTAAGGTGCCAGAAATAATTTTTTATGCCAAAGACTATACAGATCTCATTATGTGGCAAGATTTTCAGATAGCAGAACCATCGATAACCAGAGTTTCTCTTGATGATATTGAATCATGCATCAAACATGGTACTACTCTTCATTCAGAATTATTTCAGTTTCCATGTCATACACAAGCCGTAGAGAGATGCGTCAAGCTCGTTACAGACGCTGCTGGATCAGTCTGCGGACCTACAAACAGAGACGGTTGGATTCGTGCTACATTAGAATCAAGGAAAAAACAGCCAAAATTTGACACAAAAGCAAATTACTAAATAGTCTTCAGCAAGAACCCTTTCTAGAGGGAGGTTGGTTGGGGAAAGGGTGGTAACTCCGCTAAGGCACGAAATAACGTTTCTTAACTGTCTCAAGCCAGTAAGGAGGAGAGACATCCTAATTTATTACTGTTCCCTTTTTCAAGTAAATACGGAATCATACTTAATTGTCATTTTTAAGTTAATTTCAGACCTCTTGTGGCAGCTGAAGATATTAAGCATATGAAAAGGCATTTTTACAAAACGAATTCTTATCATTTAAGAATCTTAATCAAACTATTAGATAATTCTAAGATAACATTTTATAATAGTTTGATAAACCTAAAATAGAAGCATTTTTTTCCTTTTTACCCAAAATTGTGTTAAATTTAGCCCCCTGGTGGCAGCTGAAAATATTAAACAAATGAACTCATATTTTGGAAGGTATATATAGTCCACTAAATGCAACTTTTAATCACTATTAGAACTTCATACTAGAAAAAAAGTATTTTTCGCTCCACCCTAGTGTGCGTATTGAGCGATTGCTGGTAATAAATAACGTGGCCATGAGTCTAAATTCCCCCTGATTTGCAACTTATATAAATCTAGCAACAACTGAAAACGAAGCAATCAGATTTGATTTTTGTCAAAAATTGCGCGACTTTTTAACTGTATAAATTGGAACGATACTAAAATATTCCTTGTATAGCAACGCGAAACAAATTACGGCCATCAAATTTCTCTGTAACTTATATACGAAGATTGTAAAATCGTTCGGGGATTTAAAGAAATGGAAAATACACACGTGAATGCAACAGAGAAAGAGAGAATAATGGGAGGAAAAGATGACCAGATGACCAAAATGTCTCGAAGGAAAACGGTGTGGATGAGGTAAGAAAACGCGAAAAGAAGATACTATTGTATCATAAAGAAAGAAAAGAAATGAGTACAATCTGTGATGTGGTGAAGCTACTAAACGAAGATAATGATAAAAAAGACGATATAAACTAAAAATGTAGAAAATATCGTAGGCAAATATTACGCAAAAGGGCATTGCGGATACGGGGATGAGCAATGCATCTATGCACAATGCACATCCCCACTTTATGTAACTTCCATTACCAAAATTGGGTGTTGTAAATTTGAAAAAAAAACTGCGTGTTCCACCACCTCAATATCTGTAAAATTTATGCAAGATAGAGATGCAAGTACGGGCAAAAATGCCGTTACCACCACCACCCTCGAAGGAACACGACAGTTGAGCAGCCAAAACCATCAGCAAACAGGGTTACCGAATTTTTAGATGTAGTCGACAATTCAACTATAAATACCATTCAACAAATACAAAAACAACTGACAAATACCGGGATCCGAGCGCCATACGGAATAAATGCAGAAAGAAATTACAAATGATACGGGGGACAACATGTATCAAAACGGATAAAGAAGGGAAATTCTCGGAGGATCACAGGACAACGAAACATGCACCACCAAGGGATAACGAATCTGAACTACATAAAGAAGAAATTGAAAACGAAAAATGAAAATAATCCTAGCCAACATACTGGGCTTAAAACCAAATCATTTCCTGGACAAAGCCACATACTTGAAAGAACTCATGCGAGAAACAAGAGAAGACTTTACGTACATCATGGAAACTTACCTGATAGACTGCCAGATAAACTGTGAAAACTGTGAATTTGTATCGACAAAAAAAGAAATACAAATTGACACCTATAACATACTCCGAGCCGACAAAACAGTAAAACGTAAAGGAGGATGTGCTATTTATACACACGGAAAACATAGGGCAGAAATGACTATAAATACTTTAAACAACTACGTAGAATTAGCAGCAGCAAAAGTTGAAAAATTGAACATGGTACTAACTATAATATATAAACCCCCGAACACTCCAACTACAAAATTCTCAGATACCATTACAGAGATCAGGAACTGGATAAGATTTCTACATTCCCACCGGTGATTTTAATTTCTTATTTATGAAATATAAAAGATAGGAAGAAATATATGTATAAACCTAGACAAGGGAGGAACACGGGAAGACCAGGAGCAGGCAAAAATTCAGCTACTTTTAGCTGATGAATTTATGTTAACGCAAGAAATAACGGAAAATACAAAAATACTGCCTAAATTTGCTATTCACAAACAACAGCAACCTAATTGATAACATAGAAATATCCTCAGCTATAATATCAGACCACAACATTATTGAAATAGCAACCAATATAAAAGCAACAGGAAAAGAAAGAACACGCACTATAGAAAGAAGCAAATTCGAAATTTTTAATTTTCACTCCAAAACTATAAACTGGGAAGGTATTGCATCCAGCATGTAAGCAATAGACTGGAACACCATCTTTAAGGGCAAGACAACGGAAGAGATGTTAATAGCCTTAGTGGAGAAGACGCTGGAAATTGTGAAAAGACACGTCCCAAAAATGGAACAAAGAGGAAAGAGAAGCAGGTTCGAGAAACAAAAGCGGTCAATATTCCGCGAGAGAAAAAGAGTGACTGTAAAATTAAGAAACTGCGAAGCCGGCAACATAAAAAAAATATTAAATGATAAACTGGAGAGTGTAGATGGCGTCATACAAGGTCTAATTGAGAACCATACAAAGAAAGAAGATGACGCCACAGAAGTGATAAAGGTTAACGCAACATACTTCTATAATTTTGCAAAACGGAAACCGAAAAATCATGCGACTATCGGACCTTTCAAGAATGAAAACAATGTTTTAACCAACGATTTAAAAGTAGTATCTGAAATATTAACAGCTCAGTATCAATCATCTTTCAGTGTCCCCAAAACTGATAAACTAATATGCGATAGAAACGCGTTCTTTGAAGAAGAATTACAAGGGGAAAGTATGACGGACTTTGACTGCACAACAGATGTTATCACACAAGCTATAGGGAAACTAAAAGCACATTCAGCAGCAGGCCTGGACAAATGGAATGCCACACTAATAAAAAACTGCAAGAATGAAATCGCTAAGCCCCTATATTGGATATGGAGACGACCACTACACACGGAAGAAATACGGAGCATCCTGAAGAGAGCGAACCTGTTCCAATATGTAAAGGCGGAAATCGATCCGAGGCCAAAAACTATAGGCCAGTGTTGCTTACAGCTCATCTCACCAAAATATTTGAAAGAATACATAAAGAAAAAGTTTGACTTTTTGGAAACTCTGAAAAAATTAAATGATAACCAACATAGATAGATTCCGGTCAGGAAAATGCTGCCTATCACGACTAATGGAATATTAAAATAACATGATGCACTCAAAAACAATGAAAATTATGATGTCATATACGCAGATTTTGCCACGGCGTTAACGCCGACAAGTGTGATCATGGAATCATAGCATATAAACTGAAATGTATGGGAATAACAGGAAAAGTAGGAAAATAGGTATATAATTTCCTTAGTGGGTGGCAGCAAGTCGTTACAGTTCAAGGAATATCCTCATCAGAGTCAGAGGTCATTAGCTCAGTACCACAAGGAACAGTATTAGCTCCGTTACTCCTACAATCATGCTAACTAATATAGATGAGGAAGTTGCCAGTTGCCAATTGCCAGTTGACAGATACAGTAACATCCTTTGCCGATGACAAAAATTAGTAGGAAAATAAGAAATTCAGAGGATATAGAACGGAATCTACAATTGGTCTGAAGGCAATAATATGAAATTTAACACAGAAATTTCAACTATTAAGGTACGGAAGAAAAGAGGACTTAAAATCCATGGAATACTATACCCTAAATGGACAGGAAATTCAGAGAGACTCTAAAGCAAAAGATGTAGTTGCAATGGCCAATGACGCGAAATTTGAAACACAAAATAAGATAGCAATAAACAGGGCAAAAAGAATAACTGGACAGATACTGAGAACCTTTAAAAGAAGGAATAGGAATATAATGATTCTTCTGTTTTCAACAGAAGAATCATTATATTCCTATAAGTATAAGCAATAAGTTGGAGTATTGCTCGGTCTTAACATCCCCATATAAAAAAGAAGGCATTAGTTAACTAGACGGGATGAAGAGAAGCTTCACAGCCAAGATCAATGGATACAAAAAACTAAATTACAGGGAAAGGTTACGTGAATTAAATTTATATTCGCTGGAAAGGAGAAGAGAGGTACACCGCTATCTACACTTGGAAAATAATTGTTATTTTTTATTTTATTGGGTTCAGAATCCCAGCTAAGCCGTGAACGGCCAAGCTCTGAAGGGCCAGTTCAACCTACAGCCCAAGTTAAGCTAGACTAAAAACTTACGGACTTGGAGGTCCTATTAGGTCCCACCTCAGGGTTGCTGACTCGATGTGGGCCTACCTTAGGCCTCAATTGCATAAAATTAAGATAAAAAACAAAAGAGGCACTATTTATGGTCTTCTTTCTAAACCTTGCAACAACAACACAACCTGCACCATTGCACGATGCAACAATCTTGTATCTAAACAACCAAACTGAATTGCAAGAGAGCTCTCTATAAGACCACGCCCTGTAAGTGCCGCATTCAACAAACGAGTAGGAAGGACGCGCAGTGCCCAAAAAAAATTATGCCACAAGAGTGCCCAAACAATGATGCCACAAGAGCCCAAAAATGCTAGCTCTAAATTAAGTGAATTTTTCACTAACCTTACAATTATGAGATGGATATATATACACCTTAACTTAATATATACAAGCAATGCTGCATCAATCAGTTTAGTCATCATATCGCCTTGGGACAACAATGGCTTTTCCTCTTCTAGATTTTCTAACAATAATGGAGGAACTAGTCCTTAATCTTACTTTGAACCCTATAACCATTCAAACAACACTGAAAAGTAGGAAAGAAAGAATGTGTCGTTTTCTCAAATTAAAGGCTAGACAGGGAATATCCTCAACCCAGAAGGAAAATAGTTTTGTTGTGAGAGGACTAAGACTGTTCAGCCAGCTGCCCAAGGCTAGATGCCTGAGTCAGAACAATTCCAGATGAGCGAGAGTACCTGGCTATGTGAAGTGGAGGGTGCAAAAAACTAACTCTTTACTTCACCAAGCCAACTTAAGAGGATGGGCAACAAGCCTGACCTCCATGAAATGAGGAATCATAGTACGGAACATCTGAAAAGTTGAAAGGAAAAAAAAAATATATACAGTATATACTGTATAAGTGTATATATATATATATATATATATATATTATATATATATATATATTAATATATATATATATAATAATTATATATATTGCAAAAATACTGCATGCAATTAAAGGGTGTTTTATATAACGTCCGAAAATGTCCACGAGTACAAAAACAAATAATTAATTTTCTTGATTCCTTTTCTCCTACAAACAAATAAGAATACTAAGAAATTATATTTACCAATCCACAATGAACAAATAACCACAAACGAAATATAAATTTTTTTTCTTTTCTCTTTTTCAAACCAAAATAAAAAATAACAAAACGAGTTTATATAAAATTTGTAAAGGTTTATAATTCTTTAAATTTAACTGATGACACTTTTTTCCACTTTATTTCCATTTAACGTTTTAACTTCGGCTATACAGAACTTCCATACTGTGTATATATATAATACGATGTTAATTTTATTTGCAGAAACACTTTCCTTACGCTTTCTCTATCTTGAAGAGTTTTGAAAGTTTTTGGCTTCTGTAATAATCAGTTCTTTACCAGTTTACTTCAGTTATAGAGCCAATTTTCACTGCGATCTGCTTTCTATTACATTCGTCCTAAAAAATTCTTCTTTGATGCGCTGCCTTTACAGATTCCAACGCGTCCGAATTTCTGTAATTTCCCACGATCCGTTGGCGAGACTCTGACGATCCGTTGTCCAGATGTTGACGACCCATTTTCTATACGATGACAAAGTCTTCTCAATTTTCGTTGCCGACACGTTTAGAGAGTCAAATGTGTCAGAATTCTGTAAATTCCCCGACGATCCGTCTTCTATTTATATGCGTTGATCTGATGCTATACGCCGCATGTGTCATCGGTCTTTACAGAAATGAAATTTGAAAAATTTCTATAACGACTCGCTCTAAAATTTCCCAACGAAGAGAATTTTAGCTACTGTCTTCTGCCAAGACGAAGCAAAATGCCGGATCCTCTATTCAAACCAAATGGGTGACGTCGACGCACTGAGATTCGAGCTTCGTTTCGAATTCTTTCAAAGTATATCCTGGCAGGGTCGCCACCGTGGGGTTGTGAAAGGAATTTCGTTGTTCCCTTTGATATGATGACTCAGTATATCGCTACGTTGCCTTGACAACAGGTTTATATTGTTAATTAAGTTTCTTTCCTTCGACTTGAGGCTGATTTTATCTGACTGCGTATTTTACGAACAAGTGTTTGTCCCTCGATTCCCCCAAAAATGTTGCCTGTGTAGATACTCTCTTTTCGCTACGTTGAAAGTAAAACCACTCGCATTCCAAAGGAAAATAGTACACACAAAAGAGAAGTAATTTGAAAACTGACTTTGTGCACTCCGTTGGTTTTTAGAGGACCGAGACGAAGCAATTTCCCTTTATAGCACACTTTCTTCAAAATAATTTAGCCAGGCACTGAAGCACGCCTGGTTCAGAGGTTATGCCTCAGGCCACGGTTGCCATGTCTTTCCGAAGTTACAAATTTTATAAACTAATATATATTAGAAGGCCAATACCTGAATTTCTAAAACATGTGTTGATTTTTAATACGAAATTTAATAATGGTTATTAATGATTATTTTAAATGGAATTAAATGTAATGTGTCAAATTTTAATATGAAATTTAATAATTAGTTTAGATTGAACAAAACATTCTAGAACGCAGGTCCAGAGAATTTGAAATATCCCGCTCGATCAGTCTCTTACTGGAGTTTTTAATGAGTAGGGATGTCTGTCTGCTTAAAATGTAGTTCCATGAATTAAATTTGTTTAGTGTTAGCTTAAGTTCTCTCTCTGTGATATATTGTAAAATATGTATTCACTCTCGCTTTTCCTCGTCATTATTGTTGTGCTAAATTAAATAAACCAATTAAATAGAGTAAACTATTATAATTTCGAAATTCCTCAGTCTTTCAAGTCACTCGCCGACCACGTCTACCAAACTCCCATTACATATGTAGAATTCAGAAAATCAGTGTGAAGTAGTAGAAAAGATGGCGAATAAAGTAAAATAACAAAAGTTAATTAATAAATCATATAAATCATATAAATCATTCAAGAATAACATGATTTAAATTTTAACAGAAATTTATTTATTTATTGAAAACCGTTTCCACATACATACCACATACATACCCTGCCAGAAAAAAATTAACACCTAAAGTAACGGATGGACACGTGGCACCATCCTCTTGAAGCATGATGTCCTCCACGTGAAATTTCCATTCCGAAACAAAGGCAAGAGGTTCTTAGCTAAGATGGATATGTAATCTATGTAGTATCGTGAATTAAGACATACCTCTACGAACGCAGGGTCAGTTTTTTTCAGTGTCAAATGCCTGTCCATACCCTAACAGCACAATCACAGAATTTCACATTGGGTTGCACCAATTTCAATTTTTTTTATCATCATCAACAAGTTAGTCTCGCGGACTTTTGCTGCTCGAATAGAAACTTCTTCCCGTTTACACTGCCTTATAGTTGCTTTATACTGCCCCCTACTTCAACACATATTCACGTAAACCGGTCCTATTGTGAGTCTACGATGAAGGGACCATAAATCGTAAGCGTCTTTTGATTCCTTCTTCATAGGGACAATAAAATAATTCCATCTAGGAATAATTTTAAGAGGACAGATTAAATCAGGACAGATTAAATAGGACAGATTAAATCTAATAGTAAGATTTAATCAGTGACATTTCCGCTTCCCTTAGTATGCATACTCTATCATTGTAATCCCTATCTATAATATTGCAGCGAGAATCATTCAAACAAAGATTACTACGAACAAGATGTAAAATTTCTAAATTATTAAAGAGGTGTTCACCTCTGTCTTTATAGTCTATTCTCTGTTGCATATTAACATACGACCAATCAACGCGATTATTCTTACCTATTGCGTTCTTGTTATGTTTGTGTAAAACGTAAGTTTGTGAAATTAATTAATAATTTTAACGGTCTATTATCAGAAAGAAGGAAATCATGCAGAATATGACCACTAATGTAGACACACACACACACACACACACACATATATATATATATATATATATATATATATATATATATATATATATAATATATATATATAATACGACCCACATCCAATAAAGAATTGAACATATTGCTGTTATTTCAAAATCACCAATAGTTAAAGCTTAAAAATATATTATTAACATCACCTTCACATTATGATAATTATCACTTACATCGCGTATTATAATATTATCATTAATATTTACATCGTGAATACCTTTATTTACCATTGTCATTAATATTATCATCAATGAATATCTTTTTTTAAAAAGAAAAAGGTGTTTCTAAAGGATTAATATACTCGTACATTTTAAACGGAATTCAGCCACCAAAATGTGAGTTACTTACGCGTCCGTAAATGATAAACATACTTCCAAGACAAGCTTAATAACTTACCCGAGCGTGTTTACCAGCTATACCTGTGCCCGGTAAACTTAATTAAGAAGCTTCCTCAGCCGTAAACAACTTTTCATCACCGAGTTATGAAGTATATGTAGCTCTTAAGTTTTACACTTTTTAATGGTTCACTGCGAGAGCAATCACCAAATTATTATGTTAGTCCACAATTAAAAACAAGACGCGAACTTTATTTGTTCTTTTATATTTCATACGTTTGTTTATCACACATACACACACACACACACACACACACACACACACACACACACACACACATATATATATATATATATATATATATATATATATATATATATATATATGACAATTATTTCACGAAAGTAACACGTGAAAAATATTTATGATGAAAAAATCAGGAAGGAAATACACGAAAGGTCTTGGGATCATTTTTCTTTTTCCTTGTGGGTTTGCATCATTCATTCATTTCACGTGTTTAATTGTGGAATTCATGCCATATATATATATATATATATATATATATATATATATATATATATATATATCCTGAGGTAGTACGGATGACTGTAACTGATACAGGTAAATTTGTACTGCCTTGGGGAGGAAACACAAACTTACAGTGCATCTTGCTCCTGAAAAATCATGCAGCTATACTGGTAATAAATGAAGGTATCTGTAATAGAAACTAGCGAAAACGAATACATATTTGAATATTGTTTAAAATGGAGTAAAAGGAAGCATTGTTGCTTTCAATGGTGATGAACTACGTACGGAGGTCTCGTTAACATATTGACCCACTATTTGCTTGGCAATGTGGCTGCGAGCCGCTCGTACCCTGAAATGGGTTTATGGGTGGAATGATGCTTTTTGTGAAAAAATGTTAAACTTTTCTCCTCACTCCCTCTTAAGCTACAGTATACATTAGAACAGTGGTCCGCAACCTGGGGTCCGTGAATGAGTTTCAGGGGACCGCGGAAGACAAGGGGTATATTCTAATTCACACAAAATTAGAATATACAAATTATTTTCGATAAGGGGGTTCTCAAAAGTAATCCATGGGTCCACAAGTGAGAAAAAGGTTGCGGACCACTGACTTAGAATGTCTTGGGCATTGATATATACAGGGCCGGATTTAGGAGTGGGCAAAGTGGGCAGCTGCCAAATGGGCCTCCACATATTGACAAGCCATTATCAAAATAGAAAAAACCCGAAACTAGAAAAACCCGATAGATGATCAACAAAAAAACACGCGCATCCAATACCACTGTAGTACATAAACTTTTACCAATTACTATTTGTTGTGTACTGATTATTATTTTGTTTTTATTACTCTTTTAGGCCTACTCTCACTATAATGGAATACCCGAGTAACCCGAGGCTTTCATTTTTTGCAGAAATGAGTGGAATGGACAGACACAAGAGTGCACGATGTTTTGAAAGTGTATGTATGTTAATTATATTATGAATCTTAGGGATGACTTCAATTATGTCTTCCCCTAAGGTAGGGGGGCCTCCACATGGAGGCTGCCCAGGGCCTCCACACGTCTAAATCCGGCTCTGGATATATATATATATATATATATATATATATATATATATATATAACCGAATTATCCAATTACAGGAACACAGTTTAAAGTAATCTCATCTAAGTAACTTTTAGCTTAATTTGCAGCGGGAATAAAACCCAGGCTATAACTCTTACGAGGGAGATAAGACCTCCTCCACAGCCTGATCACTCCGACATATGGTTTGTGAGTGGTTTTTATCGCACGAAATAAGTTCGTCAGGCGTAAGCTGAGAATGAAATCAGTAAATTGGACATTGTTATAAGAATCAGTTCGTTCAAGAATGAAATATTAGGAAAAAAAAAAATAATAATAATAAAAAGTGAGCTTAAAAGTCTACGGGAACTACACACTGCATTTAAGTTACAAAATAAAACTTTTTATTGATTGGTTGAATGAATTTGGGGTGGGTGGGAGGGGGGCTACCCCTTATTTGTTATTTGTTATTGATCATCATATAAGTTCACTTCTGCCCCACGCTCATTTTAAAATACTCTTTAGTTTAAAATTTAAAATTTAAAAATTCCATGCATGAATTTGTTGAAACAATTTTTGGTCGAAAATTGTGAATGTCGAATTATCGTTTCAAAATTTGAAATTATAAAATTTGGGTCAAGCAAATAAATTTTGATCAAATTATACGAAATTTACGGCCAAAATTTTTAAGCTGCAACACATGTATTAAAATAAATGTCACATTTATTTATATTATATTTACATAAATTATAAATTATAAAACAAAAATAATGTAAAAATTTTAAAAAGTGTATATATATATATATATATATATATATATATATATATATATGTGTGTGTGTGTGTGTGTGTGTGTGTGTGTGTTATTAGTATTATTAGTATTGGCTTTACCTGTAGGACAAGATAATTACATATTCCTTGGCCACAGGTTTTATAGAATAATACAGGGTGTCCACAAATTACAAATACACTTTCCATTATATACGTGTAATGAAAAGTGTATCTGTAACTTATTGTGGACTCTCAGTGGCGGATTCAAGGGGATGACGGGATCCCCTGATGGGAAAAAATATATACGAGAACATCTTTCGTAATATTTATTATTATAAAATCAAACTGTCATATTATAATTTGCTCGGTAACCTCCTTCCCTACCCTTGGAGAAATCTTGAATCCGCCACTGTGGACCCTGTATGCGTACATACATACTGTATAAAGTATAGATGGATACATTGTACTAAATATAGAGTACACAGCTACAAAAATTACTGCGAATTTTTTTATATTAAGAAATAATTTTTTTTCAATGTTTTTACGTCACTATTTCTAATTTCTAACTTACCTAGCATCTTGGACCAGCTGGCGGGTGGACGCCATTCCGGGTAATGTTTCGGGAAATCTTTTCGGTGCCAAAACGTTTCGAGTTGTAATTCGTAGACCGCCAACGTTTCTGAACTACAGTTCGCGTTTACGTGAAATGTACATAGGTACAGAATTAGTACAGAGCTTAATGTAATCGCAGTCGGGTGCATTTTCGTGGGTCTTTTATTCGACACAGGAAAAAGTTTGGGAAAATTGAGGTATTTTGGTGTTTTTCATTTAGTTTCGTTTTGTTTTTTTTAATTTATTTTCGAGATGGAAGTAGTTTATTACGATGTATGGATAGTTCCGAGCTTAAACGAGTCCTGATTCAAAAGAAAAAATATAGATTAAAATTTTTTTTATCTCTACTTTTAACTACTTTGTATTTAATTCTATCCCAGCCAACCATTCCCAAAATTCTTTTTCAGTGTATTAATTTCAATTATTTTATTTATTTACGGAACTATGGTATTATCGTGTTGCGCAGATTAGTAAAGCCCCCAAATCAATAATGATTTTGAAATGCAGTCAAAGATATTTCTATCGAACTCTCGTTTTGGATTTGTTCAACTTGGTAAACAATTGGAGAAATGAGGGGTAGATCATTTATCGACTTTTTTCAGCACTTCCTCACTCCGTGGTGGAAGAAGGAGAGAGAGAGAGAGAGAGAGAAAAAAGAGAGAGAGAGAGAGAGAGAGAAGGGTAGAAAATTTGAACTGTCCGATCAGCAGTGCCAGACGACCCTCTCCTACCGCTACGGTATCCCACCTGTTTCGAACCTTATCGCCACAGTAACTGATCCTAAGTGTATTGGAGTTTCTCGCAACCATCTGCATAGCCATCTGTCCGCTGGAGTTGCCACTGTTCGCCGCTCGCGTCATTTTCCTTGTCATGTATACAGGGATAGTAATAAGTGGAACCGCACCTAGAAGCAACCATCTGTAAAACTGTAACTACAGTTTGTGCATCCTGTTTATACACACACACACACACATACACACACTTAATGGCACTCTTGTCCCCTTACATCTATTCCCTCAATTGTTAGTTTTTATTAATGTTTTTGGATTTCCGCCAGCTTGGTAAACAGCGATTCGCCACTAGAGAGAGAGAGAGAGAGATGGGGGGAGGGGGGATATTCCCGTATCTGACCTACCATTTACTCGTTGTTACGCGGCATAACTTCCTTCTTTCACATGATTTTGTCTTCCTTCATTTACCTCTATTTAGTTATTTGTCTTTTAAATGGCGTTGTTACGGAAAGAGGGGACACCGTACTTAACGTGCTCCCCGAAGGAAAGTTACACATTAGGAGAGACGAGTTCTTTCTACTCACATTTTTAAAAAGAAGGACAATAAAGCCAGTGACAACGAGTGCCAAGTTTCGGTTTTGTACATTATAGACAAATGAGTCTAATCAGCCAATTATGGAAACTGCCGATTTAACAGAAATAAAAGATATATATATATATATATATATATATATATATATATATATATATGTATGTGTGTGTGTGTTATTGGTTATCGCTTTGATGTATACACAAATGAAAAGCAGTATTAAGGTATTACTTGCTAGGTAATAATATTTATCGATTAGTTTAAGCAATGTATTTTTATCTAGTGTCTTTAACGAGGAAACCGAAGGGCAGCCGATGATTATCGAACCCCCCCTCCCCTCTCTCTCTCTGTCGCTATTTATTCCTGGCACGAAGTTAACGAGCGTTAAGAGCTATCAATCGTTATCTCTCGTATCGGTGATCCAGTCTTAGACCTCATCGAAACGACCGATAACGCGTTTTATTTTTATTACCATAGCAACGGATGAAATTTTAATCATTCAAGTTTCTTTTTAATATTTAAGCATAAAAAATATTCGCACTTATTTCCTCATATGATATATATATATATATATATATATAGAGAGAGAGAGAGAGAGAGAGAGAGAGAGAGATTTTGTATCTTTCTTGTTTAATTAAAATCCGAGATTATTTTACAGACATAAATCCTTGAATAATGCAGATAAAACCACAAAGATATTGAGATTATTTTCTAAGTGCAAATACTTTTATGTAATACAGTATAAAAAATATGTATAAAAATTGGAACTTACATAAAACATATTTTTTTTAAGAAAAAAAAATAATAAAATATATATATATATATATATATATATATATATATCAATGTATTTATAGTGCGTTGTCGTATCTGGTATACTTGTCTCCTCTTTGGCCAATTTTCTCAAGCGTTTTCTTCCACTAAATAATTTTGTCTCGTAGTTTTGTCTGATTCGTACGATAGTTTTTTATTATAACCCTTCCTTATCAGTCTTTAAAAGGAATAGCCATTTAGCTTCACAACTCCGGAGATCTTGAGGGTTTCTACGAGTCACTACGACGTCATCTAAACGCGAAGGATAGTCCGCCATATGACGACTGAACAGACCCAACAACGTCGCGCTTAACCTCGTTAACGTAATGGAAAGTGGCGCTCGAACGTGAGCACGACGTGTCCCTTATTTTATATAACGCGTATAATTCAGTTTCCCTCTACGTCCTAATAATATACTGTACGTTAATCCTTTTATGCCTAAATTATAAATTGGGACTTACATCCAAATAGGAGACCTCTGAAGAATTGTATAAAGCAAAAATATCGAAACAAAATTGAAAATGAAAAGAAATTGCGAAAGAAAATTTTTGGTTTGATTAGGTGAGGTTCATTACTTATATAGGACAGGTTGAGTCGGAGTCAGTCAGTCAGCTTCTTTTAAAAGCTCTTTGTCTGTTCATTCAAATGTTGGTGTGGTGAAGAAATATGCAAGTGCCACTTGTCAGTCATTGATGAAAATTGGTTCTCTCTCTCTCTCTTTCTCTCTTTCTCTCTTTCTCTCTCTCTCTCTCTCTTCTGTCGTATAAGATCGAATAATTCGAACATTTAAAATCATATGTCAGGTTACTTCTGCGACCGCTACTGTTGTATATTACAGAATATCCTTTAAACCAATCCAAAATATTGTTTTTTATATGCATACTTTAATTAAAAACACGTTGTCTAAAATTTAAAATTTGAAGTTGACACTAGACAATGTTTAGTTTAAACTAATTTTATCTTATTTCTCTGAATTAGCAGAGTACTAATATATATATATATATATATATATATATATATATATTGTAGGATAGATTTTATTTTTCAAAATGGCGTATAGTTTTCTTTAATTGACGTTTTTTATCCGTAAACATAAAATTGATAAATACCATTAAAATCCTTCGATATTTTTACTAAAAAGCTAATAAAATTTAATTTTAATCAAAGTATCTGTAATAGACTATTATAGGTCCAGTGTCGGCCAAGGTGCGACATGTCTGATAATTTTTGTTTTTTTATTATGAAAACCTAAAAAATTTTTATTTCTAATAAAAAAGAAAATAAGAGAGTAGGCCTATTTTAATTTTGTTACAGATCATTGTGGTACGCTAGTACGATACAATTTTTCAGCCATGGCACAGTGGTCAAAAAGTTTAGCCACCAGATTCCTTAAATACAAATTTCTTTTAACTGCAAAAACCGGATATAATTTATAAAAAAAAAAAAAATTATTTTAAGATATTAAAACTATTAAATTTTTATTTGTTTATTTATTTATTTAAAATAGATTACAAAAACTTCGTTAAAAAATAGTACAGAAAATTCATTTTAGAATTTTTATAAATAGAATTTTTTATATGATCATACGTCTGGCAACAACAATAAAGGACGATGTATTTTATGAGAAAAGTTTATTGTTAAAAAAAAAAGGGGGAGTTCCTTAATTTCCTCGTTGGCCATTAAAACGAAGGAGATTGCTCTGATTACAGTTCAAAATACAAGAGGCCGTATAGGAGAATCCAGAGTCTGAATATGTAAACGCTAAGTTCGTAACTGTTTAAAACTAGATGATGTACGGTGAGCTTATGAGGTCAGTCCTATTTCTTTAGCCTTAAGGAGACGGTGGGAAATATTGCATTTGCGATTACTCTCACTATTAGTGCCTGATTTACGAGCCTATAAAAACAATAGAAGGCAGTAAAGCGACTGCCTCTGAGTAAAAATATTTACTATAGCAGTTGTCTGAATGTTTTGCGAAGAAATGAGCGTTTGTGAATAGCGTCAAAACTGAAAATATATAATCACATTTGTTTCGTACGGTCATTATTTTTCATTGTAAAACAAATTTATAAATTTTTCCACTTCGACTGTCCCCTCCACCCTTTCTTTTTCCTCTGTCTTTCCTCTCACTTTTTCTTTGTTTTTCCGCCGAGATATGCCCTTTTAAATAGAGGCGAATCGGTTCTTCCCAACTTAAAATATATATATATATATATATATATATATATATATATATATATTAGGGTGGTCCACAAAATGGAAGTATTTTAAATTCTTCCTCCCAGGGTTTCATTAGGTTCCTTTTCCCAAACAACTTCTCTGAGCAAAATTTGGGTTCAATCAGTTAATATTTAGAGGTGGCTCAACTACCCCCAGAAGTCCACATTCATGGCTTCTGGGTCCCCCCAATATATATGGGTATTATCCGCTTGTTGGCGGGGGTATCATGGCTGACCAGGCCACTCATTGTTGCCCAGCTAAAATTGTGGACTTGTTAGAATCAGGAAACCTCTTTCGGTGCTCATCCACCACACTTAAGAGAAACTGGAGTTGATCTTCTCCTTTCGTCAGAGTTCCGCTGAAGGTCTGAATGAGAGCTACTGCCCTTTCAGCATGATCATTAACTACTTTGATGTTTCCTATGATTCTTTTAGCTTCTTGGAAGTTTTCATTCTCCTCCCAGGTGCTGGGGTCATCATCAAGAAAACTAATATTGATCGGTAGGGCCTTAAGAAGCTTTAATGAGTTCTTTGTGGCAAGAGTTTCTAATTTCAGTGTTGCTTTGCATTCCTTGAGTTTTCTTCTCTTTGAGAAGTCTAATGACCCCTCCTTTTCCCTCATACACTGGACCATGATTCCCTTGGTGTCTGGTGCAACAGTTTGATCGAAGAGAGCAAGGGCCACCAGCTCTTCTGATAAGTACCATAGGTGGTTTTCAAATTTCTTGAGAGCTGCTTTGGCCACTTTCTGGTCATGATAGTCCTTTAACTTTTGGATAAGATCCAGATCATTCTTCGGAGCTTGTGATGGAATAGGAGCAGTGATCCAGCTTTTTAAGTAGATTAGGACTCCAAAAAGGGTAAGGGTTTTCAGGTCCTTCTTCTCTCGAGGAGTCAGGGTGATTTGATTTCGAAAAGGCCACATTTTGATGGCATAGATAACTTTAGCCATCCACCTTGCATAGTGCGTGCCAGCAGGACGTTTGAATGTGTAACTTTCAATTTTTTCACCAAGAAAGATCAAAGAAAGTTCCAAAAACTCTTTATAGTCATCTCGAAAATTTCCAGTGGCCAGATGTTCTTTGGCAAAGGCAATTATTTCATTTCTGAAAGGATCAACTTGCTCCTTCATCTCATCATCATCCTGTGATGTAGAGAAGGTTTTTAAATCAATGTAGTCCCACATAGATTGGAACCTTTTGAACAAAAGTGGCTCAGGGGCAGAAGATGAACCATGGACTGCTTCAAACACTCCTCCATACATGACTTCCATGCAATGATGCCTACAGGCAAAATAGAAGAGTGGTCGACCAAGTTTCTGTTCCAGAAGAACGCATGCTCCCCTGTTTGTTCCTGTATTTGATGCTGTAGTATCTGATAACATTCCGATTATTGACTTATCTATGTTCCATTCGGAAAGAAGATTATACACTGCAGCTGATTGAGCTTCCCCTGTTCCACTTGGTAGTTTGGGAACACCAAGCAGTTTTGAATCAACCTGATTCAACTGAAGAGACAAGGACTGGGAGTCTGTCTACCTTTCATTCTTGGCAAGTAGATTAGGGATCAACTTCCCATCCCAGTGGACAATCGAAATACTTGGACTAAAGCTAGCTTAATGGCATGGGTTATTTGCCTTCGATGCCTCTCTCGGTGCCTTTTGATTGAAGAACGAGAGATGTTCACCTCTGAAAGATCTTGACCAAGGCTAGATGCAGTTTCAGCTAATACAAAGGTGGCCCTCCTGTCACTGATGCCAGTCCTGCCCAGAGCAGCAGCCAATTCAGGAGATATGATATTCTTTGCTGCCTTTTTCTTTGGTGGAGTTGGTCCGCTGGTAGATGGGGGATTAATAAGGTAATCTTCATCTTCTCTTTCTGACTCACATAAAGACTCAGAAGAAGAACTTCCCTGATCTAGCATAACTTCCTGTGAAGCAGCATATTTTTCTTCAGCTTTCCGCTTCCTATTTACCAATTTCATTTGCTTCTCAGCAGCTCTCTTTTCTGCCTTGTCAGTCACCATAACTGCAGAGACCATTGATCCCACTCGTCCCACTTTCCTTTGTTGGATCAAGAACTGCCGGTCTTCTTCATTTTTGATTAAGGTAAAGGCATCAGCATGGGCGACATCAAATAGGTTCTCCATTTCTTCCTGAAAGGTTTTCTCTTTTTCTAACTGAGAGTTGCTTTTCCTCCCAGCATTCTTCTTAATCGCTTTCCACTCCAAGTGTAGAGCCTGAATTTTGTGAAGAATGTGGTCTTTCCTTTGAGTAGAGATTCGGGCTCTCTCCCAGAAGAGACGCAATTCTTCAAAAACAGCTTCTGAACTAGGTTTGATCTCCTTCTTCAAGACTTGATGATGGTGGAGGAACATGCGGAGGACCTGGCCACGGGAAGGCAGCTTGGCTCCAGTGATTGTTTCCTCTGACTTTTTCATTAAGTAAAATGTACATTTATTTGACATTGCAAAACCTGTAAATTTAATAAATCTATCTGAAAGAAAAATAATCATTAGTTAATGTATCTGTAAATAATGTTTCTTTTAATTATTCACTATATTAATAAAGGGCATAATGGTATACAAAAAACAGCTTTGAGCCACCCCTAAAAGTTATTCGATTTGCCTTAAATTTTACATAAATATTTTTTAGCTAAAAGGAACCAGATTATAGCCTGGGAGGAAAGAAAATTGAACTTCGATTTTTTACCCCATTCTGTGGACCACCCTAATATATATATGGAATGGTATAAAATGAATGTGTCAGGAAAGTTTGTGATTTACGACGAAAGAAAAACATTTTGGGGGGTGGTCTTAATTAGGTCGTAATTAAATCAACCGTAAAAGTGACTCGTCTTCATACATTAAAAAACAGCTCGACAATTCGCAATTAAAAAAAAAAAAAAAATTTGAATGAAAATAAGAAAAGTGAGTTTGTAAACTATTTCATTCATTTTCTTCGTAAGACTGTGAATGAATGAGGTTTAACTGAGTGATTACGCACAATTTGATTCCATACGACAGATTTGCATAAGCTCGCATCACGGTTAAAAATATATATATATATAATTGAGGTGTCGCGACGACTACGAGGGGCGAACTCGCCAAACCAGTTTTGAGACAGACGCGTTTAAACTTTGCGACTATTGTGTACGAGGGGCACATAGCGCAAATAAACACATTGAAAAAATTACTACATTTTGAGCGTACGAGGTTGGGTATTTAGCTATACCAACTTTTCTGTGGATGGGGGAGGGGTGAATTATTCATTCGTGGAACAATAGCAAATTGCCAATATGCCGAGTTTGCCCCCTCGTACTCGCGACACGCCTTATTATATATTGGTTCATTTAACGGATGAACTGGCGAGTGTGTTAGAACAATGCGCGTCATAAGAGATTCCATATGGGTCTTACCAATAATGAACGAACATGAGACCCACCAAATCATGGGTGCGCAATATTGCGCAGTGATCCTACATTGCATGGCCCCAGAAAATCTTATATAACTCGATTCTCTCTCTCTGTAAAAATAAAAATTTGTCATTTGTTAAATGAATGAGTTGACATCAAATAATTCTTTCATAAAATATTCAAAATAAGCAATAAAGTAAGACTAATCGGGGGTTCGGATCCCGATGTATTAATAACACTGGTCTACAGCCAAAATACTTCGGAAATAAAAGTAGTCAATCTTTACTAATTTTGGGTCACTGAATATGAAAATGATGCCTGAAATTGCCAATTGGCTCTATTTATAAAGATATCAGGCAACCCTGCACCCTACTAACTGGACTGCATCTGTCGCGTAATATTAATATGTAGACGCCTGTGACACATCGACGCATTGACTCTACTGCGCATGCGCGTAGTTGTATTTTTTTTATTTTAATAAATTAATGTAAATATATACATATATATACAATAAAATGTAATTTTAAATTTATCTATTACATTATGTATTTGTAAATTATTTATTAAAAAATAGATTGGATCATTTTAACATATTGTTTCCCATAATGTTTTTGATATTAATATAAATGGAATACTAAGCTAACTTAACCTTACCTAATTTAAAATTATTAAAATGCAATGTAATTACATTAATTTATTAAAATAAAAAAAATATAACTACGCGCATGCGCAGTAGAGTCAAGGCGTCGATGTGTCACAGGCTTCTACATATTACGCCACAGCATCAGTTCATTCGCGGAAGTCATACAGTGCACTCTTGTCAAACTCTTTTAGTGTTTTGCTTTTGAAACTGAATTTTTTTCAGCCTAATTTGAACAAAGATGCCTCGTAATTGCATGAACAGTGTAGATAACTTCTGTTATGTTTGTGGAGAATTGACTTTTGCATCACAAAAGCGTGCTATAACCGCCCTGATTAGGAAAGCCTATCACCTTTATTTTGGCTGTAAGATTGGAGATCAGGACACGAGCTGGGCCCCACACATATGCTGCAATACTTGTGCAACAAACCTTCGCCAGTGGTTGAATCGGAAAAGGAAATCTATGCCTTTGCAGTGCCAATGGTGTGGAGGGAACCAACAACATCATTCAGCAATTGTTATTCCTGCATGGTGCCTCCAGTCAAGAAAGGTATTTGCAAGAAGAAAAAGTTGATTTTACAATATCGAATATACCCTCTGCTATACGCCCGGTACCTCACGGCGAAGGACTACCCGTTCCTGAGCCCCCACACTCATTCTCCCTAGAGTCAGAGGACGAGGAGAATGAAGGAACCTGCGAAACTTGTGAGCTTCAACTTCACAAGACCCTGAATTTGTTTATAGCTTGACATCTTCTAAACCGCACATGATAACTCAGAATTAATTAAACGACCTTATCAGAGATTTAGAACTACCAAAGAGTAAGGCAGAGCTGTTGGGCTCCAGATTGCAGCAGTGGAATCTCCTCGCTGAAAATGTTAGAGTGTGTAAGTTTCGTGACCGTCAAAAAGATTTTGTCCCATTCTTCATCATGGAAGGTGACCTTGTAGCTTGCAACGACATCGATGGTCTGATGGCAGCTCTCAACATTATTCAAGATCCTGATGAGTGGAGACTGTTCATTGATTCATCGAAGTTGAGTCTAAAAGCTGTTTTGTTGCATGTTGGCAACGTATTGCCATCAATTCCAGTTGGCCATGCAGTCCACATGAAGGAAACATGACAACATGAAGCAACTTTTAAACTGCATAAACTATGACAAACATCAGTGGCAGGTTTGTGGTGACTTGAAAGTTGTTGCTATCGTGCTTGGACTGCAGTCGGGCTACACTAAGTATTGCTGTTTTCTGTGTGAATGGGATAGTCGGGCTAGGACTTCTCATTACATCAAGAAGGATTGGCCACTCCGACACTTATTGGAACCTGGAACAAAAAATGTTCAGGATCCTCCACTTGTAGAATCGAGCAAGATTTTGTTACCACCCTTACACATCAAACCGGGCGTAATGAAAAATTTTGTTAAGGCTATGGATAAAACGGGGGCAGCTTTTAAGTACCTCGGTGGTAAATTCCCAAAGCTCAGTGAAGCAAAAATCAAGGAGGGTGTATTTGTTGGTCCACAGATCCGCGAGCTTCTTAGAGATGAGGAGTTCGACCGTATCTTAGGTGGTGAGGAGAAGACAGCGTGGAATGCTTTCCGGTTAGTAGCAACCAATTTTCTCGGAAATACCAAAGCTGACAGTTATAGGGAGCTGGTGGAAAACCTGCTGTTGTCCTATCAAAAAATGGGCTGCAATATATCTTTAAAGATACATTTCCTCCATTCGCACCTGGAATTTTTCCGGCCAACTGCGGAGCAGTCAGCGATGAACATGGTGAACGTTTCCACCAGGATATCTCAGCAATGGAGAAACGCTACCAGGGGAAATGGAGTCCATCATTGTTAGCAAACTACTGCTGGACAATAACAAGAGATGCTCCAGAAGTTGAATACAAGAGACAAGCAAAGAAGCGACGGGTTGAATCAATATAAGTGACTGCATTATACAGGTATGTTACTAATATATGGTATACACATACGCAAAATGTGTAACTTAGATTTTCTTGGAAACTGTAGCCAATCGACTGTTTTTATGGTCATATTCGTTTTCAGCATCGCACCCAAAATCCATAATAGGAAACACATTTTATCTCCGAAGCACAAACTTTTTCAAAATTTGTAGACCAGTGTAATAATAATACGGGAGTTCGAGCAATGGGCCGTATTAGTTGGCCTGAGCGCCGTGCCAATTCCTCGCCCTCCTCATCAATTACACTGGTTAACAAAACAAAACTTTTCTGCTTCAAGTCGGCCTACTTCAACACCTTTTTTTGACCAATTTTTGGGTGCTGATTACGAATATGGCATTGTTTTTGCTGTATCAGGTTACAATTTTTGGAATTCTGAACCCCCTACAGAGGAAATTTTGCGCATATAGTCCAAAATTTGGCTTATTACGTAAAAGATTCTTATGAATTTTCAAAGCATTTCAGTTACTATTTACTTGAAAATAGAACAAATTACGATGTGTAAATTTCATTACGTGTATATTTCAATGATTATAAAGTGGATGTTCAGAAATGACTTTTTATGGATTTTCGTTTGAATTCATCATCTGATTTATTTCCTCAGCATAGGCTATTCTAAGGAAATTTTAAAAATACACACCTGTGACAAAGTATAAAAAACGAGTCAGACTTTCAAAAATTAGTAGTATATTCAAAATTATAACAATTTTTTTTAGTACTTGTAACAGTTTTTTTCAATATCTGACGCTTCTTAAAACATTGACCCATACCATCGTTGAGTCTTGTGCTTTATTAGTTCTACATCTCTTCTTACTTTGTCATTCAACCATAGCAACACCGCACTTCTTGAATCAAAGTGTGACGCAACTGGCATGTTATGCCTAACATAAAGATAGTTCATGAGTACATCTGAAGACAGCCGTGAACGATCGGCTGTTTTGAGAACATTATAAGAGTTAATGAGTCTTTCCACATCTACTGAATGCATTTTGCTGCAACAATCCGACCAAGTGCAAAGATCAACACATCAAATTCCTGATTTTCTAACTGCAGAAGTCTTTTCATTAGGTTTGAAGTTCCAATATTTGAAACACCTGGTAATGCACAGACATCTCTGTACTGTAATGCAAATGATGCTAAGTCAAGATCCGGAATAATGAAAGCATGGCATTCATTCAATTGTAAGTCAGTCACTGAGGAATCTAAATTTCTCAAGGGGCTCAACAACTTTAAACGATCAAATCAAAAGCATATCTTTCTTTTAGGAAGTTTATCAAGGATTCAATAATTTCATATCGTACAGCTTTGAAATCGCGTGTTACTGTTGTAACTAATTGATGGCTCACTCTGCTCTTTTTGTCAGTCAGCCGGATGCCAAAGAATGTCAAGTTGTCCTCATCTAAATTTTCTTCAAAAGAAATTTCCCATCCACCAAGAAGCGATTGACTCTTCAATGCATCTAGATTGTCTAGGAGATTCTGTACTTTGTTATCCGAATCAAAATAAGTGCATTTATTGTCTTGCAGGGACTTTTGAAATCTTGAATATAGAAACAAAATGTTTGCAACTATGCACATTGTGCTCAACTTTTTCAGATTAGTAAGATTCTTCAGATGACCCTGAGCAGAAGCATCTTCCGACTGCTCTAAATATGTTACGATTGCTCTGTATGATGATAGAATACTGCTGAAAAGATTGTAAGAGAATTCTGTCCAACGAACTTCAAAATATTTCGGAATATGATGTACTGTTAAATTCTTTTCGTTTCCAACCTTTTCCAATTCTTTGGTGCGAACTGCTGATGTATGAAAAAATGTTGAGAGACCACTGCCATCTTGTATCAACATATTCACTTCCTTCACAGTTTTAGAGACTTTGCCAAAGGCCAGATCTGAGCGATAAACTCCACACCAAATTTTGATCAGTGGAAGGTTTGTTTCAGCCATTTTCCTTTCCTTATCTAACATTTTCCACAGGCTCACATGTTCTCCTGTGTTGAGACTCTCCCTCTGTGACAACACATGTTATCTTGTTGAAAAGATCTTTCTAAGGAATAGTAAAAGAGACTGCTTCTTTCACAGCTAATATATATCCTTCAGTTTTCCGCTGAGTAGATTCAGAAAATCCAAGGAAAAGGTCTTCCTCTTGCCCATCTGAACGAACTAGCTTGCACTTGACATATTTATTATCAAGCTGGAATTGATCAACAGAGCCATCTATCGCAATTGATACAGCAATTGCCGATTTGATTTTTTCAAGTAAATTAGGTTTATCTGCTCATACAATAAAGTACAACAGATTAACATGCTGTATTGGTGTTACATATTTGAATTCTTCCATTGGCGGATCAAATGGCTTCACCTCAGCAGCCATATTGAATTGAGAACTCATTATACTGGTCATATTGATGGTCAAGACCAAGCTGAAATTGCACCCCGTTTGGAATTATTATAAACCTCGATAAATCCACCAATTTTATTTGCTAAGTTTTCATTAGTTTTCGATATGCAAATACCCATGGATGTGTTCTGCCTTTGTTCAACAACTGACATCTGTTGAATTCCTGCCGCATGAAACTATTCAGTAGGCTTTTGAAAAAATAGGCCTTGTGACCCTGACACGCGGAGGATAAGACTAAAATATATTTTGTCATTCTAAAATAGAAAATAGGTTGATTGAGTTGTCACTACGTAAATATCGTTTTTGAAATGTAGCGAATCTGATGAGTTGAGCGCGCAGTTGATAAAGTTTTCATATTATATATTTTAATACATTACTTTAAACGTTAGAGAAATGTCACGCATGTCCATATACGGTTAAATTTAATAATACACAAATTTAATAATACACAAAATAATTTTTAAAGATACACAAAAAAAATTTAATAATGCACATTTTGTGTATTAATACAGCTAAAATAGCCTATGTATCTCAGCATCCAGCAAAATTCAACCATCATGTGAGGATCCATCGTCCTTTAAAGTTTTCTTCCATCTTTGATATATCCTGGTGGATCAGACACATCACCAAGATTTTCAGGGAAAAACTCAAGATGACTGCGCAGAAAGTGAATCTCTAGGAACATACGAGCTCCTTGGTCTTTATAAGCATCTAGAAGTTCTTCGATGAGTATTTTATAATTACCAACCTTGTGTATTTTATAGTTACTAGCCTTATGACTGCCAAGAAAATTCTGGCACGCACTCTTGAAGGAATTCGAAGCACAATTAATTTTGTTCAAGGTGTTCCAGAAATTCATCATCGTTTAGAAGTGTCCTTATCTGAGGTCCAATGAAAATTAATTCTTTCAATTTAGCATCAGTAATACTGGGAAATTTGTCACACAAATACTGAAATCCACGACATTCTTTGTTCAGGGCCTTCACAAAATTTTTCTTGAGACCGAACGTTATGTGAAGTGGTGGTAGATAGATCTTTTTTGGATTAACTAATGGTTGATACTTCACACTGTGCTGTCCAGGAACAAAAGTTTCACGAGGAGTCCAGTCAGTCTTGATGTAATGTTGTTGTGTAGCCCTGCTGTGTCACAAGCAAAGAAAACAGCAATATTTCGTGTACCCATTTTGCATGCCAAGAAGGAATCCAATCACCTTCAAATCACCACAGATATTCCACTGGTAGTTTTCATAACTAACATCATTAAGAGGAATCACCATGTTTCCATATGACTCTTTCAGGTGAACAGAATGTCCAATTGGTACACTTGGGTAGTTGTTACCATTGTGCAAAAGAACCGCTTTTAAACTGCGCTTAGATGAATCAGTAAAAAGACGCCACTGTCTGGGGTCATGCTGCGTATCAAAGAATGAAAATAACCCTTCTATATCAGAGCAGAAGCATAAGTGATTTACAGTTTTGAAATAGCATGAAACATCGGAACTTCTTTTTCGAAAGGATGTTATCCGAACGTCTCCATCAACCAAATTCCATTGTTTCAGTCTTGATGCCAAAAGTTCAGACTGCGATTTAGAGATATACAGATCCCTTACTAAGTCATTCAAGCCATCTTGTATGACGAAATGGGGTTCATTTTCATTACCAGAAGAACAAAACTCCGCATCACTAGCACTGTGTTCTGAAAATTCTTCATCAGAAGAGAAATGAAGCACATTTTTGTCTTCTGGTGGTGCTGGAACTGGCAGTTCATCACTGTGAGGTACTAGTTTGATAGCTGAATCAACCACAGGATAAACAATCTTATGCTTGGTTTTCGAAGTAAACCCAGTTATTTTGGTTTGGCAGAAGTTGCAGTCATTCGCATGATTTTTTGGCTCACGCCAAATCATTAACACTTCAAATGACACGCTTTTTCGTTTACCATTCAGCCAGTCTCTTAGCTGGTTTGAACAGAAAGTGCAGCAAACATGTGTTGCCCAGCTTTTCTCTTGGTCTCCAAGTTAACAACCAAAGTAGTGATAGTAGGCTGTTCTAATGAATGGTGTAATGGTCCTGCGTTGTGAAGATGAAGTGACTAAACCATAAATGTAGCAGAATGAATCAGGTTTATTGCCGCAACCTCTAGAAGCACACATTGTCATCAAATCTGAAAAGAGAGAAAAGTAGATGCAAACATAATTAAAAGCAAACATTTGAAAAGTAATCATTAATGAAAAATCTACAGGAAATACGGTCAACCAAACAAATCCACCTTCTGTACAGAAATACCCCGACCCAATATGCCAAAAAAAAAAAGTTTATATTCGAAATCAGCACTTTCACATTAGTAGACTACAGTTACTTTTGAGTCTGAAGCAAAAACTTTGTTGACCAGTTTTTGTTGACCAGTTTTTATTATTAAAATGAGAGCTTTTCTGTTTGAAACACTGTGAACAAAAACAAAAGAAAATAATATTTCTTCGTAGGAAATGTGTATATATATATATATATTTGTTAAGAAAAGTACATTTTATGGTGGAAAAATGGAATACAACCAAACCTAACCTTACCTAACTTTCTTACGTGTACCAAGTTTATGCCGAGACAATTCTAAAACATCCAATGAAAATCAAAGGTCGAAACTGTACAGTTGAAATACATGAAACATTTTGCGAATTCTCTTGGCATCCAAAGAACGCAAATAAAGACTTTTTTTACGAGACATTTCCCAATTTTCAATCTATTCTAGTTAAACTATTATACATTTCTCCACCATCAAATGTACTTTTCTTAACAAATATCTACATTTTCTACCGACAAATATTATCTTCTTTTGTTTATTTCACAGCGCTTCAAACCAAAAAGACCCAAGTAAGGACTAATAAAAGTCGCACGGGTAAGACATAAATTAAGCGTGTATAATGCTGGTTGAGAAGCCATTGATTCCATCATTCTTATGGACGCAAGAATGAATGGAATCAGTAATGTAGGAGAAGTAGTGTAGGAGCACTATCCTAGAATCAGTGATAAATTAAAATGCCTCTATTACAGTACTGTAGAGGATATTACTAAAAAGAAGTTTTAGGTCATTGAATGTGAAAACAAAGTCCGTTATACTAAATGCAGGGCAAAATGCACTTTGAACGTTGGTAACTAAATATGACTCATTCAAGAATCTAATCGAATCAAATAAAAATTAGAAACTTTAGTGATAAACTGTCTACAGAATGTTCGCAAAAGTAAAAAAAATATGATCCCAATACGAGTAAAGAGTTCTACATTTTATCATTTTAGGCCCTTCAAGCTAAGATCTCTCAATAAATACGTAATAACAGTTCCCAAATCAATAATAAACGTAATATACTGTAAAAGTACAATAAATATTTGGGAAAAATTGAAATACATTTTAAACATATAAATAGAAATTATAAAACAAGATTTTATTTAAATTAGTAAATATTTCAACTCTTTAGAAATCGTGTTCCGTCTTAGAATTCGCCCAAAAGACATGAATATTTCTTTTGCGCAATACAGCGAGTTCTTATTAAAATTCTGCAGTAAGGAATAATCTTAGCTTTCATTCAAAGTGTAGGTATGCTTAACGGTTTCGTCTTTTATTAAAAAAAGAATTTACTTTAATAAATATTGAATATTTAATGGGAAAACCAGTTTGGGATAACCTTTCTCGTTACAGTGTTGAGTAAAATTTGTGACGTTGTTAAACACTTTGCTTTAATCTATCGTAGATAAATCTTACGCATACATTTACAAATAAACAAATCGCATACCATTATAACAATAAATTATAGCTTGAGCTCTGAGAAATGTACATTTGTGTGCGAATACGTTAGATTTGCCATTTTTATAGCTTGTTTTTACATCACATTAGTAGTCAGTGAGTTATTGGCACAGCTACCTTGAACCACAACTAGGAGACAGTACATTATAGGAAATATCTATGATATACAAGGATTTTAAACAACGTAGGTAAAAATGCAGTTTTACACTAAATTTTCGAGTTATTGCGCTACCGAGATACTTTTAGAAATTGTTTAGAGACATAATAAACATAATCATTCTAAAATAAGTCCTTATCACCAGAGCTGGGCACTTGCGGTTTTTTTTGCGGTATTGCGGTACTGCGGTACTACCGCACTACCAAACCGGTACCGCATAACGCAGTACCGCAAAGGATCGCTGAAAGTACAGCCTGTACTTTCAGCGATCCTTTGCGGTACTGCGTTATGCGGTACCGGTTTGGTAGTGCGGTAGTACCGCAGTACCGCAGTACCGCAAAAAAAACCGCAAGTGCCCAGCTCTGCTTATCAAACATTATATAGCAAGACCCTCACAATATTTATCTTCTTTGAGTGTGAAAAGTGCGTTCAAATTGACCGTTTTCTTAGTTATTAATTTAGTATTTAATTTACTTTTAATAATGTCATTTGTTAATGAAACTGTTCAGTGTCATCAGAATACATTAAGTAGCTATGTTTTAATATAGGTAAGGGAAGAGCTTTTGTATACATTAAAAACAGTAGAGGAGCCAGGATTTAGCCTTGGGGTACACCGCGTACTTTATGTTTAATTTCAAAGAACGCATTAATTAAAGAAATGTAGGTGACGATCACTTGATAAATAACCTTCAAACCAGTGAATAATATTCCTTCTAAATTCGTAATAAATAGTTTGCGAAGAAGCGTATCATAATCTGACATCAAATGCTTTATGCTCAAATCTATAAAGGTTGAAAAAATCAATATTTCTTTCTTTTGGTGATTCTATATTATTATTCCAGTTTAAGATCGCCATTTCTGTGGCTTTCTTCTTTTAAATCCCATAAATAAAAAAATTATAGGTTTCTAAGTAATGATTCATTCTTTTTATATGTACCAATGGTCTCATATTTTACTAAATGCAAAAACTGGCAGACTATATATTTGATAGCAATTGAACAATCACCACACCTACCTCTATATTGAAAAGATGTAAAATCCTGTTTTTAGAATTGATAGAAAGATACCTTCGGAAATGTTAAAATTATATATTGTTTTATCTAAAATTATTAACGTGTCTTAGCAAAGGTAATTTAACATATAGGTATACAAAAATATTATAGTTATTAGTACTTAGTCATTTTTAACGTTCAGTATGTATATATATATATATATATTTATATATATATATATATCCTTTCGATGTTCATCCTCTGAATGTAGCAATAATAATAATTACACCTCCAGCATTCATACCTTGGAAGCATAAATATTATACATAATTTATTATTAAATAGTAATTTTGACCAAAACATATCCTCAAATGGATTATTTAAAGTGTCCATTCGAAAGGTTATCAATAACTGCAATTATTATTATTATTATTATTATTATTATACATAAGAGCCTCCCTTTTAAGTTATTTTTATGAGAGGCGTTTTATAATTTATTTGCTGTCTTCTTTTTACATAAATTCGCGCTGATTGAACTGTCTGTAACAGTAATATATATATATATATATATATGGCAGGGTTAATATTTTGTTAAATGTTCCTCTACTGAGAGAAACGGATTAGAGTAATTTCACTTACAGCTATTGAAATCTAAATCTCTTTGGCTTACGTGGAATTTATATGAACTTCCAAATGATCTTTGATTTTTTTATTTTGTTCAGGAAATTAATGTCCAGTTACAGAATCATGCAAAAATGAGAATGAAGTGCTTTATACAAACGGGAACTTCTCGCAGTCAGTTAATCCTTTAATGATGGATTTTTTTGTAGCGCGAGTTAGGAATGCGTGTATTTGAAACGTTACCAGTTTGTACCAGTCGTCCATAAAGGGTTAAGATTACTTTTATTAACTGCCCAGGTTCTGAAATTTTATTTCGCTAACCTTCTAATATATTCTATAATTCTAAGACTGAAAGCTAGAAGGGCCAATGTCAAAATTTTGCATTTTAAGAAAAACGCGATTGAAGGTTTCTTTCTGTAATCAAAATTCAACCTTTATTAGCGAACATTATTCCTTTATTTCAGTAAATTGCGCCCGTATGTACTCTCATTTGATGCCTTTTTCAGAAACACGCTGCCTCTTTTGGCTTTAAGAAAAATTCATTCTTCATTATTCATCTTCATCCGCATCATCTTCGCTCGGGACATTGACTCATTGCGGTGCACCTAATGATTTGACGATATTGGCCCTCGTAGCACTGAAAGAGGAGCTAATTTCGAATTAAGTCCTACCCTTATCTCAAAAAACGGATTTTTTTTACATTGGCCCTTCTAGCATTCAGCCCTAGAATTAATGGTCTATTTATAGAAATTTTTATGCCCCATGGAATACATTTGGAGGGGCCATACTTGATTCTTTTTTTTTGGTGCGGGAAGGAGACACGAGGGGCGAACGCCCGAAAAAGGCCACTCATCCCCGTAGAAGGAGAAGGAAAGAACTGAAATCAAAGTCCAGAGTTTTCGAGATGCTTGGACACTGCATTTGAAAGAATGGAGGTCATAGACAGGGGGGGGGAGGGAAGATGAATTGAGGAAGATTGTTCCACAGTTGACCGGTTGAGTAGATGAAAGACAGAATATCGATTAACTCTTAAGGTAGAGAGTTCGACAGAAAAGGACTGAGAATGTATCGAAACTCTGGTACTGCAAACTCTCCTTAAAGAAGGAGGCATGCAGTTAGAGAGTTCAGAAGAACAGTGTCCGTTATAATAGCCATAGTAAAGAGACAGTGAGGCAACAAAGTTACATTGCGGCGAGCAGTGAATGATTCAAGACAGTCAGTGATGAGTAGACGAAAAGCCTTTGATTCCACCCGATCAAACAGAACTGTGTGGGTTGAGCCACCCCACACATGCAGTGGCGGTCCTAGCTTACATGACGCCCTGGGCGAACCTCACCTTCAGCGCCCCCCCCCCGTTCGCCAACACACACACATTCGAATCCCCCCAAAATAAAGGACAGACATAACTCTTTCACAAAATAACTTTTTATTGGACTAATTGTTGGAACTTCAGAACCAAAACAAAGACTCAAATTTCTGAATTTTACAAATCCTTCATCACGTAAATAGAATAACTCACTTAAGAGAATGTAATTATGATACTATGAACAGGAAAAATACAAATTAAATTGCACAACTGCCATAAATAAACTAGAGAATCAAATTTCTAAATTGTACAAATGCTCTATCACATAAATAGAATAAGACACTTAAGAGAGGGTAATTATTATGCTACACTTTGAACAAGAAACAAAATAAATTGCACCACAGCACAACTGCCATCTAAAGCCTGACTCTTCTTACCTTCCTTGATGCAAAGTCATGAATTAAATCATCATATGAAATCTGCTCAGCAATTGTATGATTTATACTGATGATGGCCAGACCGGTAAGGCGTTCCTGTGACATAGTTGACCTCAGGTAGGATTTGATGAGCTTCAGCTTTGAAAAGCTCCTCTCTGCTTCAGCAACAGTGACTGGAAGAGTAAGACCAATTCTGAGAGCAGTCCACAAATTTGGATATATTTCAGAGAGCTCCCTTTCATGGATAAATGTCAGCAGTTCAAGCAAGGATATGGTCTTTGATGGCAAGTCAGGCAAGTTCTTCAGCTCCTGTGCAAGCTCTCTGCCATCCAAGTCAGATTGTCCCTTAAAGTGTAGTGTAGTACTAAGGTTCACACATTGTTCTGTCAGCTCCTCAAATGTGAGATTTTGGAAATGTGTCAGCACTCCAAACTTCTCTCCCACAATTTCCAACGTGGAAAATCTTTCCTGAATGGCTGATGTTGCAGCATCAACCACTGCATTGAAAAATGTCACCTCCAGCTTCTTCAAAGCATCAATCAAGGGCTCATCAGATGCTTCATAGGAGAAGTGCCGCTTTGTGGACCTCAGCCGTTTTTGTTTTAACACAGCCTCCACATTCATTTGTTCACAGATATCTGTGGCTGCCATTTGTGCAGCCACAAAACCTGTTGCCCTGTAATTGCGGAGACCTCTCTCTGTTTTTTTTAGGAGATTTACTGCAACATCAACGTGCATGCTAGGAGACTGCATCTGCTTGCTCACATGCTGAATTTGGCACAACAGGTCATGCCACACCACTGAACAAATGGCGAAGCGGTATGACCCAACCTCCTCTGACAGAGATTGAGCCTCGACCTTTATTACAGAGTCTTTGGTGTGGTCCCTCACCTCGATCAGTGCATCTCTCACTGCAGCTGCCTGATATCTCAGGGGCTCCACACTCTTGATCTTGCTTTCCCACCTTGTATCAGACCACATCTTCAATGTGATGTTCACATGTTTTTTCAAAATGGCCCATCGTTGTGTGGAGGCTGAAAACAAGTTGTAAAGCTTCTGCAAGATGCCAAAGTAACTTGTGGCATCAATAGATCCCTTAGCAGCATCGGCCACAAGCAAATTCAGAGAATGAGCCCCACATGGAACAAACAGAGCTCTGGGATTAATTTCTAGGAGCCTGGATTGAACACCCTTGTTTTTTCCCCTCATGTTGGCCCCGTTGTCGTATGATTGTCCTCTACAGTCCATGAAAGGAACTTTTAGCTCCTCCAGTCTCTTCAGAATCAGAGATGCCAAATGTTGACCAGTGGACTCCTCTGCCTCCAAAAACCCCATGAAATGTTCCTTTATATGGGGCTTCCCCTCCAGTGACACAACCCGAATCACAACTGACAACTGTTCAGTGTGGCTGATATCTGGAGTGCAATCTAGAATTATTGAAAAAAACTTTGATTGTTTGATGTCGCTCACCATTGCTGAAATGGTCTTGCTGCTCGACAAATCAATGAGTTCGTTTTGTATGTGGTGGCCGAGGTAGCTGGTGTGACTGGAGGTCCCTTTTTGGACACGGTTAATGTGCTCTTGCATTATAGGATCAAATTGTGCCATCAGTTCAACTTCTTTCAGAAAATTGCCATTTGATGGTGAGAACAATTTTTCTGTATGTCCCCTTAGTGCCAAATTCCTAACTGCCAGAGAATGCACAATAGCAGTGAGACGTGTCAGCACCGCTCTCCATCTCAACTTCTCAGCCTCCAGAAGTGCCATCTCCTGCTTGTCAATGGTCTCCCCCTTTCTCATCCTCACTGCCAGTTCTTTCCAGATTTTCATAGAATTTAGGTGTTCTGAACTGTTGTCATGTGATGTGAGCAATGAGCTTGCATGCTTCCAGTCCGAGAGTCCCAAACTTGTTAAATTTATTTTCCTCTTGGAAAATAATGTACAACAGAAACAGAAAAGGCTGTTGTTTTTTAAGGAATAGACCAACCAACTTCTGGTTATATTTTCCCCACTAACCAATGACTTCCTGAAGTATTGATGGTGGAAACTTCTTCCGTCACTGTCGTTTCTAGGGAATACAAAGTCAGATGGTACTTGACTTGGTCCCCTGGAAACCAGTTGTGTCCGAATTCTCTCAGTCAGAACTGAAGGCCAGTTAGCAGGGTCGGTGGACAGAGACTCATCCTCAGGAGGCGATTCTGCTCCAGGCATTTCTAATAGAAAGAACAAGAGCATTACTCATTAGTATACACACCTAAGTTAGATAACACATTATTCACAGCACTTTGTTATGGTGGTGGTGTTATGGAATTATGGTGGTGAAACACCACACATACCCAGTAACCCAGACCCAGTGATAATAACATTATAATTTATAACTGTTTGCAAAATGCTTTGCAGGGATGCACACACATACACATACACACACACGCACACACTCACAGACATATGTGCACACAAACTCACCTGAAGAGTCCTGCCGGGGAGAAGTAGAAGCAAATGGGTCTTCATCCTCAGGATCAGACTGCATTTGTGGAGACATATGTGAGGCTGAGGAGGTAGATGGCTCCTCAGCCTCAATAATGGCAGAAGTAGACGGCTTCTCATCCTGGCTAGTGGCAGAGGGTGTTCCAAAATATTTCAAAAGTGCCCCTGCAAATAGTAAAATAGAACATAACAGACCAATGCATGAATAGGCTAGTACAATTAATTTAACATGTTATTAAGCACAATTTATTAAACTTTTAGAATAGGAAACAAATGAATAATACAACCTCCTTGGTTAATGGCTAATTATATACATAATAGTACACTTCAAATGACTCAGAAAGCTATATCACAAAATAGCAGTGCAATATAGCAGTGAAGAGTAGATGACATAGCTCTATACCTTTATCTTTTGCTCGTTTCTCTCTCTTCTTCTTTCCTCTTTTTTCTAAACTGAGCACCTGATAGCTTTGACCTCTTCTTATCCATTTGCGGTTATTTGACAGACCTTAGTGGCTTAGTGTGAAGATTCGTTCTGTAATAAATAATATACATTTCACTATTTAACCAAACCCAGAAAAATAACATTACATATGTTAAAGTATGGGCCTTTATTCCCAATAATATTAATCTGGAAACATTTTGCATTGTTTAGGTCTTTTATGGGAAGGTTTATGGAAAATGCAATAGATGGTTTTTTATTAATAAAAATATATTTATTGATCTTTTATTATTTATTTTATTTTATTTTTTATTTTTATTTATTTCTTTATTTATTTATTCTTATTTTTATTTTTATTTTTTTGCAGGCGCTCATGCCGCCCCTCCACAAATGCCGCCCTGTGCGGCTGCCCATATTGCCCATATGAGGAACCGCCACTGCACACATGACAAGCGTACTCCATACATGGGCGAACAAGACCTCTGTACAGCGATAGCAACTGAGTGGGGATGAAGAAACTGCGGAAATGGTACAGGACACCCAACTTCCTAGAAGCTGTTTTAGAAAGAGAGTATAAGTGATCTTTCCAGAAAAAATCACGAGGAAAGGAAACACGAAGGATATTAAGAAAAGAGGAAGTATTGAGTTGTGTATTGTTGAAGATAAGTGGATAGGCGTGTGGAAGATTGGGACGAGTAGACAGAAGAAGAAAATGAGTTTTCGAAGTATTGAAAGCCACAAGGTTTTCTCTGCCCCAATCAGGGATAATAGAAAGATCAGAGGTCAGGTGCATCATAGCCGTCTCACGCGAAACATGGAGTGACTGTTGAGAAGAACGTTCTGTAAAGTGGGTGAAGTGAAGAGTGGTATTATCGGCATAGGAGTGGACAAGCGGTAGTTCGCTATCGCTCGCGACCGTTGTACAACTTGGTCCTCCGGGAAGAAATGGCTAAGCGACAAAAGTAAAAAAACACCTTTACCCCATTACCTCACCCCTCTCCCCCAGTACCCCCCACCCCCACTACCCCCACACACAAAAGTAAAAGACGCCATTACCCCCACCCCCTCTCCCCATTACCCTCACCCAGTGGTGGGATTCAGCCGGTTCGTGCGAACCGGTTCCTAAAATTTCTCGAGTTCGATTTGGAGGCGATTTGGAAATATTTAAAAGGAAATTAAATAAAGAATTTCAATAAAAACATTTTTTAGTTTTCATTTCTGACACGGAAGGGAGAGGAGAAGGGGGGAAGGGGAGGGGAGGGGAGGGCGAACCGGTTCTTAAAATTTTTGAATTCCACCACTGCCCCCACCCCCACCCCCTCGCGACCGTTGTACAACTTGGCCCTCCGGGCGGGTAGCAGTATATGTAGCAGTATATGTCACACATGAAAATCTTAAGATTCAGAAATCTTGACACAATGTGAAGCTCAAGATTTTCATGGCTGCGTTCTTTTCTGTAGTTTTATCGCGGTGCTGGGGCTTTCGGACCCAGTAATTGTGACCTAGGACCGGGAAACTTGACAGAGCACATCGGCAGCTCATGGGCTATCAGTTGGTGGTGGTTACAGAATTTTCCGATGTGCCGTTTAGTCTGTGCACGGTTCCGAAGAAAGCGGACAGACACACACACAGACACATTTTAGCTTAATAGTATATAGAATAGGAGAGGAAGTGCGAATTATAAGATCATTGATAAATAAAAGGAAGAGAATGGGTGATAGGACAGAGCCCTGAGGAACACCACTATTAATTGCTTTAGAAGAAGAACAGTGACCATCTACAACCGCAACTATAGATCGGCCAGAAAGCAAATCAGAGATGAAGGCACAGGAAGAAGGATAGAAACCGAAGGAGGGCAGTTTGGAAATTAAGGATTTGTGCCAGACTTTATTAAAAGTTTTTGATAGCAATAGCAAGGGTTTCACCAAAATCTCGAAAGGAGTATGCCCAAGAGTCGGAGAGATATGCAAGAAGATCGCCAGTACAGCGTCCTTTACGAACCCATACTGAAGTTCTGAAAAAAGATTGTGAGTAGAGAGGCTTCTAAGGATCTTCCTCTTAAGAATAGATTCAAAAACTTTAGAAAGGCAAGAAATCAAGGTAATTGGACGATAGTTGGAAGGTAAAGGTCGGTCACCCTTCTTTGAGACAGACTGAATGAAAGCAAACTTCCAGCAAGAAGGAAAAGTACCATATGAAAGTCAAAGTCAAAAGAGTTTCCCTAGACAGTGTGCCAACACAGTTCTTGAGAACAACGGGAGAAACCCCATCAGGGCCGTACGCCTTCCTGGAGTTGAACCCAGATAGGACAGAAAAAACATTTTTCCAAGAGATTATAATTTTAGATACAATTAAGTCAGAAGAGAGAAGGAGATGGAGGAACATCATTGGAATCGCCCAGGGTTGAGTTGGAGGCGAAAGCTTGGGCGAAGAGCTTAGCTTTATTAAGACAAGAGACTGTGCACTGTGCAGTCAGAATGGAAAAGAGGAGGGAAAGAAGTAAAGTTGTTGAAGAAGTTTTTGGATAGGTGCCAGAAAGAGCGAGAAGAATTAAAATTACAAGGTTTTCACATTTTTCTCTGATAATTGATTTTTTGGCGAGTTGAAGAACAGATTTTGCTGAATTCAGTCAGATATATAAACAGATACCCGAATTTCGGTGAGGAGTTGAAGGTGGGGTTTAAAGGAGGAGAGATGGTGTTGAACAGATTGGAAATTTGAGGAAACGCCACGAATGTTGCAGAAGTTTATGAAAAGTAAATCAGACAGAGGTCCAAGACATCTCGAATGGGTAGTAGCAGAACCAGCCCCGCTGCCCTCGTCTGCGTTCCTGGTACCGGCAGCGGGGTAGCCAGAAGTGAGGATATTTATGGTCCCCTATCCATGGAACTCCGAGGCTCTTATCCGTCCGCCCGTTCGCTTGTCAAACTTTCGTGTCGGATCATAACTTTTGAACCACTAAACATAAAGTGATGAAACTTCATACACATATGGATCATCACAAGACGATGTGTGATGAGCAAGAATCAGTTGCCTGCATGAAAGGTCACGGTCACAAATACGGTCTGGGTTATTGATGTCGTTCCGACATTACTCTTGGTCATTTACCTTATTTCAGATAGCATACGATGTGACGATTTCTTATGGAGAGCAAACAGTATAAAAATTAAATTTGAAAGTTTGTTCAGAACTACGCAGAAATAAACTGCGTGACATTTATAACTTCGACTATGAATATAAACTACAACAAAAATGATCATTATAACAGTGTAGACCAATTCTCGAAAAGTCGGTGATAGAATCATTCAACCAAATGAAGAACAAAAATGTATGTACAAGGTAATAGAATCTATTAGGTCATCCCATAAGTAATGCGGCATTTTGTAAATTTTTTTTTTCCATTTTTATCATTATTTTACGGATAGAAATCAAACAACTCTTTGAAGTTATTTATATTTAAATAAATATTTATTTAAATATAAATAACTTCAAAGAGTTGTTTGATTTCTATCCATAAAATAATGATAAAAATGGAAAAAAAAAAAATGTTAAAATGCCACATTACTTATGGGATGACCTAATAATTGTAATAATTACGCTAAAAATTTACTTATTACTAAAATTATATATTTTACATAAAATATAATGTCGTGTCCGAGCCATCATTTTCGAACCACTCAACATAAAATGATGAAACTTCAAACACATAGGTCCTTGCATCAAAGGTCAAGGTCACAAATATAGGCAGGGGTATTGATGTCTCTCAAACATAGTAATGAAAGTATGAGGTATCAATTTAGATGGAAAACCAAATGGTGAAAAGGTATCTGAACACAATTCATTCATATATTGCATAAATTAAAACACTACATTGAATGCTACTCAGTTACACACCCTCTTAAATTCTTCATAACATAACAGTTTGGGAGATACAATTAAGGCAATATATTCCCTATGTCCATTAAGCGTATTTCATAAAAGAAGCGTCATAATCATAGGCGCTAAAGCGAAATGATGATACACGATCCTTATGCTCTAATCCATAACACTTTTAAAGCTTCGAGACCTTCTCAGGCTCAACATTTGGTCACGTATTCATAAAATGATATATAAAGAAGTTCCCATGTTCATTTCGCAAAGCAGATCAAACACACAGTAACCATTCAATAACTTTAAGGCATGATAGCTATTACTTCCAAAAACCTAACTTCACACTCAAAACATCGAGCGGATCCCTCTCGTACGAAAGAGTTTTGATATTTGAAGTTATCTGGAAGCAAATTTAAAAACGAAATGCTTCTAATCAAAATTTTTGTCCTCAATTAAAAAGTCAATTTTGGGATGGTGCTATCTTCTTCTCTCTCTTCATTTTCCATATTCTCTCCTTTTCTTCCAAAACCTTTTAAAAAAAACCAGTTTAATGCGTTAATTACTGTTTTTTTAACTTAAAATTACCTTCAAAGCAAACTCTTTATGTTCAGCAATATTTTACATTGTAGTATACTATATATTGATTATTACTGATCTGAACTTAAAGTTACTTCAAGAATGAATCTGAGTTACTGTATATAAAAGTTATGGTCCTACGTATGTATGTAAGTAATTTTTGCAAGTAATTTTTGTCATGAAAGCTAACTCTCATCTTATTTTTTTTTTTTTACTTAAAATTCTTACTGAATTTTTTTTTAATTGTTTGTTTTAACTTCTCTGTACTTATGTTTTGAATGATAAAAGGATTATTATTATTATTATTATTATTATTTGCTCGTACAGCGTACTTACTGATCAGGGATGCGATCCGAGCAAGGATGGCATTCGAAATTTATTTCTGTACCTATGCCTATAGCTCTTTAATAGGGAATTTCGGAGCAAGTGTAGTTAACGTTCCCCTGACGCAAAAGGGGACACAAACTACACCAGGTCCAAGTTGGGGAACGTAAACTACACTAGGATCTTTAGGAGACATTTTTTAAATGAACCCATCAAATAAAACGTTAAAACTAACGAAAATTATTACGACTCAACCTAACCAATAGTCAATATATATATATACACACCTTACCTTACCTTACAACCTTACAAAGGTTCCGCGCGATGATTTCTCATTTCGCGAAGGTCAAGCTTGTCGCCCCTCCTCTCGAGTTGGCCTGGTGAAGTAGTGAGTTAGATTCTTGCGCTCTCCACCTCACATAGCAGGTACGCCCGGCTCATCGGGGATTGTTCTGAGCCAGGCGTCTAGTCTTCTTTTGAAGATTTCCACTGCAACTCCCTTCGTGTTTCTTAGGTCTTTGGGCAAATGATTAAACAGTATATATATATATATATATATATATATATATATATATATAGACAAATGAGCAGTTTGAGGGTGGTAGAAGAAGACACAGATAAGAGATGGAATTATATTCCGTTACGTTTCGGCACAAAGCCTTTGCTCACACAAAATGATAACATGAGTTAAACACACGATATTTAAATGCAGACACTCTTTTCCAAACCTACTGGACGAACATTCATGGCTTCACCTGATTGGCTGGTTACTGTTGATGCTCCTTGGTCCTGCCCCTTTCTGCTAACTTCACCATAATTTTTTTCTGTTAATTTGGCTAAACACATTTTTGTTTTCAGATTTTGAACAAAATTCTATATGAATAACACACATCTGTCGAGTGCTGGTGAAGGACTGGATATGATAGAGAGAGAGTGCAACAGGAGGAGGAAAATCGCAAGTTGCTTGAATCGCGGAACGTTTCTTCGGAATTGTCTGGACGAACAAGTATTGCCGAGATCTGCTCTGAAGTAACTACGAAGTAAAGACAGACCATTTAGTGAGAGTATATAAATAAAGTCAGGAATAACCTCTTAAAATTTCTGAGGAAACTAAATTTGTTCAAAATCTGAAGACAAAAATGTGTTTAGTCAAATTAATGGAAAAATTATGGTGAAGTTAGCAGAAAGGGACAGGGCCAAGGAGCATCAACAGTAACCAGCCAATCAGGTGAAGCCATGAATGTTCGTCCAGTAGGTTTGGAAAAGATTGTCTGCATTTAAGTATTGTGTGTTTAACTCATGTTGTTGTTGTTGTTTAGCCGATCAGCCCACCCTGATCGAGCAAGCCGACGGCACGCAGGTAACCGATCGCCCTCTCCGGAGTGGACCAGAGGTTCAGCGCACTAGTGATGTGTTGTGTTCGTTGTTGTGCTAGAGCGGTACAGTCTGTCATAATGTGTTCAATTGTTTGTGGTGTGTCCTGGCACAGGTGGCAGGTGTCGTCTGTGGAGTTGTCTAGTCTGTGTTTATATGTCCGTAAGTTGGGGTGATGTCCACATCGGAATCGTACTAAGTTAACTCGATCCGATCTGCTCAGGCTGATTTCTGACCTGTGAATGGGTGGCGGCTTCGCACCTAGGACCGCATTCGGACAGAGTCGTGTCAGTGCTTTGTGGGTTAGGTGTGTGTGTATGTGTTTTCTGTACTGTGTGATGTCTGTGGGGCGTGGTATGGAATGGAGTATTTGGTTATAATGTCTCTCCGGTGTTACCTTAATGGTGCGAGGTGTCGGTGCATGATTGTACATGTAGTGGCAAGGGTGTAGTGGGTTAGTTGTCGCTGCTGCCATGAAATGTGTTCCCCTCATGTCCAAATGTTCTCTAACTTTCAGTATTTTTGTTTCTGTGTGCAGGTGTTCTATTGGTGTTGTTTAAGTGCATCCTGCAATGATACGAAGTGCGTTGTTTTGTATTGTCTGTAAGGTGTTTATGTGTGTGTTTGAGATAATGGGTGCCCAGCATGGGCTAGCATAGTCCATAACTGAGCGAATATATTGTTTGTATATGAGTGATGTTGTTTCCTGCTGGTGTCCAAAGCTTGTGCCTGTTAGTACCCTAAGCGTGTTAAGTCTTGACGTACATTTGTTTTTACTGTCCTGAATGTGGTTTGCAAAAGATAATGATGTGTTGTATGTGACCAGTGGCGGTCCTAGCTTACATGACGCCCTGGGCGAACCTCACCTTCAGCGCCCCCCCCCTGTTCGCCAACACACACATTCGAATCCCCCAAAATAAAGGACAGACATAACTCTTTCACAAAATAACTTTTTATTGGACTAATTGTTGGAACTTCAGAACCAAAACAAAGACTCAAATTTCTGAATTTTACAAATCCTTCATCACGTAAATAGAATAACTCACTTAAGAGAATGTAATTATGATACTATGAACAGGAAAAATACAAATTAAATTGCACAACTGCCATAAATAAACTAGAGAATCAAATTTCTAAATTGTACAAATGCTCTATCACATAAATAGAATAAGACACTTAAGAGAGGGTAATTATTATGCTACACTTTGAACAAGAAACAAAATAAATTGCACCACAGCACAACTGCCATCTAAAGCCTGACTCTTCTTACCTTCCTTGATGCAAAGTCATGAATTAAATCATCATATGAAATCTGCTCAGCAATTGTATGATTTATACTGATGATGGCCAGACCGGTAAGGCGTTCCTGTGACATAGTTGACCTCAGGTAGGATTTGATGAGCTTCAGCTTTGAAAAGCTCCTCTCTGCTTCAGCAACAGTGACTGGAAGAGTAAGACCAATTCTGAGAGCAGTCCACAAATTTGGATATATTTCAGAGAGCTCCCTTTCATGGATAAATGTCAGCAGTTCAAGCAAGGATATGGTCTTTGATGGCAAGTCAGGCAAGTTCTTCAGCTCCTGTGCAAGCTCTCTGCCATCCAAGTCAGATTGTCCCTTAAAGTGTAGTGTAGTACTAAGGTTCACACATTGTTCTGTCAGCTCCTCAAATGTGAGATTTTGGAAATGTGTCAGCACTCCAAACTTCTCTCCCACAATTTCCAACGTGGAAAATCTTTCCTGAATGGCTGATGTTGCAGCATCAACCACTGCATTGAAAAATGTCACCTCCAGCTTCTTCAAAGCATCAATCAAGGGCTCATCAGATGCTTCATAGGAGAAGTGCCGCTTTGTGGACCTCAGCCGTTTTTGTTTTAACACAGCCTCCACATTCATTTGTTCACAGATATCTGTGGCTGCCATTTGTGCAGCCACAAAACCTGTTGCCCTGTAATTGCGGAGACCTCTCTCTGTTTTTTTAGGAGATTTACTGCAACATCAACGTGCATGCTAGGAGACTGCATCTGCTTGCTCACATGCTGAATTTGGCACAACAGGTCATGCCACACCACTGAACAAATGGCGAAGCGGTATGACCCAACCTCCTGTGACAGAGATTGAGCCTCGACCTTTATTACAGAGTCTTTGGTGTGGTCCCTCACCTCGATCAGTGCATCTCTCACTGCAGCTGCCTGATATCTCAGGGGCTCCACACTCTTGATCTTGCTTTCCCACCTTGTATCAGACCACATCTTCAATGTGATGTTCACATGTTTTTTCAAAATGGCCCATCGTTGTGTGGAGGCTGAAAACAAGTTGTAAAGCTTCTGCAAGATGCCAAAGTAACTTGTGGCATCAATAGATCCCTTAGCAGCATCGGCCACAAGCAAATTCAGAGAATGAGCCCCACATGGAACAAACAGAGCTCTGGGATTAATTTCTAGGAGCCTGGATTGAACACCCTTGTTTTTTCCCCTCATGTTGGCCCCGTTGTCGTATGATTGTCCTCTACAGTCCATGAAAGGAACTTTTAGCTCCTCCAGTCTCTTCAGAATCAGAGATGCCAAATGTTGACCAGTGGACTCCTCTGCCTCCAAAAACCCATGAAATGTTCCTTTATATGGGGCTTCCCCTCCAGTGACACAACCCGAATCACAACTGACAACTGTTCAGTGTGGCTGATATCTGGAGTGCAATCTAGAATTATTGAAAAAAACTTTGATTGTTTGATGTCGCTCACCATTGCTGAAATGGTCTTGCTGCTCGACAAATCAATGAGTTCGTTTTGTATGTGGTGGCCGAGTAGCTGGTGTGACTGGAGGTCCCTTTTTGGACACGGTTAATGTGCTCTTGCATTATAGGATCAAATTGTGCCATCAGTTCAACTTCTTTCAGAAAATTGCCATTTGATGGTGAGAACAATTTTTCTGTATGTCCCCTTAGTGCCAAATTCCTAACTGCCAGAGAATGCACAATAGCAGTGAGACGTGTCAGCACCGCTCTCCATCTCAACTTCTCAGCCTCCAGAAGTGCCATCTCCTGCTTGTCAATGGTCTCCCCCTTTCTCATCCTCACTGCCAGTTCTTTCCAGATTTTCATAGAATTTAGGTGTTCTGAACTGTTGTCATGTGATGTGAGCAATGAGCTTGCATGCTTCCAGTCCGAGAGTCCCAAACTTGTTAAATTTATTTTCCTCTTGGAAAATAATGTACAACAGAAACAGAAAAGGCTGTTGTTTTTTAAGGAATAGACCAACCAACTTCTGGTTATATTTTCCCCACTAACCAATGACTTCCTGAAGTATTGATGGTGAAACTTCTTCCGTCACTGTCGTTTCTAGGGAATACGAAGTCAGATGGTACTTGACTTGGTCCCCTGGAAACCAGTTGTGTCCGAATTCTCTCAGTCAGAACTGAAGGCCAGTTAGCAGGGTCGGTGGACAGAGACTCATCCTCAGGAGGCGATTCTGCTCCAGGCATTTCTAATAGAAAGAACAAGAGCATTACTCATTAGTATACACACCTAAGTTAGATAACACATTATTCACAGCACTTTGTTATGGTGGTGGTGTTATGGAATTATGGTGGTGAAACACCACACATACCCAGTAACCCAGACCCAGTGATAATAACATTATAATTTATAACTGTTTGCAAAATGCTTTGCAGGGATGCACACACATACACATACACACACACGCACACACTCACAGACATATGTGCACACAAACTCACCTGAAGAGTCCTGCCGGGGAGAAGTAGAAGCAAATGGGTCTTCATCCTCAGGATCAGACTGCATTTGTGGAGACATATGTGAGGCTGAGGAGGTAGATGGCTCCTCAGCCTCAATAATGGCAGAAGTAGACGGCTTCTCATCCTGGCTAGTGGCAGAGGGTGTTCCAAAATATTTCAAAAGTGCCCCTGCAAATAGTAAAATAGAACATAACAGACCAATGCATGAATAGGCTAGTACAATTAATTTAACATGTTATTAAGCACAATTTATTAAACTTTTAGAATAGGAAACAAATGAATAATACAACCTCCTTGGTTAATGGCTAATTATATACATAATAGTACACTTCAAATGACTCAGAAAGCTATATCACAAAATAGCAGTGGAATATAGCAGTGAAGAGTAGATGACATAGCTCTATACCTTTATCTTTTGCTCGTTTCTCCTCTTCTTCTTTCCTCTTTTTTCTAAACTGAGCACCTGATAGCTTTGACCTCTTCTTATCCATTTGCGGTTATTTGACAGACCTTAGTGGCTTAGTGTGAAGATTCGTTCTGTAATAAATAATATACATTTCACTATTTAACCAAACCCAGAAAAATAACATTACATATGTTAAAGTATGGGCCTTTATTCCCAATAATATTAATCTGGAAACATTTTGCATTGTTTAGGTCTTTTATGGGAAGGTTTATGGAAAATGCAATAGATGGTTTTTTATTAATAAAAATATATTTATTGATCTTTTATTATTTATTTTATTTTATTTTTTATTTTTATTTATTTCTTTATTTATTTATTCTTATTTTTATTTTTATTTTTTTTGCAGGCGCTCATGCCGCCCCTCCACAAATGCCGCCCTGTGCGGCTGCCCATATTGCCCATATGAGGAACCGCCACTGCACACATGACAAGCGTACTCCATACATGGGCGAACAAGACCTCTGTACAGCGATAGCAACTGAGTGGGGATGAAGAAACTGCGGAAATGGTACAGGACACCCAACTTCCTAGAAGCTGTTTTAGAAAGAGAGTATAAGTGATCTTTCCAGAAAAAATCACGAGGAAAGGAAACACGAAGGATATTAAGAAAAGAGGAAGTATTGAGTTGTGTATTGTTGAAGATAAGTGGATAGGCGTGTGGAAGATTGGGACGAGTAGACAGAAGAAGAAAATGAGTTTTCGAAGTATTGAAAGCCACAAGGTTTTCTCTGCCCCAATCAGGGATAATAGAAAGATCAGAGGTCAGGTGCATCATAGCCGTCTCACGCGAAACATGGAGTGACTGTTGAGAAGAACGTTCTGTAAAGTGGGTGAAGTGAAGAGTGGTATTATCGGCATAGGAGTGGACAAGCGGTAGTTCGCTATCGCTCGCGACCGTTGTACAACTTGGTCCTCCGGGAAGAAATGGCTAAGCGACAAAAGTAAAAAAACACCTTTACCCCCATTACCTCACCCCTCTCCCCCAGTACCCCCCACCCCCACTACCCCCACACACAAAAGTAAAAGACGCCATTACCCCCACCCCCTCTCCCCATTACCCTCACCCAGTGGTGGGATTCAGCCGGTTCGTGCGAACCGGTTCCTAAAATTTCTCGAGTTCGATTTGGAGGCGATTTGGAAATATTTAAAAGGAAATTAAATAAAGAATTTCAATAAAAACATTTTTTAGTTTTCATTTCTGACACGGAAGGGAGAGGAGAAGGGGGGAAGGGGAGGGGAGGGGAGGGCGAACCGGTTCTTAAAATTTTTGAATTCCACCACTGCCCCCACCCCCACCCCCTCGCGACCGTTGTACAACTTGGCCCTCCGGGCGGGTAGCAGTATATGTAGCAGTATATGTCACACATGAAAATCTTAAGATTCAGAAATCTTGACACAATGTGAAGCTCAAGATTTTCATGGCTGCGTTCTTTTCTGTAGTTTTATCGCGGTGCTGGGGCTTTCGGACCCAGTAATTGTGACCTAGGACCGGGAAACTTGACAGAGCACATCGGCAGCTCATGGGCTATCAGTTGGTGGTGGTTACAGAATTTTCCGATGTGCCGTTTAGTCTGTGCACGGTTCCGAAGAAAGCGGACAGACACACACACAGACACATTTTAGCTTAATAGTATATAGAATAGGAGAGGAAGTGCGAATTATAAGATCATTGATAAATAAAAGGAAGAGAATGGGTGATAGGACAGAGCCCTGAGGAACACCACTATTAATTGCTTTAGAAGAAGAACAGTGACCATCTACAACCGCAACTATAGATCGGCCAGAAAGCAAATCAGAGATGAAGGCACAGGAAGAAGGATAGAAACCGAAGGAGGGCAGTTTGGAAATTAAGGATTTGTGCCAGACTTTATTAAAAGTTTTTGATAGCAATAGCAAGGGTTTCACCAAAATCTCGAAAGGAGTATGCCCAAGAGTCGGAGAGATATGCAAGAAGATCGCCAGTACAGCGTCCTTTACGAACCCATACTGAAGTTCTGAAAAAAGATTGTGAGTAGAGAGGCTTCTAAGGATCTTCCTCTTAAGAATAGATTCAAAAACTTTAGAAAGGCAAGAAATCAAGGTAATTGGACGATAGTTGGAAGGTAAAGGTCGGTCACCCTTCTTTGAGACAGACTGAATGAAAGCAAACTTCCAGCAAGAAGGAAAAGTACCATATGAAAGTCAAAGTCAAAAGAGTTTCCCTAGACAGTGTGCCAACACAGTTCTTGAGAACAACGGGAGAAACCCCATCAGGGCCGTACGCCTTCCTGGAGTTGAACCCAGATAGGACAGAAAAAACATTTTTCCAAGAGATTATAATTTTAGATACAATTAAGTCAGAAGAGAGAAGGAGATGGAGGAACATCATTGGAATCGCCCAGGGTTGAGTTGGAGGCGAAAGCTTGGGCGAAGAGCTTAGCTTTATTAAGACAAGAGACTGTGCACTGTGCAGTCAGAATGGAAAAGAGGAGGGAAAGAAGTAAAGTTGTTGAAGAAGTTTTTGGATAGGTGCCAGAAAGAGCGAGAAGAATTAAAATTACAAGGTTTTCACATTTTTCTCTGATAATTGATTTTTTGGCGAGTTGAAGAACAGATTTTGCTGAATTCAGTCAGATATATAAACAGATACCCGAATTTCGGTGAGGAGTTGAAGGTGGGGTTTAAAGGAGGAGAGATGGTGTTGAACAGATTGGAAATTTGAGGAAACGCCACGAATGTTGCAGAAGTTTATGAAAAGTAAATCAGACAGAGGTCCAAGACATCTCGAATGGGTAGTAGCAGAACCAGCCCCGCTGCCCTCGTCTGCGTTCCTGGTACCGGCAGCGGGGTAGCCAGAAGTGAGGATATTTATGGTCCCCTATCCATGGAACTCCGAGGCTCTTATCCGTCCGCCCGTTCGCTTGTCAAACTTTCGTGTCGGATCATAACTTTTGAACCACTAAACATAAAGTGATGAAACTTCATACACATATGGATCATCACAAGACGATGTGTGATGAGCAAGAATCAGTTGCCTGCATGAAAGGTCACGGTCACAAATACGGTCTGGGTTATTGATGTCGTTCCGACATTACTCTTGGTCATTTACCTTATTTCAGATAGCATACGATGTGACGATTTCTTATGGAGAGCAAACAGTATAAAAATTAAATTTGAAAGTTTGTTCAGAACTACGCAGAAATAAACTGCGTGACATTTATAACTTCGACTATGAATATAAACTACAACAAAAATGATCATTATAACAGTGTAGACCAATTCTCGAAAAGTCGGTGATAGAATCATTCAACCAAATGAAGAACAAAAATGTATGTACAAGGTAATAGAATCTATTAGGTCATCCCATAAGTAATGCGGCATTTTGTAAATTTTTTTTTTCCATTTTTATCATTATTTTACGGATAGAAATCAAACAACTCTTTGAAGTTATTTATATTTAAATAAATATTTATTTAAATATAAATAACTTCAAAGAGTTGTTTGATTTCTATCCATAAAATAATGATAAAAATGGAAAAAAAAAATGTTAAAATGCCACATTACTTATGGGATGACCTAATAATTGTAATAATTACGCTAAAAATTTACTTATTACTAAAATTATATATTTTACATAAAATATAAATGTCGTGTCCGAGCCATCATTTTCGAACCACTCAACATAAAATGATGAAACTTCAAACACATAGGTCCTTGCATCAAAGGTCAAGGTCACAAATATAGGCAGGGGTATTGATGTCTCTCAAACATAGTAATGAAAGTATGAGGTATCAATTTAGATGGAAAACCAAATGGTGAAAAGGTATCTGAACACAATTCATTCATATATTGCATAAATTAAAACACTACATTGAATGCTACTCAGTTACACACCCTCTTAAATTCTTCATAACATAACAGTTTGGGAGATACAATTAAGGCAATATATTCCCTATGTCCATTAAGCGTATTTCATAAAAGAAGCGTCATAATCATAGGCGCTAAAGCGAAATGATGATACACGATCCTTATGCTCTAATCCATAACACTTTTAAAGCTTCGAGACCTTCTCAGGCTCAACATTTGGTCACGTATTCATAAAATGATATATAAAGAAGTTCCCATGTTCATTTCGCAAAGCAGATCAAACACACAGTAACCATTCAATAACTTTAAGGCATGATAGCTATTACTTCCAAAAACCTAACTTCACACTCAAAACATCGAGCGGATCCCTCTCGTACGAAAGAGTTTTGATATTTGAAGTTATCTGGAAGCAAATTTAAAAACGAAATGCTTCTAATCAAAATTTTTGTCCTCAATTAAAAAGTCAATTTTGGGATGGTGCTATCTTCTTCTCTCTCTTCATTTTCCATATTCTCTCCTTTTCTTCCAAAACCTTTTAAAAAAAACCAGTTTAATGCGTTAATTACTGTTTTTTTAACTTAAAATTACCTTCAAAGCAAACTCTTTATGTTCAGCAATATTTTACATTGTAGTATACTATATATTGATTATTACTGATCTGAACTTAAAGTTACTTCAAGAATGAATCTGAGTTACTGTATATAAAAGTTATGGTCCTACGTATGTATGTAAGTAATTTTTGCAAGTAATTTTTGTCATGAAAGCTAACTCTCATCTTATTTTTTTTTTTTTACTTAAAATTCTTACTGAATTTTTTTTTAATTGTTTGTTTTAACTTCTCTGTACTTATGTTTTGAATGATAAAAGGATTATTATTATTATTATTATTATTATTTGCTCGTACAGCGTACTTACTGATCAGGGATGCGATCCGAGCAAGGATGGCATTCGAAATTTATTTCTGTACCTATGCCTATAGCTCTTTAATAGGGAATTTCGGAGCAAGTGTAGTTAACGTTCCCCTGACGCAAAAGGGGACACAAACTACACCAGGTCCAAGTTGGGGAACGTAAACTACACTAGGATCTTTAGGAGACATTTTTTAAATGAACCCATCAAATAAAACGTTAAAACTAACGAAAATTATTACGACTCAACCTAACCAATAGTCAATATATATATATACACACCTTACCTTACCTTACAACCTTACAAAGGTTCCGCGCGATGATTTCTCATTTCGCGAAGGTCAAGCTTGTCGCCCCTCCTCTCGAGTTGGCCTGGTGAAGTAGTGAGTTAGATTCTTGCGCTCTCCACCTCACATAGCAGGTACGCCCGGCTCATCGGGGATTGTTCTGAGCCAGGCGTCTAGTCTTCTTTTGAAGATTTCCACTGCAACTCCCTTCGTGTTTCTTAGGTCTTTGGGCAAATGATTAAACAGTATATATATATATATATATATATATATATATATATAGACAAATGAGCAGTTTGAGGGTGGTAGAAGAAGACACAGATAAGAGATGGAATTATATTCCGTTACGTTTCGGCACAAAGCCTTTGCTCACACAAAATGATAACATGAGTTAAACACACGATATTTAAATGCAGACACTCTTTTCCAAACCTACTGGACGAACATTCATGGCTTCACCTGATTGGCTGGTTACTGTTGATGCTCCTTGGTCCTGCCCCTTTCTGCTAACTTCACCATAATTTTTTTCTGTTAATTTGGCTAAACACATTTTTGTTTTCAGATTTTGAACAAAATTCTATATGAATAACACACATCTGTCGAGTGCTGGTGAAGGACTGGATATGATAGAGAGAGAGTGCAACAGGAGGAGGAAAATCGCAAGTTGCTTGAATCGCGGAACGTTTCTTCGGAATTGTCTGGACGAACAAGTATTGCCGAGATCTGCTCTGAAGTAACTACGAAGTAAAGACAGACCATTTAGTGAGAGTATATAAATAAAGTCAGGAATAACCTCTTAAAATTTCTGAGGAAACTAAATTTGTTCAAAATCTGAAGACAAAAATGTGTTTAGTCAAATTAATGGAAAAATTATGGTGAAGTTAGCAGAAAGGGACAGGGCCAAGGAGCATCAACAGTAACCAGCCAATCAGGTGAAGCCATGAATGTTCGTCCAGTAGGTTTGGAAAAGATTGTCTGCATTTAAGTATTGTGTGTTTAACTCATGTTGTTGTTGTTGTTTAGCCGATCAGCCCACCCTGATCGAGCAAGCCGACGGCACGCAGGTAACCGATCGCCCTCTCCGGAGTGGACCAGAGGTTCAGCGCACTAGTGATGTGTTGTTGTTCGTTGTTGTGCTAGAGCGGTACAGTCTGTCATAATGTGTTCAATTGTTTGTGGTGTGTCCTGGCACAGGTGGCAGGTGTCGTCTGTGGAGTTGTCTAGTCTGTGTTTATATGTCCGTAAGTTGGGGTGATGTCCACATCGGAATCGTACTAAGTTAACTCGATCCGATCTGCTCAGGCTGATTTCTGACCTGTGAATGGGTGGCGGCTTCGCACCTAGGACCGCATTCGGACAGAGTCGTGTCAGTGCTTTGTGGGTTAGGTGTGTGTGTATGTGTTTTCTGTACTGTGTGATGTCTGTGGGGCGTGGTATGGAATGGAGTATTTGGTTATAATGTCTCTCCGGTGTTACCTTAATGGTGCGAGGTGTCGGTGCATGATTGTACATGTAGTGGCAAGGGTGTAGTGGGTTAGTTGTCGCTGCTGCCATGAAATGTGTTCCCCTCATGTCCAATGTTCTCTAACTTTCGATTTTTTTGTTTTCTGTGTGCGGTGTTCTATTGGTGTTGTTTAAGTGCCTCCTGCTGATACGAAGTGCGTTGTTTTGTATGTCTGTAAGGTGTTTATGTGTGTGTTTGAGATATTGGTGCCCAGCATGGGCTAGCATAGTCCAAACTGAGCGAATATTGTTTGTATATGGTGATGTTGTTTCCTTGGCTGGTGTCCAAAGCTTGTGCCTGTTAGTACCCTAAGCGTGTAGTCTGACGTACATTTGTTTTTACTGTCCTGAATGTGGTTTGCAAAATAATGATGTGTTGGTATGTGACCAGTGGCGGTCCTAGCTTACATGACGCCCTGGGCGAACCTCACCTTCAGCGCCCCCCCCCCTGTTCGCCAACACACACACATTCGAATCCCCCCAAAATAAAGGACAGACATAACTCTTTCACAAATAACTTTTATTGGACTAATTGTTGGAACTTCAGAACCAAAACAAAGACTCAAATTTCTGAATTTTACAAATCCTTCATCACGTAAATAGAATAACTCACTTAAGGAATGTAATTATGATACTATGAACAGGAAAAATACAATTAAATTGCACAACTGCCATAAATAAACTAGAGAATCAAATTTCTAAATTGTACAAATGCTCTATCACATAAATAATAGACCTTAAGAGAGGTAATTATTATGCTACCTTTGAACAAGAAACAAAATAATTGCACCACAAGCACAACTGCCATCTAAAGCCTGACTCTTCTTACCTTCCTTGATGCAAAGTCATGAATTAAATCATCATATGAAATCTGCTCAGCAATTGTATGATTTATACTGATGATGGCCAGACGGTAAGGCGTTCCTGTGACATAGTTGACCTCAGGTAGGATTTGATGAGCTTCAGCTTTGAAAAGCTCCTCTCTGCTTCAGCAACAGTGACTGGAAGAGTAAGACCAATTCTGAGAGCAGTCCACAAATTTGGATATATTTCAGAGAGCTCCCTTTCATGGATAAATGTCAGCAGTTCAAGCAAGGATATGGTCTTTGATGGCAAGTCAGGCAAGTTCTTCAGCTCCTGTGCAAGCTCTCTGCCATCCAAGTCAGATTGTCCCTTAAAGTGTAGTGTAGTACTAAGGTTCACACATTGTTCTGTCAGCTCCTCAAATGTGAGATTTTGGAAATGTGTCAGCACTCCAAACTTCTCTCCCACAATTTCCAACGTGGAAAATCTTTCCTGAATGGCTGATGTTGCAGCATCAACCACTGCATTGAAAAATGTCACCTCCAGCTTCTTCAAAGCATCAATCAAGGGCTCATCAGATGCTTCATAGGAGAAGTGCCGCTTTGTGGACCTCAGCCGTTTTTGTTTTAACACAGCCTCCACATTCATTTGTTCACAGATATCTGTGGCTGCCATTTGTGCAGCCACAAAACCTGTTGCCCTGTAATTGCGGAGACCTCTCTCTGTTTTTTTAGGAGATTTACTGCAACATCAACGTGCATGCTAGGAGACTGCATCTGCTTGCTCACATGCTGAATTTGGCACAACAGGTCATGCCACACCACTGAACAAATGGCGAAGCGGTATGACCCAACCTCCTGTGACAGAGATTGAGCCTCGACCTTTATTACAGAGTCTTTGGTGTGGTCCCTCACCTCGATCAGTGCATCTCTCACTGCAGCTGCCTGATATCTCAGGGGCTCCACACTCTTGATCTTGCTTTCCCACCTTGTATCAGACCACATCTTCAATGTGATGTTCACATGTTTTTTCAAAATGGCCCATCGTTGTGTGGAGGCTGAAAACAAGTTGTAAAGCTTCTGCAAGATGCCAAAGTAACTTGTGGCATCAATAGATCCCTTAGCAGCATCGGCCACAAGCAAATTCAGAGAATGAGCCCCACATGGAACAAACAGAGCTCTGGGATTAATTTCTAGGAGCCTGGATTGAACACCCTTGTTTTTTCCCCTCATGTTGGCCCCGTTGTCGTATGATTGTCCTCTACAGTCCATGAAAGGAACTTTTAGCTCCTCCAGTCTCTTCAGAATCAGAGATGCCAAATGTTGACCAGTGGACTCCTCTGCCTCCAAAAACCCCATGAAATGTTCCTTTATATGGGGCTTCCCCTCCAGTGACACAACCCGAATCACAACTGACAACTGTTCAGTGTGGCTGATATCTGGAGTGCAATCTAGAATTATTGAAAAAAACTTTGATTGTTTGATGTCGCTCACCATTGCTGAAATGGTCTTGCTGCTCGACAAATCAATGAGTTCGTTTTGTATGTGGTGGCCGAGGTAGCTGGTGTGACTGGAGGTCCCTTTTTGGACACGGTTAATGTGCTCTTGCATTATAGGATCAAATTGTGCCATCAGTTCAACTTCTTTCAGAAAATTGCCATTTGATGGTGAGAACAATTTTTCTGTATGTCCCCTTAGTGCCAAATTCCTAACTGCCAGAGAATGCACAATAGCAGTGAGACGTGTCAGCACCGCTCTCCATCTCAACTTCTCAGCCTCCAGAAGTGCCATCTCCTGCTTGTCAATGGTCTCCCCCTTTCTCATCCTCACTGCCAGTTCTTTCCAGATTTTCATAGAATTTAGGTGTTCTGAACTGTTGTCATGTGATGTGAGCAATGAGCTTGCATGCTTCCAGTCCGAGAGTCCCAAACTTGTTAAATTTATTTTCCTCTTGGAAAATAATGTACAACAGAAACAGAAAAGGCTGTTGTTTTTTAAGGAATAGACCAACCAACTTCTGGTTATATTTTCCCCACTAACCAATGACTTCCTGAAGTATTGATGGTGGAAACTTCTTCCGTCACTGTCGTTTCTAGGGAATACGAAGTCAGATGGTACTTGACTTGGTCCCCTGGAAACCAGTTGTGTCCGAATTCTCTCAGTCAGAACTGAAGGCCAGTTAGCAGGGTCGGTGGACAGAGACTCATCCTCAGGAGGCGATTCTGCTCCAGGCATTTCTAATAGAAAGAACAAGAGCATTACTCATTAGTATACACACCTAAGTTAGATAACACATTATTCACAGCACTTTGTTATGGTGGTGGTGTTATGGAATTATGGTGGTGAAACACCACACATACCCAGTAACCCAGACCCAGTGATAATAACATTATAATTTATAACTGTTTGCAAAATGCTTTGCAGGGATGCACACACATACACATACACACACACGCACACACTCACAGACATATGTGCACACAAACTCACCTGAAGAGTCCTGCCGGGGAGAAGTAGAAGCAAATGGGTCTTCATCCTCAGGATCAGACTGCATTTGTGGAGACATATGTGAGGCTGAGGAGGTAGATGGCTCCTCAGCCTCAATAATGGCAGAAGTAGACGGCTTCTCATCCTGGCTAGTGGCAGAGGGTGTTCCAAAATATTTCAAAAGTGCCCCTGCAAATAGTAAAATAGAACATAACAGACCAATGCATGAATAGGCTAGTACAATTAATTTAACATGTTATTAAGCACAATTTATTAAACTTTTAGAATAGGAAACAAATGAATAATACAACCTCCTTGGTTAATGGCTAATTATATACATAATAGTACACTTCAAATGACTCAGAAAGCTATATCACAAAATAGCAGTGGAATATAGCAGTGAAGAGTAGATGACATAGCTCTATACCTTTATCTTTTGCTCGTTTCTCCTCTTCTTCTTTCCTCTTTTTTCTAAACTGAGCACCTGATAGCTTTGACCTCTTCTTATCCATTTGCGGTTATTTGACAGACCTTAGTGGCTTAGTGTGAAGATTCGTTCTGTAATAAATAATATACATTTCACTATTTAACCAAACCCAGAAAAATAACATTACATATGTTAAAGTATGGGCCTTTATTCCCAATAATATTAATCTGGAAACATTTTGCATTGTTTAGGTCTTTTATGGGAAGGTTTATGGAAAATGCAATAGATGGTTTTTTATTAATAAAAATATATTTATTGATCTTTTATTATTTATTTTATTTTATTTTTTATTTTTATTTATTTCTTTATTTATTTATTCTTATTTTTATTTTTATTTTTTTTGCAGGCGCTCATGCCGCCCCTCCACAAATGCCGCCCTGTGCGGCTGCCCATATTGCCCATATGAGGAACCGCCACTGCACACATGACAAGCGTACTCCATACATGGGCGAACAAGACCTCTGTACAGCGATAGCAACTGAGTGGGGATGAAGAAACTGCGGAAATGGTACAGGACACCCAACTTCCTAGAAGCTGTTTTAGAAAGAGAGTATAAGTGATCTTTCCAGAAAAAATCACGAGGAAAGGAAACACGAAGGATATTAAGAAAAGAGGAAGTATTGAGTTGTGTATTGTTGAAGATAAGTGGATAGGCGTGTGGAAGATTGGGACGAGTAGACAGAAGAAGAAAATGAGTTTTCGAAGTATTGAAAGCCACAAGGTTTTCTCTGCCCCAATCAGGGATAATAGAAAGATCAGAGGTCAGGTGCATCATAGCCGTCTCACGCGAAACATGGAGTGACTGTTGAGAAGAACGTTCTGTAAAGTGGGTGAAGTGAAGAGTGGTATTATCGGCATAGGAGTGGACAAGCGGTAGTTCGCTATCGCTCGCGACCGTTGTACAACTTGGTCCTCCGGGAAGAAATGGCTAAGCGACAAAAGTAAAAAAACACCTTTACCCCCATTACCTCACCCCTCTCCCCCAGTACCCCCCACCCCCACTACCCCCACACACAAAAGTAAAAGACGCCATTACCCCCACCCCCTCTCCCCATTACCCTCACCCAGTGGTGGGATTCAGCCGGTTCGTGCGAACCGGTTCCTAAAATTTCTCGAGTTCGATTTGGAGGCGATTTGGAAATATTTAAAAGGAAATTAAATAAAGAATTTCAATAAAAACATTTTTTAGTTTTCATTTCTGACACGGAAGGGAGAGGAGAAGGGGGGAAGGGGAGGGGAGGGGAGGGCGAACCGGTTCTTAAAATTTTTGAATTCCACCACTGCCCCCACCCCCACCCCCTCGCGACCGTTGTACAACTTGGCCCTCCGGGCGGGTAGCAGTATATGTAGCAGTATATGTCACACATGAAAATCTTAAGATTCAGAAATCTTGACACAATGTGAAGCTCAAGATTTTCATGGCTGCGTTCTTTTCTGTAGTTTTATCGCGGTGCTGGGGCTTTCGGACCCAGTAATTGTGACCTAGGACCGGGAAACTTGACAGAGCACATCGGCAGCTCATGGGCTATCAGTTGGTGGTGGTTACAGAATTTTCCGATGTGCCGTTTAGTCTGTGCACGGTTCCGAAGAAAGCGGACAGACACACACACAGACACATTTTAGCTTAATAGTATATAGAATAGGAGAGGAAGTGCGAATTATAAGATCATTGATAAATAAAAGGAAGAGAATGGGTGATAGGACAGAGCCCTGAGGAACACCACTATTAATTGCTTTAGAAGAAGAACAGTGACCATCTACAACCGCAACTATAGATCGGCCAGAAAGCAAATCAGAGATGAAGGCACAGGAAGAAGGATAGAAACCGAAGGAGGGCAGTTTGGAAATTAAGGATTTGTGCCAGACTTTATTAAAAGTTTTTGATAGCAATAGCAAGGGTTTCACCAAAATCTCGAAAGGAGTATGCCCAAGAGTCGGAGAGATATGCAAGAAGATCGCCAGTACAGCGTCCTTTACGAACCCATACTGAAGTTCTGAAAAAAGATTGTGAGTAGAGAGGCTTCTAAGGATCTTCCTCTTAAGAATAGATTCAAAAACTTTAGAAAGGCAAGAAATCAAGGTAATTGGACGATAGTTGGAAGGTAAAGGTCGGTCACCCTTCTTTGAGACAGACTGAATGAAAGCAAACTTCCAGCAAGAAGGAAAAGTACCATATGAAAGTCAAAGTCAAAAGAGTTTCCCTAGACAGTGTGCCAACACAGTTCTTGAGAACAACGGGAGAAACCCCATCAGGGCCGTACGCCTTCCTGGAGTTGAACCCAGATAGGACAGAAAAAACATTTTTCCAAGAGATTATAATTTTAGATACAATTAAGTCAGAAGAGAGAAGGAGATGGAGGAACATCATTGGAATCGCCCAGGGTTGAGTTGGAGGCGAAAGCTTGGGCGAAGAGCTTAGCTTTATTAAGACAAGAGACTGTGCACTGTGCAGTCAGAATGGAAAAGAGGAGGGAAAGAAGTAAAGTTGTTGAAGAAGTTTTTGGATAGGTGCCAGAAAGAGCGAGAAGAATTAAAATTACAAGGTTTTCACATTTTTCTCTGATAATTGATTTTTTGGCGAGTTGAAGAACAGATTTTGCTGAATTCAGTCAGATATATAAACAGATACCCGAATTTCGGTGAGGAGTTGAAGGTGGGGTTTAAAGGAGGAGAGATGGTGTTGAACAGATTGGAAATTTGAGGAAACGCCACGAATGTTGCAGAAGTTTATGAAAAGTAAATCAGACAGAGGTCCAAGACATCTCGAATGGGTAGTAGCAGAACCAGCCCCGCTGCCCTCGTCTGCGTTCCTGGTACCGGCAGCGGGGTAGCCAGAAGTGAGGATATTTATGGTCCCCTATCCATGGAACTCCGAGGCTCTTATCCGTCCGCCCGTTCGCTTGTCAAACTTTCGTGTCGGATCATAACTTTTGAACCACTAAACATAAAGTGATGAAACTTCATACACATATGGATCATCACAAGACGATGTGTGATGAGCAAGAATCAGTTGCCTGCATGAAAGGTCACGGTCACAAATACGGTCTGGGTTATTGATGTCGTTCCGACATTACTCTTGGTCATTTACCTTATTTCAGATAGCATACGATGTGACGATTTCTTATGGAGAGCAAACAGTATAAAAATTAAATTTGAAAGTTTGTTCAGAACTACGCAGAAATAAACTGCGTGACATTTATAACTTCGACTATGAATATAAACTACAACAAAAATGATCATTATAACAGTGTAGACCAATTCTCGAAAAGTCGGTGATAGAATCATTCAACCAAATGAAGAACAAAAATGTATGTACAAGGTAATAGAATCTATTAGGTCATCCCATAAGTAATGCGGCATTTTGTAAATTTTTTTTTTCCATTTTTATCATTATTTTACGGATAGAAATCAAACAACTCTTTGAAGTTATTTATATTTAAATAAATATTTATTTAAATATAAATAACTTCAAAGAGTTGTTTGATTTCTATCCATAAAATAATGATAAAAATGGAAAAAAAAAAATGTTAAAATGCCACATTACTTATGGGATGACCTAATAATTGTAATAATTACGCTAAAAATTTACTTATTACTAAAATTATATATTTTACATAAAATATAAATGTCGTGTCCGAGCCATCATTTTCGAACCACTCAACATAAAATGATGAAACTTCAAACACATAGGTCCTTGCATCAAAGGTCAAGGTCACAAATATAGGCAGGGGTATTGATGTCTCTCAAACATAGTAATGAAAGTATGAGGTATCAATTTAGATGGAAAACCAAATGGTGAAAAGGTATCTGAACACAATTCATTCATATATTGCATAAATTAAAACACTACATTGAATGCTACTCAGTTACACACCCTCTTAAATTCTTCATAACATAACAGTTTGGGAGATACAATTAAGGCAATATATTCCCTATGTCCATTAAGCGTATTTCATAAAAGAAGCGTCATAATCATAGGCGCTAAAGCGAAATGATGATACACGATCCTTATGCTCTAATCCATAACACTTTTAAAGCTTCGAGACCTTCTCAGGCTCAACATTTGGTCACGTATTCATAAAATGATATATAAAGAAGTTCCCATGTTCATTTCGCAAAGCAGATCAAACACACAGTAACCATTCAATAACTTTAAGGCATGATAGCTATTACTTCCAAAAACCTAACTTCACACTCAAAACATCGAGCGGATCCCTCTCGTACGAAAGAGTTTTGATATTTGAAGTTATCTGGAAGCAAATTTAAAAACGAAATGCTTCTAATCAAAATTTTTGTCCTCAATTAAAAAGTCAATTTTGGGATGGTGCTATCTTCTTCTCTCTCTTCATTTTCCATATTCTCTCCTTTTCTTCCAAAACCTTTTAAAAAAACCAGTTTAATGCGTTAATTACTGTTTTTTTAACTTAAAATTACCTTCAAAGCAAACTCTTTATGTTCAGCAATATTTTACATTGTAGTATACTATATATTGATTATTACTGATCTGAACTTAAAGTTACTTCAAGAATGAATCTGAGTTACTGTATATAAAAGTTATGGTCCTACGTATGTATGTAAGTAATTTTTGCAAGTAATTTTTGTCATGAAAGCTAACTCTCATCTTATTTTTTTTTTTTTACTTAAAATTCTTACTGAATTTTTTTTTAATTGTTTGTTTTAACTTCTCTGTACTTATGTTTTGAATGATAAAAGGATTATTATTATTATTATTATTATTATTTGCTCGTACAGCGTACTTACTGATCAGGGATGCGATCCGAGCAAGGATGGCATTCGAAATTTATTTCTGTACCTATGCCTATAGCTCTTTAATAGGGAATTTCGGAGCAAGTGTAGTTAACGTTCCCCTGACGCAAAAGGGGACACAAACTACACCAGGTCCAAGTTGGGGAACGTAAACTACACTAGGATCTTTAGGAGACATTTTTTAAATGAACCCATCAAATAAAACGTTAAAACTAACGAAAATTATTACGACTCAACCTAACCAATAGTCAATATATATATATACACACCTTACCTTACCTTACAACCTTACAAAGGTTCCGCGCGATGATTTCTCATTTCGCGAAGGTCAAGCTTGTCGCCCCTCCTCTCGAGTTGGCCTGGTGAAGTAGTGAGTTAGATTCTTGCGCTCTCCACCTCACATAGCAGGTACGCCCGGCTCATCGGGGATTGTTCTGAGCCAGGCGTCTAGTCTTCTTTTGAAGATTTCCACTGCAACTCCCTTCGTGTTTCTTAGGTCTTTGGGCAAATGATTAAACAGTATATATATATATATAATATATATATATATATATAGACAAATGAGCAGTTTGAGGGTGGTAGAAGAAGACACAGATAAGAGATGGAATTATATTCCGTTACGTTTCGGCACAAAGCCTTTGCTCACACAAAATGATAACATGAGTTAAACACACGATATTTAAATGCAGACACTCTTTTCCAAACCTACTGGACGAACATTCATGGCTTCACCTGATTGGCTGGTTACTGTTGATGCTCCTTGGTCCTGCCCCTTTCTGCTAACTTCACCATAATTTTTTTCTGTTAATTTGGCTAAACACATTTTTGTTTTCAGATTTTGAACAAAATTCTATATGAATAACACACATCTGTCGAGTGCTGGTGAAGGACTGGATATGATAGAGAGAGAGTGCAACAGGAGGAGGAAAATCGCAAGTTGCTTGAATCGCGGAACGTTTCTTCGGAATTGTCTGGACGAACAAGTATTGCCGAGATCTGCTCTGAAGTAACTACGAAGTAAAGACAGACCATTTAGTGAGAGTATATAAATAAAGTCAGGAATAACCTCTTAAAATTTCTGAGGAAACTAAATTTGTTCAAAATCTGAAGACAAAAATGTGTTTAGTCAAATTAATGGAAAAATTATGGTGAAGTTAGCAGAAAGGGACAGGGCCAAGGAGCATCAACAGTAACCAGCCAATCAGGTGAAGCCATGAATGTTCGTCCAGTAGGTTTGGAAAAGATTGTCTGCATTTAAGTATTGTGTGTTTAACTCATGTTGTTGTTGTTGTTTAGCCGATCAGCCCACCCTGATCGAGCAAGCCGACGGCACGCAGGTAACCGATCGCCCTCTCCGGAGTGGACCAGAGGTTCAGCGCACTAGTGATGTGTTGTGTTCGTTGTTGTGCTAGAGCGGTACAGTCTGTCATAATGTGTTCAATTGTTTGTGGTGTGTCCTGGCACAGGTGGCAGGTGTCGTCTGTGGAGTTGTCTAGTCTGTGTTTATATGTCCGTAAGTTGGGGTGATGTCCACATCGGAATCGTACTAAGTTAACTCGATCCGATCTGCTCAGGCTGATTTCTGACCTGTGAATGGGTGGCGGCTTCGCACCTAGGACGCATTCGGACAGAGTCGTGTCAGTGCTTTGTGGGTTAGGTGTGTGTGTATGTGTTTTCTGTACTGTGTGATGTCTGTGGGGCGTGGTATGGAATGGAGTATTTGGTTATAATGTCTCTCCGGTGTTACCTTAATGGTGCGAGGTGTCGGTGCATGATTGTACATGTAGTGGCAAGGGTGTAGTGGGTTAGTTGTCGCTGCTGCCATGAAATGTGTTCCCCTCATGTCCAAATGTTCTCTAACTTTCAGTATTTTTGTTTCTGTGTGCAGGTGTTCTATTGGTGTTGTTTAAGTGCATCCTGCAATGATACGAAGTGCGTTGTTTTGTATTGTCTGTAAGGTGTTTATGTGTGTGTTTGAGATAATGGGTGCCCAGCATGGGCTAGCATAGTCCATAACTGAGCGAATATATTGTTTGTATATGAGTGATGTTGTTTCCTGCTGGTGTCCAAAGCTTGTGCCTGTTAGTACCCTAAGCGTGTTAAGTCTTGACGTACATTTGTTTTTACTGTCCTGAATGTGGTTTGCAAAAGATAATGATGTGTTGTATGTGACCAGTGGCGGTCCTAGCTTACATGACGCCCTGGGCGAACCTCACCTTCAGCGCCCCCCCCCTGTTCGCCAACACACACACATTCGAATCCCCCCAAAATAAAGGACAGACATAACTCTTTCACAAAATAACTTTTTATTGGACTAATTGTTGGAACTTCAGAACCAAAACAAAGACTCAAATTTCTGAATTTTACAAATCCTTCATCACGTAAATAGAATAACTCACTTAAGAGAATGTAATTATGATACTATGAACAGGAAAAATACAAATTAAATTGCACAACTGCCATAAATAAACTAGAGAATCAAATTTCTAAATTGTACAAATGCTCTATCACATAAATAGAATAAGACACTTAGAGAGGGTAATTATTATGCTACACTTTGAACAAGAAACAAAATAAATTGCACCACAGCACAACTGCCATCTAAAGCCTGACTCTTCTTACCTTCCTTGATGCAAAGTCATGAATTAAATCATCATATGAAATCTGCTCAGCAATTGTATGATTTATACTGATGATGGCCAGACCGGTAAGGCGTTCCTGTGACATAGTTGACCTCAGGTAGGATTTGATGAGCTTCAGCTTTGAAAAGCTCCTCTCTGCTTCAGCAACAGTGACTGGAAGAGTAAGACCAATTCTGAGAGCAGTCCACAAATTTGGATATATTTCAGAGAGCTCCCTTTCATGGATAAATGTCAGCAGTTCAAGCAAGGATATGGTCTTTGATGGCAAGTCAGGCAAGTTCTTCAGCTCCTGTGCAAGCTCTCTGCCATCCAAGTCAGATTGTCCCTTAAAGTGTAGTGTAGTACTAAGGTTCACACATTGTTCTGTCAGCTCCTCAAATGTGAGATTTTGGAAATGTGTCAGCACTCCAAACTTCTCTCCCACAATTTCCAACGTGGAAAATCTTTCCTGAATGGCTGATGTTGCAGCATCAACCACTGCATTGAAAAATGTCACCTCCAGCTTCTTCAAAGCATCAATCAAGGGCTCATCAGATGCTTCATAGGAGAAGTGCCGCTTTGTGGACCTCAGCCGTTTTTGTTTTAACACAGCCTCCACATTCATTTGTTCACAGATATCTGTGGCTGCCATTTGTGCAGCCACAAAACCTGTTGCCCTGTAATTGCGGAGACCTCTCTCTGTTTTTTTAGGAGATTTACTGCAACATCAACGTGCATGCTAGGAGACTGCATCTGCTTGCTCACATGCTGAATTTGGCACAACAGGTCATGCCACACCACTGAACAAATGGCGAAGCGGTATGACCCAACCTCCTGTGACAGAGATTGAGCCTCGACCTTTATTACAGAGTCTTTGGTGTGGTCCCTCACCTCGATCAGTGCATCTCTCACTGCAGCTGCCTGATATCTCAGGGGCTCCACACTCTTGATCTTGCTTTCCCACCTTGTATCAGACCACATCTTCAATGTGATGTTCACATGTTTTTTCAAAATGGCCCATCGTTGTGTGGAGGCTGAAAACAAGTTGTAAAGCTTCTGCAAGATGCCAAAGTAACTTGTGGCATCAATAGATCCCTTAGCAGCATCGGCCACAAGCAAATTCAGAGAATGAGCCCCACATGGAACAAACAGAGCTCTGGGATTAATTTCTAGGAGCCTGGATTGAACACCCTTGTTTTTTCCCCTCATGTTGGCCCCGTTGTCGTATGATTGTCCTCTACAGTCCATGAAAGGAACTTTTAGCTCCTCCAGTCTCTTCAGAATCAGAGATGCCAAATGTTGACCAGTGGACTCCTCTGCCTCCAAAAACCCCATGAAATGTTCCTTTATATGGGGCTTCCCCTCCAGTGACACAACCCGAATCACAACTGACAACTGTTCAGTGTGGCTGATATCTGGAGTGCAATCTAGAATTATTGAAAAAAACTTTGATTGTTTGATGTCGCTCACCATTGCTGAAATGGTCTTGCTGCTCGACAAATCAATGAGTTCGTTTTGTATGTGGTGGCCGAGGTAGCTGGTGTGACTGGAGGTCCCTTTTTGGACACGGTTAATGTGCTCTTGCATTATAGGATCAAATTGTGCCATCAGTTCAACTTCTTTCAGAAAATTGCCATTTGATGGTGAGAACAATTTTTCTGTATGTCCCCTTAGTGCCAAATTCCTAACTGCCAGAGAATGCACAATAGCAGTGAGACGTGTCAGCACCGCTCTCCATCTCAACTTCTCAGCCTCCAGAAGTGCCATCTCCTGCTTGTCAATGGTCTCCCCCTTTCTCATCCTCACTGCCAGTTCTTTCCAGATTTTCATAGAATTTAGGTGTTCTGAACTGTTGTCATGTGATGTGAGCAATGAGCTTGCATGCTTCCAGTCCGAGAGTCCCAAACTTGTTAAATTTATTTTCCTCTTGGAAAATAATGTACAACAGAAACAGAAAAGGCTGTTGTTTTTTAAGGAATAGACCAACCAACTTCTGGTTATATTTTCCCCACTAACCAATGACTTCCTGAAGTATTGATGGTGGAAACTTCTTCCGTCACTGTCGTTTCTAGGGAATACGAAGTCAGATGGTACTTGACTTGGTCCCCTGGAAACCAGTTGTGTCCGAATTCTCTCAGTCAGAACTGAAGGCCAGTTAGCAGGGTCGGTGGACAGAGACTCATCCTCAGGAGGCGATTCTGCTCCAGGCATTTCTAATAGAAAGAACAAGAGCATTACTCATTAGTATACACACCTAAGTTAGATAACACATTATTCACAGCACTTTGTTATGGTGGTGGTGTTATGGAATTATGGTGGTGAAACACCACACATACCCAGTAACCCAGACCCAGTGATAATAACATTATAATTTATAACTGTTTGCAAAATGCTTTGCAGGGATGCACACACATACACATACACACACACGCACACACTCACAGACATATGTGCACACAAACTCACCTGAAGAGTCCTGCCGGGGAGAAGTAGAAGCAAATGGGTCTTCATCCTCAGGATCAGACTGCATTTGTGGAGACATATGTGAGGCTGAGGAGGTAGATGGCTCCTCAGCCTCAATAATGGCAGAAGTAGACGGCTTCTCATCCTGGCTAGTGGCAGAGGGTGTTCCAAAATATTTCAAAAGTGCCCCTGCAAATAGTAAAATAGAACATAACAGACCAATGCATGAATAGGCTAGTACAATTAATTTAACATGTTATTAAGCACAATTTATTAAACTTTTAGAATAGGAAACAAATGAATAATACAACCTCCTTGGTTAATGGCTAATTATATACATAATAGTACACTTCAAATGACTCAGAAAGCTATATCACAAAATAGCAGTGGAATATAGCAGTGAAGAGTAGATGACATAGCTCTATACCTTTATCTTTTGCTCGTTTCTCCTCTTCTTCTTTCCTCTTTTTTCTAAACTGAGCACCTGATAGCTTTGACCTCTTCTTATCCATTTGCGGTTATTTGACAGACCTTAGTGGCTTAGTGTGAAGATTCGTTCTGTAATAAATAATATACATTTCACTATTTAACCAAACCCAGAAAAATAACATTACATATGTTAAAGTATGGGCCTTTATTCCCAATAATATTAATCTGGAAACATTTTGCATTGTTTAGGTCTTTTATGGGAAGGTTTATGGAAAATGCAATAGATGGTTTTTTATTAATAAAAATATATTTATTGATCTTTTATTATTTATTTTATTTTATTTTTTATTTTTATTTATTTCTTTATTTATTTATTCTTATTTTTATTTTTATTTTTTTGCAGGCGCTCATGCCGCCCCTCCACAAATGCCGCCCTGTGCGGCTGCCCATATTGCCCATATGAGGAACCGCCACTGCACACATGACAAGCGTACTCCATACATGGGCGAACAAGACCTCTGTACAGCGATAGCAACTGAGTGGGGATGAAGAAACTGCGGAAATGGTACAGGACACCCAACTTCCTAGAAGCTGTTTTAGAAAGAGAGTATAAGTGATCTTTCCAGAAAAAATCACGAGGAAAGGAAACACGAAGGATATTAAGAAAAGAGGAAGTATTGAGTTGTGTATTGTTGAAGATAAGTGGATAGGCGTGTGGAAGATTGGGACGAGTAGACAGAAGAAGAAAATGAGTTTTCGAAGTATTGAAAGCCACAAGGTTTTCTCTGCCCCAATCAGGGATAATAGAAAGATCAGAGGTCAGGTGCATCATAGCCGTCTCACGCGAAACATGGAGTGACTGTTGAGAAGAACGTTCTGTAAAGTGGGTGAAGTGAAGAGTGGTATTATCGGCATAGGAGTGGACAAGCGGTAGTTCGCTATCGCTCGCGACCGTTGTACAACTTGGTCCTCCGGGAAGAAATGGCTAAGCGACAAAAGTAAAAAAACACCTTTACCCCATTACCTCACCCCTCTCCCCCAGTACCCCCACCCCCACTACCCCCACACACAAAAGTAAAAGACGCCATTACCCCCACCCCCTCTCCCCATTACCCTCACCCAGTGGTGGGATTCAGCCGGTTCGTGCGAACCGGTTCCTAAAATTTCTCGAGTTCGATTTGGAGGCGATTTGGAAATATTTAAAAGGAAATTAAATAAAGAATTTCAATAAAAACATTTTTTAGTTTTCATTTCTGACACGGAAGGGAGAGGAGAAGGGGGGAAGGGGAGGGGAGGGGAGGGCGAACCGGTTCTTAAAATTTTTGAATTCCACCACTGCCCCCACCCCCACCCCCTCGCGACCGTTGTACAACTTGGCCCTCCGGGCGGGTAGCAGTATATGTAGCAGTATATGTCACACATGAAAATCTTAAGATTCAGAAATCTTGACACAATGTGAAGCTCAAGATTTTCATGGCTGCGTTCTTTTCTGTAGTTTTATCGCGGTGCTGGGGCTTTCGGACCCAGTAATTGTGACCTAGGACCGGGAAACTTGACAGAGCACATCGGCAGCTCATGGGCTATCAGTTGGTGGTGGTTACAGAATTTTCCGATGTGCCGTTTAGTCTGTGCACGGTTCCGAAGAAAGCGGACAGACACACACACAGACACATTTTAGCTTAATAGTATATAGAATAGGAGAGGAAGTGCGAATTATAAGATCATTGATAAATAAAAGGAAGAGAATGGGTGATAGGACAGAGCCCTGAGGAACACCACTATTAATTGCTTTAGAAGAAGAACAGTGACCATCTACAACCGCAACTATAGATCGGCCAGAAAGCAAATCAGAGATGAAGGCACAGGAAGAAGGATAGAAACCGAAGGAGGGCAGTTTGGAAATTAAGGATTTGTGCCAGACTTTATTAAAAGTTTTTGATAGCAATAGCAAGGGTTTCACCAAAATCTCGAAAGGAGTATGCCCAAGAGTCGGAGAGATATGCAAGAAGATCGCCAGTACAGCGTCCTTTACGAACCCATACTGAAGTTCTGAAAAAAGATTGTGAGTAGAGAGGCTTCTAAGGATCTTCCTCTTAAGAATAGATTCAAAAACTTTAGAAAGGCAAGAAATCAAGGTAATTGGACGATAGTTGGAAGGTAAAGGTCGGTCACCCTTCTTTGAGACAGACTGAATGAAAGCAAACTTCCAGCAAGAAGGAAAAGTACCATATGAAAGTCAAAGTCAAAAGAGTTTCCCTAGACAGTGTGCCAACACAGTTCTTGAGAACAACGGGAGAAACCCCATCAGGGCCGTACGCCTTCCTGGAGTTGAACCCAGATAGGACAGAAAAAACATTTTTCCAAGAGATTATAATTTTAGATACAATTAAGTCAGAAGAGAGAAGGAGATGGAGGAACATCATTGGAATCGCCCAGGGTTGAGTTGGAGGCGAAAGCTTGGGCGAAGAGCTTAGCTTTATTAAGACAAGAGACTGTGCACTGTGCAGTCAGAATGGAAAAGAGGAGGGAAAGAAGTAAAGTTGTTGAAGAAGTTTTTGGATAGGTGCCAGAAAGAGCGAGAAGAATTAAAATTACAAGGTTTTCACATTTTTCTCTGATAATTGATTTTTTGGCGAGTTGAAGAACAGATTTTGCTGAATTCAGTCAGATATATAAACAGATACCCGAATTTCGGTGAGGAGTTGAAGGTGGGGTTTAAAGGAGGAGAGATGGTGTTGAACAGATTGGAAATTTGAGGAAACGCCACGAATGTTGCAGAAGTTTATGAAAAGTAAATCAGACAGAGGTCCAAGACATCTCGAATGGGTAGTAGCAGAACCAGCCCCGCTGCCCTCGTCTGCGTTCCTGGTACCGGCAGCGGGGTAGCCAGAAGTGAGGATATTTATGGTCCCCTATCCATGGAACTCCGAGGCTCTTATCCGTCCGCCCGTTCGCTTGTCAAACTTTCGTGTCGGATCATAACTTTTGAACCACTAAACATAAAGTGATGAAACTTCATACACATATGGATCATCACAAGACGATGTGTGATGAGCAAGAATCAGTTGCCTGCATGAAAGGTCACGGTCACAAATACGGTCTGGGTTATTGATGTCGTTCCGACATTACTCTTGGTCATTTACCTTATTTCAGATAGCATACGATGTGACGATTTCTTATGGAGAGCAAACAGTGTAAAAATTAAATTTGAAAGTTTGTTCAGAACTACGCAGAAATAAACTGCGTGACATTTATAACTTCGACTATGAATATAAACTACAACAAAAATGATCATTATAACAGTGTAGACCAATTCTCGAAAAGTCGGTGATAGAATCATTCAACCAAATGAAGAACAAAAATGTATGTACAAGGTAATAGAATCTATTAGGTCATCCCATAAGTAATGCGGCATTTTGTAAATTTTTTTTTTCCATTTTTATCATTATTTTACGGATAGAAATCAAACAACTCTTTGAAGTTATTTATATTTAAATAAATATTTATTTAAATATAAATAACTTCAAAGAGTTGTTTGATTTCTATCCATAAAATAATGATAAAAATGGAAAAAAAAAAAAAATTTAAATGCCACATTACTTATGGGATGACCTAATAATTGTAATAATCACGCTAAAAATTTACTTATTACTAAAATTATATATTTTACATAAAATATAAATGTCGTGTCCGAGCCATCATTTTCGAACCACTCAACATAAAATGATGAAACTTCAAACACATAGGTCCTTGCATCAAAGGTCAAGGTCACAAATATAGGCAGGGGTATTGATGTCTCTCAAACATAGTAATGAAAGTATGAGGTATCAATTTAGATGGAAAACCAAATGGTGAAAAGGTATCTGAACACAATTCATTCATATATTGCATAAATTAAAACACTACATTGAATGCTACTCAGTTACACACCCTCTTAAATTCTTCATAACATAACAGTTTGGGAGATACAATTAAGGCAATATATTCCCTATGTCCATTAAGCGTATTTCATAAAAGAAGCGTCATAATCATAGGCGCTAAAGCGAAATGATGATACACGATCCTTATGCTCTAATCCATAACACTTTTAAAGCTTCGAGACCTTCTCAGGCTCAACATTTGGTCACGTATTCATAAAATGATATATAAAGAAGTTCCCATGTTCATTTCGCAAAGCAGATCAAACACACAGTAACCATTCAATAACTTTAAGGCATGATAGCTATTACTTCCAAAAACCTAACTTCACACTCAAAACATCGAGCGGATCCCTCTCGTACGAAGGAGTTTTGATATTTGAAGTTATCTGGAAGCAAATTTAAAAACGAAATGCTTCTAATCAAAATTTTTGTCCTCGATTAAAAAGTCAATTTTGGGATGGTGCTATCTTCTTCTCTCTCTTCATTTTCCATATTCTCTCCTTTTCTTCCAAAACCTTTTAAAAAAAACCAGTTTAATGCGTTAATTACTGTTTTTTTAACTTAAAATTACCTTCAAAGCAAACTCTTTATGTTCAGCAATATTTTACATTGTAGTATACTATATATTGATTATTACTGATCTGAACTTAAAGTTACTTCAAGAATGAATCTGAGTTACTGTATATAAAAGTTATGGTCCTACGTATGTATGTAAGTAATTTTTGCAAGTAATTTTTGTCATGAAAGCTAACTCTCATCTTATTTTTTTTTTTACTTAAAATTCTTACTGAATTTTTTTTTAATTGTTTGTTTTAACTTCTCTGTACTTATGTTTTGAATGATAAAAGGATTATTATTATTATTATTATTATTTGCTCGTACAGCGTACTTACTGATCAGGGATGCGATCCGAGCAAGGATGGCATTCGAAATTTATTTCTGTACCTATGCCTATAGCTCTTTAATAGGGAATTTCGGAGCAAGTGTAGTTAACGTTCCCCTGACGCAAAAGGGGACACAAACTACACCAGGTCCAAGTTGGGGAACGTAAACTACACTAGGATCTTTAGGAGACATTTTTTAAATGAATCCATCAAATAAAACGTTAAAACTAACGAAAATTATTACGACTCAACCTAACCAATAGTCAATATATATATATACACACCTTACCTTACCTTACAACCTTACAAAGGTTCCGCGCGATGATTTCTCATTTCGCGAAGGTCAAGCTTGTCGCCCCTCCTCTCGAGTTGGCCTGGTGAAGTAGTGAGTTAGATTCTTGCGCTCTCCACCTCACATAGCAGGTACGCCCGGCTCATCGGGGATTGTTCTGAGCCAGGCGTCTAGTCTTCTTTTGAAGATTTCCACTGCAACTCCCTTCGTGTTTCTTAGGTCTTTGGGCAAATGATTAAACAGTATATATATATATATATATATATATATATATATATATAGACAAATGAGCAGTTTGAGGGTGGTAGAAGAAGACACAGATAAGAGATGGAATTATATTCCGTTACGTTTCGGCACAAAGCCTTGCTCACACAAAATGATAACATGAGTTAAACACACGATATTTAAATGCAGACACTCTTTTCCAAACCTACTGGACGAACATTCATGGCTTCACCTGATTGGCTGGTTACTGTTGATGCTCCTTGGTCCTGCCCCTTTCTGCTAACTTCACCATAATTTTTTTCTGTTAATTTGGCTAAACACATTTTTGTTTTCAGATTTTGAACAAAATTCTATATGAATAACACACATCTGTCGAGTGCTGGTGAAGGACTGGATATGATAGAGAGAGAGTGCAACAGGAGGAGGAAAATCGCAAGTTGCTTGAATCGCGGAACGTTTCTTCGGAATTGTCTGGACGAACAAGTATTGCCGAGATCTGCTCTGAAGTAACTACGAAGTAAAGACAGACCATTTAGTGAGAGTATATAAATAAAGTCAGGAATAACCTCTTAAAATTTCTGAGGAAACTAAATTTGTTCAAAATCTGAAAACAAAAATGTGTTTAGTCAAATTAATGGAAAAATTATTGTGAAGTTAGCAGAAAGGGACAGGGCCAAGGAGCATCAACAGTAACCAGCCAATCAGGTGAAGCCATGAATGTTCGTCCAGTAGGTTTGGAAAAGATTGTCTGCATTTAAGTATTGTGTGTTTAACTCATGTTGTTGTTTAGCCGATCAGCCCACCCTGATCGAGCAAGCCGACGGCACGCAGGTAACCGATCGCCCTCTCCGGAGTGGACCAGAGGTTCAGCGCACTAGTGATGTTGTGTTGTGTTCGTTGTTGTGCTAGAGCGGTACAGTCTGTCATAATGTGTTCAATTGTTTGTGGTGTGTCCTGCACAGGTGGCAGGTGTCGTCTGTGGAGTTGTCTAGTCTGTGTTTATATGTCCGTAAGTTGGGGTGATGTCCACATCGGAATCGTACTAAGTTAACTCGATCCGATCTGCTCAGGCTGATTTCTGACCTGTTAATGGGTGGCGGCTTCGCACCTAGGACCGCATTCGGACAGAGTCGTGTCAGTGCTTTGTGGGTTAGGTGTATGTGTGTGTGTATGTGTTTTCTGTACTAAGTTAACTCGATCCGATCTGCTCAGGCTGATTTCTGACCTGTTAATGGGTGGCGGCTTCGCACCTAGGACCGCATTCGGACAGAGTCGTGTCAGTGCTTTGTGGGTTAGGTGTATGTGTGTGTGTATGTGTTTTCTGTACTGTGTGAAGTCTGTGGGGCGTGGTATGGAATGGAGTATTTGGTTATAATGTATCTCTGGTGTTACCTTAATGGTGCGAGGTGTCGGTGCATGATTTGATTGTACATGTAGTGGCAAGGGTGTAGTGGATTAGTTGTCGCTGCTGTCATGAATTGTGTTTCCCTCATGTCCAAATGTTCCCTAACTTTCAGTATTTTTGTTTCTGTGTGCAGGTGTTCTATTGGTGTTGTTTGAGTGCATCCTGTAATGATACGAAGTGCGTTGTTTTGTATTGTCTGTAAGGTGTTTATGTGTGTGTTTGAGATAATGGGTGCCCAGCATGGGCTAGCATAGTCCATAACTGAGCGAATATATTGTTTGTATATGAGTGATGTTGTTTCCTGCTGGTGTCCAAAGTTTGTGCCTGTTAGTACCCTAAGTGTGTTAAGTCTTGACGTACATTTGTTTTTACTGTCCTGAATGTGGTTTGCAAAAGATAATGATGTGTTGTATGTGACCCCAAGTATTTTGGTCCTGTGAGTGTGTGGAATGTTGGTGTTGTTTAGTGTAAGCTGTGGAGTTACCTGGTGTTCTTTTGTGTTGCTTGTAAGCAAGGTGATGGTTGATTTTGTGGGCGTTACTTTGAGTCTATTGTGTGTAAGCCAGTCTTGTATACTGTTTATGTATGTTTGTAGGTTATTTGTAGCGGTGTCGATGTTGTTGTGGGTGGATGTTAGAGTGATGTCATCTGCATATGATGATAAGGTAAGCTTGTTATCTATGGGTGTTGGAATAATAATGGAATGTCATGCATGTATAAGATGAACAATGTTGGTGAGAGAACAGAGCCTTGAGGGTCCCCGTTCGGAAAAAGCTTGTTTTCGGATGACTTGCCATTAAATGTGACATGTGAGTATCCTCCTGAAAGATAGTTGCTCAGCCACCTTTTGGTGTTATTGTGCACGTTTGTGTTGAGCATTTTGTTTATGAGAGGGAAGCGTGGGATAGCATCAAATGCTTTATTAATGTCTATTGTTGCTAATAGTGTACGTTGAGCTGGTCGTCTGGAGTTGATGCCATCCATGATGTGCTGAGTGAGGTTAGTGAGTAATGTCGTGGTTGAGTGGTGAGGTCTGAATCCATGTTGAGTAGGCGATAGTAGTATGTGTGGGTTGGTGATTTGTAAGATTAGTCTTTCTGTTACTTTGGAAGGTGTGCATAGTAAAGTAATGGGTCTATAGGAAGCTGGTTCTGTTGGATTTTTGTTTGGTTTGTGTTATTATTATTTTTTTATTGGGTTCAAAATCCCGGCTGAGCCGTGAACGGCCAAGCTCTGAAGGGCCAGTTCAACCTACAGCCCAAGTTAAGCTAGAATTAAAAACTTACGGACTTGGAGGTCCTATTAGGTCCTACCTCAAGGTTGCTGACTCGATGTGGGCCTACCTTAGGCCTCAGTTGCATGAATTTAAGATAAAAAACAACAGGGGCACTATTTATGGTCTTCTTTCTAAACCTTGCAACAACAACACAACCTGCACTGTTGCACGATGCAACAATCTTGTATCTAAACAACCAAACTGAATTGCAAGAGAGCTCTCTATAAGACCACACCCTCTAAGTACGGCATTCCACAAACGAGTAGAAAAGACGCGCAGCGCCCCAAACAATGATGCCACAAGAGTGCCCAAACAATGATGCCACAAGAGCCCAAAAATGCTAGCTCTAAATTAAGTGAATTTTTCACTAACTTTACAATTATGAGATGGATATATATACACACCTTAACTTAATATATACAAGCAATGCTGAATCAATCAGCTTAGTTATCATATCGCCTTGGGACAACAATGGTTCTTTCTCTTCTAGATTTTCTAACACTCCCCACCGAAGAGGCATTGTTGTCATTACCTTCTGCGAGGTTAGCCAAGCCTTCTCCATGAGGCTGTAACTCAAATGTTTCATCTTGACTATCCGTGTTTTTGCTGATTTCTAAAGCACAGAGTTTTTGTATAGGTCTCTTTAATTTTCCTCCTGAAGTCTTTACCAGTGCAGACCTAACTAAATTGTCTTTGCCAACAAACAACTCTTCAATTATGCCAAGCTTCCAGCATTGCCTTGGTCTTTCATCCCCAATCATTACCACTTCTCCCACCTTGATACAATTTGCATTGGAGCCCTTTACATTGCCTGATGGGTAATAATTGAGTTCTGGCAAGTATTCCATCTGCCACCTCTTCCATAATTGATCTTGTAGCTCTTCAAGGTACCTGAACCGTCTGGTTAACTCTCCTTGAGTGCTCTGGATAGGCTGCAAGTCTTCTGGCACACTGGGGCTTGATGTTAATCGTTTACCACAAAGAAAATGATTTGGTGTCAATGGCTCTGCATCCTGCATACTGTTATAAATAGGCTGACCATATTTCCTTGAGACAAAAACGGGACATTGGGATGGCAAAAAAGGGACGGGGGTTATGTAATATTCTGTATTCATGAAAAAGTAAGTACATAAACATATTGAGCTTACAATTATTCTTCAGTGACAGAACCCATACAGAACCCATAAAAAAAACGGTACTGTCCCGTTCAAAACGGTACGTATGGTCAGCCTAGTTATAAACAAAAGTGATAGGCCTACTGTTCACCATTGCTTCTACTTCACATAAAACAGTGCAGAATTCTTCTTTGCTCAAATGAGCATTAGCTAAAAGTTTCTTTAATGGACACTTTACACTTCTCACTAGCCTTTCCCAAAATCCTCCCCACCATGGTGCTCTCTCAACAATAAACTCCCACTGTACCCCTTGTGTGAAAAGTAGGATTGGAATCCTTCCTCTTTTAGCAAGGACCAAACTTCTTGGAGCTCCTTTTCAGCCTTTTTGAAGGTTTTTGCATTATCCGATATGATTTTATTTGGGAAATCCCTTCTGTTCACAAACCTTTTAAAGGCCAAAAGAAATACATCACTACTTAAGTTGCTTGCCAACTCCAAATAGATTGCTCTGGTGGTAGCACATGTGAAAAGACATATATAACCTTTGTTAGACTCCCCTTACTCCAGTGGCGGCTCGTGACTAAAAATTCTAGGGGTGCTGTCTCTAAGAATGGGTTGAAATAATTACTGAAATAAAAGGATGAGCATTGAGCAATGAATAAAAGTTTCAAAAGTTACTGAAAAAGTTATTCAGTGAGCTCATCCTTATATTGTTCTTTATTATTTCAATTGTAAATAAAAAATTTAGGGGTACTGCAGTTCCGCAGTGCCTACCAACGAGCCGCCACTGCCTTGCTCATACACATAGACTGGACCTGCGAAGTCTACTCCCACTACATCAAATGGGGCAGTATAGACACACCGTTCTCTTGGAAGTGGAGCCACCTTTTCATGATAAGGCTTTGCACTCCAACGCTTGCAAACCACACATTTATGCAAGACCTTTTTTACTACTTGTCTAATTTTTGGAATCCAACTGTTGTCTGATCTCTATTATCACTTCTCTAACTCCAGCATGTAACAACTTATGATGAGTATCCAGGATCAAAAGGTCCACAAAGTGGCCCCCAGAAAGTAGCAAAATTGGATGTCTTTTCTCCTCTGGAAGCCCAGAAAACTGTAGTCTACCTCCTACTCTCAATAAATCCTGATCCAAAAACACATCCAAACCCTTGAGAGCAGAATGTGTTGGTAGAACCTGTAATGGACGGCTGGTGAGCAATTCCCTCTCTTCACCAAATTTTTCCTTCTGCACATATACCACCCAGTATTTCCTGGCTTGCTGAATCTCCTTACTGTTCAGAATTCCTTCCCTTCTTGTTTCTCCCTTAATATTGTTGGTAAATCTACATACCCATGCTGTCACTCTTAACAACCTTTTCAGACTGCTAATGTCCTCAAGCCTCAATATGGGGTCCTGCTGCATAACTTGACAACTGTTCACAGTGCATTTTCTCACCTCACTCACCCATGCTTCTTCAGCCTGGCATTCTCCTACAATAGGCTGATTAGAAAGCCAGTTTTCACTTTCAAGTTTTAACCACTCTGGCCCATTCCACCACAAACTTGACTGTGCAAGATCTTTCACTGAAATTCCTCGTGTTGGTAAATCAGCGGGGTTTTGGGTGCCTGGACAATGCTTCCATTGCTTGGGATCTGTGTGCGCTTGAATTTCCTCCACCCTATTGGCAACAAATGGTTTCCATTTCCTTGCCTGGCTTCTTAACCAGTGCCAAACTATAGTGGAGTCTGTCCAATAATAGCTTGGAATTTCATAGAGGGCCAAAGACTTTTGCACTGTAACTGCAAGCCGACTAGTAATAACTGCACCCATCAATTCCAACCTTGGAACAGAAAGCCTTTTCAAAGGTGCTACTCTGCTCTTTGCAGCAACCAACCTGCAACTTACTTCCTCTTGCAATGTGCCTCTTATATAAATACAAGTTACATAGGCTTCCTCACTTGCATCACAAAAGATGTGCAGCTCCAAACTGTCTGGACTATTGTTCAACTCTCCAAAGTACCATCTTGGGATTTCAATGTCTCCAAGATGTGCCAATTCTTTGAACCAATATTTCCACCTTACCACCATATGATCAGATAACTCTTGGTCCCAACCAAGTCCAATTTCTCAGAGGATCTGAAACCAAATTTTTTACTTTATCACAAATGGAGCCAGGAATCCAAGAGGATCAAAGATCTTTGTTTGCCAAACTAAGAGCTGTATGTTTTGTCCACCTTGTCTCATTCTCAGCCAGCTCTACTAAAGATTTCCCATTGAAGGTAAACAAATCCTCTCCTTGCTGCCAAACAATGCCTAGCACTTTTGCGTCTATTGCCCACAACTCCTTAATACCAGAATCCTCAATACTTTCTGCTGCATCAGGTACTACACAGGATTGACTCATAAACTCTTGTAATTGAGAATGATTGGTCTGCCATTTTCTAAGCTCTATGCCAGCCTTCCTCATTATAGCTCTAGCCTCCATGAATATCTGTTTAGCCATTTCTGTATTATCCACGGAACACAGCAAATCATCAACATAAAAATTTTTCCTTATGTGTTCAATAGTGTTAGGATAGACTTCAGAATATTTCTTAAAATGGTACTGCATAGTAGCTGCCAACAGAAATGGACTAGAGCTGAGGCCAAACAACACTGACTTCATTCTATATGCTTGAACCTTAGGTTCATTTTCCAACAAGTCTTTCGTATCCACCCACAGATACCTTACTGCATCTCTGTCCTCTGGTTTTAACTTTATCCGCAAAAAGGCTTGCTTCACATCTGCAGTCAATGCTACTCTACCAAACCTGAATCTCAGTAACAAGGAAAATAAATCTGCATTTAAATTTGGCCCAGCATCCAAACAGTCATTCAAGGACAGCAGTGGCGTATCAAGGGAGGGGCGAGAGGGGCGACCGCCCCGAGCGGCACTTCCCGAGGGGCGGAAAATTACTGTCAGGCGGGCGCAGTATGCAAAATTTTGGGTTTTTATGTTTTAAAATGCAACCCTCCAAAAAATTATATCTCATCATTGTCGCGCGTTATTTGTGTACAAAATATCCATGGTTTTGATGAAAAATCATCATTAAATGCTATATATGCCACCTCAATGCCACTATTTCCACAAATAGTTGGGTTAAATTTTCACATCGGAAAGGTTGCCAGCCCTATTTTTCAGACTTTCCCTATATTATTTAAGTTAGGCTTTGCATTCTTTGAGCTTTGATGATGTTAATAATTAATGGTTGTTTTATTTTGCAGATACCCTACTGAATTAGAAAACATGAGCAAACGACAGAGACTGAGTGGTGCTGCATACAAGAATCTTCGCGAAAAAAAAGAGGAGGAAGGCAAGCGTGCTGCTAAGCGATTTCATCAGTTAATGGGATTCTCAGACACACCTTCAGTGCCTTCTGGGAAGCAAGGAGATCAACCGCAATGTGATATATCTTTAGAGATAGATGTTCAAGCGGCAACTTCAAGTGAACCCCCAAATAATCAGGATCAACCCTCATCTACATCACAAAGTCACCCACCCACCCATCACCCACAGAGTCTGTTTAACGATTCTGGCAACTGGCCCGTTCCAATGACGGACAATTTGAGAATCGAACTCATTAAACGTGGACCATCACATTTGAAAAACATGAATGGACCCTTTCCAGCGGATTCAAACAATAGGTCAATGTCAAAAGTTTGGTATTTCAAAACTTTGGAAAATGGCGAAAAAATTGAAAGGTCATGGCTAATCTTCTCACCTTCAAAATGTAGCTTGCATTGCTTTTGCTGTCGTCTCTTCAACAACATCTCCAGTGCATTTGGAAAAGAAGAAGGATTTTTTGCCTGGAGAAAACTGAATCCAAGAGTACCTGAACATGAAAACAGTCCATATCATACCCGATGCTTTGAACAATGGAAAGAGTTGTCTATGCGCCTTCAGTTGAATGCTACAATAGATAATGCACATCAGTTGCAAATAAAACATGCTACTACTAAGTGGAAAGAAATACTGAGACGAATTTATGACTGCATCATGTTCTTGGAAAAACAAGATCTTGCATTCCGAGGGCACCGAGAGAACTTAAATGAAGAAGCTGGGCTAGTTGGCAATTCTGGAAACTTTTTGGAGTTAATAAAACTAATGGGCAAATATGACCCAGTAATTAGGGAACATCTTACAAAAATACGAATGACTGACAAGATATCCACTACGTATTTGTCACCTAACATTCAAAATGAGTTTATCACACTAATCGGCTGTAATGTTCGAAAATGTATAATTGATAATGTGTCTAGTGCAAAGTACTTTGCAATAATTTTCGATAGTACACCAGATATATCGCATATTGATCAGATGTCTCAGGTAATTCGCTATGTGTCGATTAAAGATGGTAATGTAGAGGTGAAGGAATCCTTCGTTGATTTTATTAAATTAGAGGGGAAGACTGCTGAGGCAGTTACTGATCTCATTGTCACTAAGCTCCGTGAGGATGGGCTGGATATCCAGAATTGCTATGGTCAAGGGTATGACAATGCTGCTACGATGGCAGGTATTCATCTTGGAGTTCAACGCAGAATTCTTGATGTTAGCAAACACGCTGTTTTCATTCCTTGCAATAACCACTCGCTGAACTTGGCTGGAGTTCATGCCGCGGGACTGAGTCCTAATGCTGTAACTTTCTTTGGAACAATTGAACAAATTTTCGTCTACTTTTCTTCCTCTACTCATCGTTGGGATGTCTTAACAAAACATTCCAAAATCACTGTCAAGCGAGTCTCTGATACGCGGTGGAGTGCTAAGTATGATGCTGTTTCTAGTCTTAAGAAGAACTTGACTCACGTTGTTAGTGCCTTGGAAGAACTGAGTGAAGGGGTCTCCGAAAATCTGGACACAAAGGGCGATGCTGAAGCTCTGTTGACCTCCATCATGTCATACATATTCATTGTGTACTTATTTTTCTGGGATCCAGTGCTGAAAGAAATCAATGATGCTCAGCTATATTTTCAAAGAAAGGGACTTGCTTTGGACCAGTGTGCATTAAAAATGAACTCTTTATCCGTGTTTTTAACTAATGAACGAGAGGCAGTAGTATCAAACGCTGCAGATGCCGCCGAAGAGTTCTGTAATGAAATGGATATCAGTATAGACCGCAGAGTCAGGAGACGGAGAAGAATGCCTGGAGAGCAAGCTCGTGATGCTGGATTGACCGTGCAAGAGGATGTAAGCAGAGAATTTTTTGAAATCATGGATCGTTTATTAGCAGAAATTGAAAAACGCACAGTTTGTCTTAAAAACATGAATGATCGCTTTGAATTTCTGTCTCCTTCGTACCTTTTGAATCAGTCCAAAAATTAAGAAATTAATACCAAGGTCAATAATTTTTCTTCCATCTACAATGACATTAATCCAGGAAGTCTACTGGAAGAAATAAAGCGTTTGCGCAGACATTTGCTCAGTTTCGAAAGCATAAGCGTCGACGATGATCCAAAGAACTGAGATATGTTAAAACTACTTCAGTGGATCGTTAAATGGGATCTAGTGGAATCTTTGCCTCATATAACAATTGCCCTCCGGATCTGTCTAACTACATGCATGTCCGTGGCAAGTTGCGAACGAAGTTTCTCGAAACTGAAACTTATAAAAACTTACCTCAGGTCAACTATAAGTCAATCTAGACTGAGCAATTTGGCGATTATTTCAATTGAACGCGAAGTTGCAGAGACAATGGACATAGAAAAAATCATTCATGAATTTTCTGTTATGAAAGTCCGAAAATTTAACTAGGCATTATACATTATATAGTTATTGTTAAAATTATGTAGTGTATTATGTACGGTATATTATGTAGTATTGTTAAAATTGAAGTTGCTTTATTTAAGTTTTTCTTCCAATAAAAGCTTTGTTTAGAAGTGTATTTTTGTAAAGGAATTGTTTTTAAAATTGAAAATTGTTGCGGGGGGGGGGGGCGTTGGCATTTTCGCCCCGAGCGGCAAAAAGTATTGGTACGCCTCTGCAAGGACACACCACTTTTGTCCTTGGCTGAGCCATCAAAAACTACCCTCAGTTTGGTGGTAGTTTTGTCTCGCCGTACCACTGCATGGTGTGGCAGATAATGTGCCTCCTGGCTCACCAGCTCACCTTGCACCCTTTCAGCATAGCCCTCCCTTACATAGCTTAGGATGGCCTCATTGTATTCAATTAACAACTCATTTTTCCTTAGCCTGTACAATGAAGTCTCCAACCTCCGATTAGCTAGCTGAAGGTTTGAACCGGGTTTGCAAGAATCCTTCCAAGAGAGGCCAACTTCATAGCAACCATCTCTAAACCCAATCCCTTTTTCAAATTGCTCTAAAACATCACTGTTCACTGTACTTGCCTGTTTGTCCTTTATGCCAATGGATTCAAGTTCCCAAAACGCTTTCAAATGTCTTTCCAAACCATGGCTGTTCTCCTCACTCTTAACAAAAAGAGCTTTAACCTCCATTTCATTGCAATAGCTACCATGTAGCATCCAGCCTAGCTTACTTTCAATAGCTACCGGGCCTCGAGATGTGCGGACAATATTACCAGTGATGAAGTCCCAATAATAGTCAGCTCCAATCAAAAGACTATCTTCTGTTCCTTCAAACTTATTATTGCCCAAATTAATTCCTTTAACTTGCAATTCTTGGACACATGCCATATCTAAACAAGTAGTGACTGGAGCACAAAGTTCCTCAATCTCTACAGCTTGGACCTTGATAGTGGGACTTTGTGGTAACAACCCCTTAACCAGAACTTCTACCTTCTTAAATTTGGTTCGGTTTTGAACGGAACCCCCAAACCCAGAAATTCTTAAATTTTCCCTCTTAAGTTCTTTAAACTTCAATTTTCTGGAAATTCTGGTCTTAATAAAGCTACATTGGCTACCACTATCAAACAACACTCTTACAGTAGCTTCTCCATCATTCTCAATTAATAAGGCTGCAGCTGTATGGAAAACTGATGAGTGGGTAGTTGGGAGGTAACGAAAATGGTTCACTGAGTAGGTAGGTAGTTAATCTAACAATTATTAAATTCCTTTTATGTCAATAACTGGGTGGATGAAACCAATTGGTTGCTCACCAGAGTTATTCTCCACACTAGTATTTATATACTGTGTGACAAGAGCGTGCTCGGTAATAGATATACATTACCGATCAACCAACCGAGGAAAAAACCAAGACGACGCTGGTGGAAAAAGCCCCGCGAAAGGGAGAACAAAGGAGAACGAAAACGAGGAACGGGGCGAGAGGACGGAACTGGCGAAGGGAAGAACAGACAACGAAAAAGATCCCCACCAGCAAGTACGCTCTTAACAATTAAACAAGACGGGATAAGGGACTCTCTAATAACTAGCAGTAAGTGACTAATTGTGTTTTTAACCCAGGTTTACGTAGACTCATTAAATTAAGCTGGGTCAGACAACTTAGGCCTACATTGTGGCCTAAGACCCAGCATCAACTCATAGCTTAACAAGGGTGAAGGTAGATTGCCCTAACCTAGTTTGGTGAGGAATCCTACTGTGGACCATTACCGATCAACCAACCGAGGAAAAAACCAAGACGACGCTGGTGGAAAAAGCCCCGCGAAAGGGAGAACAAAGGAGAACGAAAACGAGGAACGGGGCGAGAGGACGGAACTGGCGAAGGGAAGAACAGACAACGAAAAAGATCCCCACCAGCAAGTACGCTCTTAACAATTAAACAAGACGGGATAAGGGACTCTCTAATAACTAGCAGTAAGTGACTAATTGTGTTTTTAACCCAGGTTTACGTAGACTCATTAAATTAAGCTGGGTCAGACAACTTAGGCCTACATTGTGGCCTAAGACCCAGCATCAACTCATAGCTTAACAAGGGTGAAGGTAGATTGCCCTAACCTAGTTTGGTGAGGAATCCTACTGTGGACCTCAATTTATCTGCCCGCTCTGGACCATTTCCGGAATCTCTAGGCTGACCCCTACAGGGCTAGACTTAATCTACTCTATAGTTAGACTGGAGATATAAGGGGTGGGTTAATTGTGGACCAATTCATACAGAGCATTTTTCACATTGGTGGTCCGTGTGTGGGGAATTTACATACTTTAACCTTACTTAACAAAAATTGCAGAATTAGGCTAAATGGTCTAGCCTAAGCCTAACCTAATCAAGCCTAAAGTAACAAACTTGCCTAATTAGGTCTACAACCTAGGGCCTAACTAGGAAACATTTACATTTAAGGAGTCTCATTCTCTTATAAGCTTAGACCTGAGTGACACATAAGTACTTGGGGGGGATTAAATCAAATTTAAAACTTGACTGTTTTGTCTGTGATCTCTCTTCTCTGGTAATTTCTTCTTGTCCTCTATTTCATTACGATCCCCAGTTAAACAATTTTGACTTAGACATGGACAGTGCGGAATTGAAAAAGTTAAAAAAGAAAAGGGGGGCAAAGTTGGGTGCTGTTACAAAGGCCGTGAACACTTTTAACAATATTACACAACCAGGTAAGGAAGATTTAGAGTGTGTAATTCTTAAATTGGAAACTAAAAAGAAGGAAATAATAGCCATTGATGAGAGTATTTCAGAGTTAGTTGAATCCGAAATGGCTGAAGAACAATTGATAGACCTTTACGCTGATAATGATGTTCAGGTAATCTCAATTGAACAGCAAATAAGGAGACTACGGTCTCGTTTGACTGACTTAACACCAAATAAACCTAATTCTGATTTTAATCAAAGTAGAGCTAACCTTCAACAAAATTTAAGTGGCATGCTAAATCCTGAGTCACAAGAATTGAGGGCTCAGTTACCCATTTTGCTAGTACCAACATTTGAAGGGGACACGGTACAATTCCCATCTTTCATTGACAAATTTGAGAGTTTAATAGGTAATAAACCTTATATTTCAACTGTTGATAAGTTTAGCTACTTAACTAGTTTCCTTAAAGGCCCAGCCTATAACCTGATAGCCTATTTACCAGCCGTAGGGAATTCATATGAAGTAGCTATTGATCTCTTAAAACGTAATTACATTAATAAAGATGAGATTGTATATGAATTATCTCAACAAATTTTTGATTTTGCACCCATAAAAGATAACCATAGTGATATGGAAAAATTTTATACAAAATTAGAAGCTATTATAGGACAACTGGTTAGCAATGAGATAGATATTAAAGCTTCATCTTGGATTATACAAGGCATAGTTCTTAGGTGCCTTCCTTTGAGGGTTAAAGATATTTTAGTTCTAAAGACGGGAGAAAATTATCCTAATCTTGAAAGTATCAGAAAACACTTTCCAAATATCCTAACTAATTACAAATTGAGAGATATTCCAACACAAAATAAGACCCAGACTATGGATAAACCAAAGACTGTTCCCAGAGACCAACTAGCTACAGCCAAACAGACAAAACTTGATACTGTAGAATCAAATGTGACCAACTGTAATACACGAACACCTACATTACAGAACTTTAATGTAACTGCTGCCTCAACTTACACACTACATTGCAAATTTTGTGCAAGTAATGAACACAGTAGTACTGGGTGTGACAAATATTCAGACTTTAACCAAAGAGCTAAAAGATGTGAACAGTTGAACCTATGTAAAAAGTGTACTGGCCAGGGACATTATAAGAAAGACTGTAAATCTAGGTTAAGATTCAAGTGTAAGTTTTGTAAAAGTTTACGACATGTCTCATCAATGTGTGATTCACCAAAGTGTCCAAACAATAGTACTCAAACTCAAAAGATACCTCCACCAAACAAAGGTAATCAAGAAAATGCCACTTTCATGGGACATTCTGTTTGTTCAAACAACGTAACAAGAAACACTGAGATTCTTTTACCAACTATTACTTTGGACTTAGTGAATAGTGAGGGTAGCACCACTCCAGTGAGATGTCTTATAGACTGTTGTTCTCAACAAACATTTGTTTCGCAAAATGTAGTTAATAAATTGGGTTTGACACCAAACCCGAATGAACAAAAACTCAATATTGCATCCTTTGTTAAAGATAACTCGGACAAAAATAGCTATAAGACAATTGACCTGGAACTACATTTAGAAAATAAATTAGAGAAAATTGAAGCAGTTATTATTTCTAAAGTAGGACAAAACAAACTGGTTATACCCAAACTAGAACAAACCATAAATCATTTGGGAAAACACTACAAAATAGCTGATAGACATATCACAAACACACAGTAGCTAACATTGAAATGTTAATGGGGGCAGATTATATTAATCTTATTCATAAGGGCATAGTGAAGATAGGTAATGGTATAGCTATTCAGACTCCATCAGGGATAGCCCCTTTGGGTGTGACCCTATCAATACAACCTGAGAACCTAACCAAAACAGTTCATGACTAACAAATACTATGTGCCTCAACTCAGTCCTACATACACCTGTAAGAATAGCAACCTTTGAATATATTATATCAACTGAGAACATTAATTCATCACTATCAAATGAAACTCTGGATGAGGCAATTCAAACTTTATGGTTGCTAGAATCTGTGGGTATACATGACACAAATCAAACTTCAGAAGATCAGTTAATGGTAGAAAGATTTGAAGACACCATTCAGTGCAAAGACAATAGTTATTTTATTGAGTTACCTTGGAAAATAAATTGTCCAACTTTAAGAGACAATCTCAAAGTAGCTAAAGGACATTTATATAAAGTAATGAAAAAACTCAAACAAGATAATAATATTCAAATATATAATGATGTCTTCAAAGAACAGCTACAGAAAGGCTTCATTGAAGAAGTAACAAATAACCCTTTTAAAAAAGATGGTTGTCATTATTTAACCCACAGGGGGGTTTATCGACAAGATGCCCCAACAACAAAACTCAGAGTAGTATATAACTGTAGCCTCAAAGACAGTGATAAACACAGTTTGAATGATTGCCTGATTGAGGGTCCTAATCTCATTTCTGACCTTGTGAAGATCTTACTGAGGTTCAGGTTAGATAAATATGCGTACAAAGTGACATTTCAAAGGCATTTTTGAGAATAAATCTTAAAAATGAATATGATAAGAACCAACTTAGGTTCTTATGGTTCAAGGATCCATTTGATTTGAATAAAGGGTTCATAACCTATAGATTTAATGTTGTGTTGTTTGGAGCCAATTGCTCACCTAGCCTATTAGCATTGACAATTGGACATCATTTGAACCAGTTTAATAACTCTTTAACATTGAACTTCCTTAAGGAACATTTTTACGTAGATCTAATAGGCTCAACAACAACAAAATCTGAATTATCTGAAGTCTATGAACACTCTCAAAACATTATGCAACAAGGTAACTTTGAACTTAGAGAGTGGATTTCAAATGATGAGGATTTAAACAAAAAGATTTTAAAGGATAATAATGGTCTTACTGAGCCATCAGACAGAGTTAAAACTTTAGGTATGAACTGGTATTTGGATGCAACTTCTAACAGTCATGATTCAATCTGTACTAAAGGTTTTAAACTTGATGAGGAAGCAAATACTAAAAGACAAATATTATCAGAGGCTTCCAAAATTTTTGATCCTATGGGTCTATTCCTGCCTTCAACAATAAAATCAAAGATTCTCCTCCAAGAAATTTGGAGGACAAATGTTGGGTGGGATGATCCAATAACAAATGAAAATCAAAAATCTTGGAAGAAGTTAGCTGCTGATTTAACAAAAGTGCAGAACATTAAAATTCAAAGGTGCTGTGGGTTTAGGGATAAGCCCCAGAGACTTCATGTGTTTGCTGATGCAAGCACACAAGCTTATGGGTGCTGTGCGTATCTTGTAAGTCCTACAGAAAGTCATCTAATTTATGCAAAAGGGAAAGTTGCACCTCTCAAACCTACCCGAACCATACCTCAATTGGAACTATTGGCTGCTGCATTAGCCATTAAAACCATTTCATTGCTTAAGGATGCTTACCATGATGTGAACATAACTCATATCCACATCTGGCTTGACAGTCAGATTTGTCTTGCCTGGATACGGAATGATAGCATTAATAGTAAGAATATCTTTGTAAGAAATAGGCTAAAAGAAATAGCTGAAGCTAATGAAAGCCTACAAGTAAACTTTCACTATGTTCCAACTAAACAAAATCCAGCAGACTTTCTGACCAGAGGTTTATCCTACAAGTTGTTGAAGTCAAACAAAACTTGGTTTATGGGACCTAAGTGGCTCTGTAATACAGACCAATGGCCTGTGGAACAAGTTAACTTGACATTAAATTTAATCTTTTCAAATGAAAAGGTTGAACCAATCACTAATTATGAACGTTATTCTGATTTCAGTAAACTTGTCAGGGTCACAGCCTACTGTTTGAGGTTTGCTCACAACTGTTTAACTACAATTAACAAACAGCTAAATAAAAACAATCATAATTATACAGAAGTTGCAGCCAAGTACTTGATAGGCCATGCACAACAAAAAGAGTACAATAAAGAGTTAGAATTCTTGACTAATGGGAAACAAACAAAAGAACCTGTACCATCAGTAGTTGTGGATCTAAACTTGTTCAGAGATGAGGAAGGCCTTCTAAGGTGTAAAGGGAGATTAGACAAATCAAAACTGTCATACAAAAGCAAACATCCAATCCTTTTACCTAGATTTAGCTATTTGACAACATTAATCATCAGAAAAACACACAATGATGTATATCATATGGGGGTACCACAGACACTAACTACATTAAGAAAAACTTATTGGATACCCAAGGGAAGGATCACTGTTAAAACAGTCCTGAGTGAGTGTGTCACATGTAGGCGTATTCATGCTAGGCCCTATAGGAAACCAAATCCTCCTGCTTTGCCAGAGGAGAGAGTTACTCTCAACAGACCCTTTGAGACTGTAGGCATTGACTATACAGGAGCAATGACTGTAGGGGTGGGTGACACTGAACAAAAAATGTACATTGTACTGTTTACATGTGCTGCCTCACGAGCTGTTTATCTGGATGTTGTGGAGGACCTTACAGCAGAATCTTTTGTTGCTGTCTTTAAGAGATTCTGTGCACGACATTCAGTACCCAAGACAGTTTGGACTGACAATGCTACATATTTCAAGGCTGGTGAACAAGTCATCCACGACTTGTTAAGCGATGAACTCACACAATTATATATAAAAAATTCAAACATAAAGTGGAAGTATATTCGGGTTGCCTCTCCTTGGTATGGTTCTATCTGGGAGAGGAATATACAAACAGTAAAGAATTGCTTGAAGAAAGCAATTGGTAAAAAACAGATACACTTATATGAGTTGCTCACTCTCCTGGCTGAGATTGAGAACATCATTAACAATAGACCACTCACTTATGTGAGTGACAACATTAATGACTCGGAACCATTAACTTCAAATCATTTGATTCGGGGAGAACAAGTTAGTCTCCTGCCGGACTACAATATAGACTCTTCAGAAGACATAAAACTGGACTCAACGACACGATGAACTCCAGACTAAGTTACAACACTTAACTAGAGTTAAAGCTCATTTTATTAAACAGTGGAAAACTGAGTACTTGATGGGTCTAAGGGAGAGACATAAACAAATGACTAAGAAGGATTGGTCTGACACAATTAAGGTAGGGGACCTTGTTCTCATACATGACAGTACTCCAAGACAATACTGGCCTCTGGCTAGAGTTTTAGAACTCAGACCAGGGGCAGACGGGGTAACAAGAGTGGTCAAATTAAGGACTTCAACTGGTGACACAACAAGAGACATTTCTCTTTTGTACCCTTTAGAGTCTGGACCCAAAACAATGGACTTTGGAGAACCTTCTCCACTGACAGTAACAACTGGAGACACTGAACTTCCAGTAACTATTCCTTTGACAGTAGGAGTGGTAACGCATCCTACTACAACATTGACAGACACAAGACTCAGCGACAAACAGCATTAAAGGCGCGACTATTTTTACAACAAAAAATAGATGCTGGGGAATTGTAATTTTATCTTCTAACTTTCACTTTTTCTTTTCTTATGGTAAAGACCATAGACAGTTTCATCCTATGGATGTATATTTTCTCTTCTAATTAAATGCTACACCTTCTCCATGAGAAGGTGAGGATAGGCACTGTTAATCAGATTAACAGGCATTTACAGTCAAATAGTTAGCTAGTCTACACTCAGACATAAAAATTGGTGACAATGACACCAAAATTTTTATCTCCCGGGGCCCCCAGTATATGGAAAACTGAAGAGTGGGTAGTTGGGAGGTAACGAAAATGGTTCACTGAGTAGGTAGGTAGTTAATCTAACAATTATTAAATTCCTTTTATGTCAATAACTGGGTGGATGAAACCAATTGGTTGCTCACCAGAGTTATTCTCCACACTAGTATTTATATACTGTGTGACAAGAGCGTGCTCGGTAATAGATATACATTACCGATCAAAAACCGAGGAAAAAACCAAGACGACGCTGGTGGAAAAAGCCCCGCGAAAGGGAGAACAAAGGAGAACGAAAACGAGGAACGGGGCGAGAGGACGGAACTGGGGAAGGGAAGAACAGACAACGAAAAAGATCCCCACCAGCAAGTACGCCCTTAACAATTAAACAAGACGGGATAAGGGACTCTCTAATAACTAGCAGTAAGTGACTAATTGTGTTTTTAACCCAGGTTTACGTAGACTCATTAAATTAAACTGGGTCAGACAACTTAGGCCTACATTGTGCCTAAGACCCAGCATCAACTCATAGCTTAACAAAGGTGAAGGTAGATTGCCCTAACCTAGTTTGGTGAGGAATCCTACTGTGGACCTCAATTTATCTGCCCGCTCTGGACCATTTCCGGAATCTCTAGGCTGACCCCTACAGGGCTAGACTTAATCTACTCTATAGTTAGACTGGAGATATAAGGGGTGGGTTAATTGTGGACCAATTCATACAGAGCATTTTTCACAAGCTGTTTGCAATAATCCCCCTTTACTTTTACTCCCTTTCATAGCAGTAGCATGTGCCACTGATGTCTCACTTTTGGGGTAGGCCTACTAGGAGTGTTTTCACACAATAATGGCTGATGCCTGCCATGACATTTTTTGCACAAAATTTTAAACTTACAAAACCTTGCTCTGTGACCTTTCAAAAAACATTTAAAACATGCTGTGGACTTAGTTACCCTGTCCTTTCTCTCCTCAAAAGGTAAAGCCTCAGCCACCTCACATTTATATGACCTGTGGTTGCCTTCGCAAAATATGCATTCCTCGATTCCCTTTAATTTATTCTCAGAGGATGCATGTAGAGCTGACACTGTACCTGGGCTATTCCTTTTTGTAGAAACCTTGGTGCTGTGCCTGCCTTTGTCCCCTTGTTTAACATCCCACTGTGCAAACTCAATTCCCTCTCGTCTTGCTAATTCTGTTCCTAAAAGACTTAACATCTGCTGAAGGGGGATGTACACATGTTCTGTAGAGTGTCCCCTACTTAATTCAAGCAAAATTGAGCTAGACAATTTAGACTCCAGTATAGTGACCAACATTATACCATACCTTTCCATTCCGACACCCAAGTTGTTCAGGGACCTAGTTCTAACTTCAAATTCATCATATAACTGCCGTAACTCCTTGACACTATTGAGATTATTAACAGGAGGTATAGCTAAAAGTTCACGGAGGTGGCTTTTAATTAAGATCTCTGGCTTACCAAACCGTTTCTTTAATATATCCCAAGCCACATTATAATTAGCCTCTGTTAATGCTAATCCTGCTATTGTCTTTGCTGCCTCCCCTTCCAAGAGGGACTGCAAATAATTAAACTTCTCCACCGCACATAACACTTGACTAGAATGAACTGCTGATTGAAAACTGTCTGCCCATCCTTGCCATTCCTGAATACTCCCAGAAAATGTTTTGAGTACAAGCCTCGGTAATTGAACTGCAGATCTGTTAACCTTAACTTCACAAACACCATTTGTTGAGTGTTGTGTTTCATTATTACACCTGGTTTCTAACTGTACTGGGCTGCTAAACTCTTTTGCTCGGTGGCCTACTTTAATTATATCATCAATAATCTCTTCAAAGTAAATTATGTTATTTTCTATTTCATCCTCTTCTATAAGAGCCTCAATTTTAACATTTACATCACTGAGAGCAACCTTTTTAGTTTCTAATATGGAAAGCTTCGCAGTCACTAAGCTTAAATCCTCTTGCTCTATGGCAGAATCTATAGTGGCAATGGCCTTTGTAATTAGACCTTTGTAGGCGCTTCTCCTTTTTTTAAACTTGTTCAATTCAGCTGCACTCATTTTCAATGCAAACAACAATTGGGCTCAATGCCAAATAAGCTGAATTGGCAAAAATACTTAACCAAACTGATCAAACGCAAATTTTGCTTTTTTCAAATAAACTGAATTGCTGGGTAGGGTACTGACCAACCACCAGTATGGAATACCAAATTTTCCACCCAAGTAACTGGCGCACCGAAGTCTGCAACCTTCGCCTTCGAATAATAAACCAAATTTAACCAAACCGGTAAAAATGTAGGCCAAAAACAACGACAGACGAGTGGCCAAGTTTCGCAATTGGGCGACCAAACTTTCTACCCTGGGACCTTAACTCAATTATGCTCAACCCGTCTAGGCCTAACTTGGGCTACAATTTGCACAATCAGAACTTTGCCGAAAAATAGTCACTGACTCAGTCTTGGGCTAGAATCCGGTTCTGAAGGACTATGTTATTATTTTTTTTTTATTGGGTTCAAAATCCCAGTTGAGCCGTGAACGGCCAAGCTCTGAAGGGCCAGTTCAACCTACAGCCCAAGTTAAGCTAGAATTAAAAACTTACGGACTTGGAGGTCCTATTAGGTCCTACCTCAGGGTTGCTGACTCGATGTGGGCCTACCTTAGGCCTCAGTTGCATGAATTTAAGATAAAAAACAAAAGGGGCACTATTTATGGTCTTCTTTCTAAACCTTGCAACAACACAACCTGCACTATTGCACGATGCAACAACCTTGTATCTAAACAACCAAACTGAATTGCAAGAGAGCTCTCTATAAGACCACACCCTGTAAGTACGGCATTCCACAAACGAGTAGAAAAGACGCGCAGCGCCCCAAACAATGATGCCACAAGAGTGCCCAAACAATGATGCCACAAGAGCCCAAAAATGCTAGCTCTAAATTAAGTGAATTTTTCACTAACCTTACAATTATGAGATGGATATATATACACCTTAACTTAATATATACAAGCAATGCTGCATCAATCAGCTTAGTCATCACATCGCCTTGGGACAACAATGGTTCTTCCTCTTCTAGATTTTCTAACAGTTTGAGTAGTGTAATAATTTTACCTTGTTTCCATATGTCAGGAATAATACAGTGTTGGTATGAATATGTGTTGATATTTGTGAGAGCTAGTATTCCCTGTAGGCCCAAGTGTTTAAGGTGTATGTTAGATATGTTGTCTGGTTCAGTAGCCTTCGAATTCTTAATGTTTTTGATGATCTTGGTGGTCTGATCTGTATTGAAGGGTGTAATGGTCGTGTCGAGTCTGTAGGTTTTCTTGTGTCTGGCTGTTTGTCTGTCTACGTGTTTCTGGTTGTTGTCTCTGTTTAAGTGACTTATCTTTGCGTAGTGATTAACTAGAATGTTAGCTTGTTGTGTGTATGTTGGGATATTATTTTGGCTGCGACAGATAGCCGCGTGTGAGGTGTGAATGCCGCTGTTAGAGTGGGTAATGCTGTTTATAGTCTTGTATAGCCTGGATGTATCTGTGGAGTGGTTTAGTGTTGTTATGAATTCTCTAACTGTTTCTGTTTGTTTTTCTTTGAGTTTGTTGTTTATGTCATGTTGAGCTGTTGTATCTGCTGTTTTATGGCTTCTGGGTGCGGTGTTTGTGTGTTATGTTTGAGGTTGTTACGTTGCCTTATGAGGTGAGCTATTTCTCTAGTGTAATTTGGGTTTTATTTCCTAATGTTGCCCTCGGGTATGTATTTGTTTGCATTATTGATGATCTGATTAAATGTCTTGAGTGTTGTATTGATGTTTATGATGGGTGTGCTGTTTAATGTGATGAATTGTTCCTCAGTCTGTATTTTGAACTGTATTTTTAACTCATGTTATCATTCTGTGTGAACAAGGCTTTGTGCCGAAACGTAACGGAATATAACTCCATCTCTTGTCTTCATATATATATATTAGTGATGTAGGTCACATCCGCACATTTTCTCGCATCCGCATTCGCACCCGCATCCGCACTTTGGACTGCGGATGTGGACCGTTGATATAAAATGTCATTAATAAGCTAGAACTAGTTCATTGTGCGCAAAAGTGATGCAAGCGACAAGACGAGAGGCTGTTCTTGTATGAAGTTACTCTCTTGCAACCTACTTAGATCCACGTTACAAAGCTAAGTTATTTTCACCTAGTACATTAGAACGAGTTAAATCATCACTTGGCAAAGCAGTTGAAGAGCTTCAATCTCTTGAATCTGTCGCTTTGCCACCCACCATAAGAATAAAAGTTTCAGTGACAGAACCAACACCTTCAACAAGCAAATCTATCACAGAATCTGTCTCTCAGTTTCTTGAGTCAAGCAGCAATGACGAGACCTACGCGATGTCAAAAGATGTAGTAAAAATGATCGAGAGCTATCACCAAGAAAAACGCCTGGCTGCATGTGACAATCCTATTAGTTGGTGGAAAAATACGCAGAATATCTATCCATACTTGAGTAAACTTGCGAGGAAACATTTAGCCTGTCCTCCAACAAACGTACCAAGCGAGAGATTATTTAGCAGTGCTGGATTAATATATGATGAAAAGAGAAACAGACTGGCAGCAGAAAAGGCAGAAAAATTAATGTTCCTTAAGCATAACCTTCCTATAATTAAGTTTGAACATTAAACGATGAACATCTTAGTTTACTTTATTTTAATTACTCATTTATAAATATGCCTAATAAAACTTTAAACTTAATATAAATAGTTATCAAGCTAATTAAAGATCTCTTTCTATAAGGGTGGAGGAGGTTGGGGAAAGAGGTCGGTGGGGTGCATTTGAGTTGGGTTCACGTCCCGCATCCTGGTAACACAATTATGGTTTCTAATTGTGGCTGAAACTCAACAAAATATAACGAATTTATTTGCAGACGAATTCACTAATTGATTTCTATATTAGTTAGATGCTTGATATTATTTTATATGTTCAGAGAAAAGTACAGCAATTATTGTACAATTAATCAATTATACTACATTATAGCTACAGCTCTCTCTATATAATAACTTATTATATACGTTAAACACAACAAATCTCGAATATATCCTAAAAAATAACGAAAATGTAGACATCCGCATCCGCGGATGTTGAAATCAAACATCCTCATCCGCATCCGCGGATGTGAAAAAAATGACATCCGCTACATCACTAATATATATATATATATATATATATATATATATATATATACACTCCACCTCACATAGCCAGGTACGCCCGGCTCATCGGGGATTGTTCTGAGCCAGGCGTCTAATCTTCTTTTGAAGATGTCCACTGGAACTCCCTTCGTGTTTCTTAGGTCTTTGGGCAGCTGATTAAACAGTTTTGGTCCTCTCACCACAAAACTATTTTCTTTCAGGGTCAAGGATGTTCCCTGTCTCGCCTTTAATTTGGGAATACGACACAGTCTACCGTTTCTACTTTCCACCGTTGTTTGGGGAGTTATAGGGTTCAGAGTAAGATTAGGGACTAGTTTCTCCACTATTTTCCAAGTGTAAATAATGATGTATCTCTCTCTTCTCCGTTCCAGTGAATTTAGGTCTAGTTCGCGTAACTTTTCCCAGTAATTTAGTTCTTTGCACCCCTTGATTTTGGCTGTGAAGCTTCTCCGGATCCCTTTCAGCTGTCTCATATCTTCTTTTTTTATATGGGGATGTTAGGACCGAGCAGTATTCCAATTTGGGTATGATCAGGGTTTTCAGTAGAGGAATCATTACATTCCTATCCCTTCGTTTAAAGGTTCTCAGTATCTGCCCCGTTATTCTCTTTGCTCTGTTTACTGCTATCTTATTTTGTGTTTTAAATTTAGCATCATCTGTCATTACAACCCCTAAATCTTTTTGCTCTAGAATTTCTCTGAATTTCTTGTCCATTTAGGGTATAATATTCCATTGATTTTAGGTCTTCTCTTTTTCCGTACCGTAACAGCTGAAATTTCTCGGTGATAAATTTCATATTGTTGTCTTCCGTCCACTTGTAGATTCTGTTTATGTCGGTTTGTAGAGATCCTATATCTTCTGGGTTTCTTATTTTTCTACTGATCTTTGTGTCATCCGCAAAGGATGCTACTGTGCTGTCTCTGGTAACGTCCTCATCTATGTCAATTAGCATGATTATGAAGAGTAGTGGAGCTAATACTGTTCCTTGTGGTACTGAGCTGAGGACCTCTGATTTTAATGAAGATACTCCTTGTACTGTAACGACTTGCCGCCGCTCACTAAGGAAATGATATATCCATTTCCCTACTTTTTCTGTTATTCCCATATAAATCCGTTTATGTATTATGATTCCATGGTCACACTTGTCGAACACTTTAGCAAAGTTTGTGTATAGTACATCAGAGTTTTCATTACTTTCAAGTGCATCAATAATATATATATATACACAGGGTGTCCCATAAGCCCGGCATCATAGAAAAAATAATAAAAAAAGGCAAAACAAAAGCTTTTATTTACAGAACGTGCTCAATATGTCCACCATTGTTTTCAATACACAAATTCAGACGTGATACCCAGTCAGCAAGCACACGGTGAATGATGTCAGGAGTAATGGTGTTACATGCCCCAATAATGCGCTGCCGCAAATGTTCAACACTCCTAATTTTCTCTGCGTATACCAGCGCTTTCAAGTGGCCCCAGAGATAAAAATCTAGTGGCCTGAGATCCGGGCTTCTAGCTAGCCATTCCACAGGCCTTCGACATCCTATCCAATGACCAGGGAATTGTTGGTACAGATATTCCCTTACTTGGGTGCTGTAATGTGCAGGAGCGCCGTCTTGCTGGAACCATGTTGGGAAATTTCCTTCTTCGTTCAAGACACTGGGAAATGCTTCTTCCTTGAGCATACGTAGGTAGGTGCCTCCAGTGACATGTTCATCGAAAAAGAGGGGGCCTATGATGCGATCCTTCCAAATGCCACACCATACCATCACCCGAGATGCACCTTGTTCATTTGAAGAGGTATACCAGTGAGGGTTGTTTTGAGACCAGTAGCGGGTGTTCTGTCGATTTACCTCACCATTTTCATAAAAAACAGCCTCGTCACTGAACAGAATGGTGGACGGGAAATTGGCATCCCGAGCATATTGTTCCGTAGCCCATTCACAAAATTCCATCCGCCGGTCGGGATCATCATCTTCGCTTAATTTCTGTAGGATCTGAAGTTTATATGGATGCCATTTGTGAGCCTGAAGAATGCGATGGATGCTACTTTTCGACACTCCTGTCTCGGCGGACAATCGCCGAAGAGACTTATTGGGACTTCTGTTAAAATGAGCCAGGATAGCAGTCGTTGTATCATCGTCAGTGGACCTCCTTGAAGGTCCACTGCGTGGTTTATCTTCTATGGATCCTGTTTCCTTAAACTTTGCAACAAGTCTGCTAACGCAACTCTGTGTTATTGGCTCGCGGTCTGGATGCAGTCTGTTAAATTCAGCAGCGGCCTCTCTTTGACTCCGATTTCCTATGAGTAGAATTATCTGGATTCGTTCTTCCTTGCTCACAGACATTATGGCCTGTAGAAATAGAAAAATATGAATTTCTCTTATGATGCCGGACTTATGGGACACCATATATATATATATATATGATACACACAGACAGTGCATGGAACAAGGAACTCTTCTGGGAAAATTAAATCCACTATAGTCCGAATAAGTAATGGTAAATGACAAATACCATAGTTTTTCTTTTTCATGATGCTAGCCCGACGTGGGCAACGGGTCACTCGCAAAGAGGTCCCATAAATATAGCTTCCCTCACCAGCTATCTGCAAACAGACAGGATCCAGCTTTGCAGATAGCTGGTGAGGGAAGCTATATTTATGGGACCTCTTTGCGAGTGACCCGTTGCCCACGTCGGGCTAGCATCATGAAAAAGAAAAACTATGGTATTTGTCATTTACCATTACTTATTCGGACTATAGTGGATTTAATTTTCCCAGAAGAGTTCCTTGTTCCATGCACTGTCTGTGTGTATCATAAAAAACTCAGGGGACCATTCTGAGTTCATTCCCATATATATATATATATATATATATATATATATATATATATATATATATATATATATATATTGACGATTAGCTAGGTTAAGTCGTAATATTTTCGTTAGTTTTAACGTTTTACTTGATTAGGTATACGCGGACAAAGTTGGGGAACACAAACTACACTAAGATAATAAAGGGGAACGTAAACTACACTAGGTACCACAGGGGGACGTAAACTACACTTGCTCCGGAATTTCTATACTTATGCTTGGTAAAACCATACCTATACCTAACATGCATCAGTTTAAAATAAGACAATAAAAGTATTAGTAATACGCAAAATTTTGTTATCTGGATCATTAGCATTATATTACTTAACTGCCTTTTGAGAGGTTAAGCGATCAAATACCTCGAACTATTTAACAAGTTTATGAAGATACCGTCGTGGACACAAGTTTAGAATCACACACAAATTTCTTGAATGTCTCTTTTGCGTCACAGTTTTGCAATGAATACGCTTTAAAGTTAGAAAATTACTCTAATTATGAAGTGGATCTTGCCTCATGAAGTGAAACACATTCTATAAAATACATGAAACTACAAACTACACCATTGTGTATATATATTTTAAGGAGATCGTATCGGATTTGGGGTGTAAAAATATTTTCATTTTCTGATTGGTCAGACTTTGGAAGAAATGAAACATGGTTTCTGATTGGGCAATTCGTAATCCCTAACCCCATCATAACATAATACATGTTAGGGATAGATGTACAAGCACCGCCTACGTAAGCGGAGACATCTGTGAAAGAGTAATAGTGATGTCTGAAAATGTTTGTCAATTTCGTAAGGATACAGTGGGTTTATATAGGTTTATAAGTGAAACCCGATGATGATGAAACCCGAGTCAAGAACTGGAAGCTGATTTGAAAAATGTAGAATTTAGGCATTATTCCGCACTTCTTGAACAGTTTTTACTTTGTAATTAATACAAAATATAAGGTTTATACACTTCATTCTTCAGTTTCAATACATTTCTCAGTGGGTAGCGACTTTTCGGACAATTGATAATATTTGTCTTATCAGTGTTTAGTTATTAATTTTAGGTAGTATATTTTGTGAACCGACTGGAGGTCGAGATGAACTAGCTTTTAAGTTTTACGTAGTCGTCGTAAACGTTCGTGAATAAAGTGTATTAGATATTTCCTGGATCATTTTAAATTTTGCATTTTGAGAAAGATAATGCAGTGCATAGCTGTTGTGCAAATTGGCTTAAAAATCGAAGATCATGTAAATTTTGCAATTTTGTTCTTGGGTTTTTCAAGAGTAAACTACGTGTGAATTTTTAAACATAGATACTGTACATTATTTAGAGCCCATTTCTGATTCTCCATTAGGTGAGCACAGTGCTCGAACGCGGTATCGAAAGCGCTCAAATCAGTTACACAAAAAGACACATGGAGATCACCAACAGGAATAAGGTACCACCCCAATTTCAGGGATTCACTGTTAAATTTCGTGACAAGGTTAGGGGTACATCTTTAGTGGTACGTCAGGTGAGACCAACTTCTCCATTTACATACATCACAAATGCTTCCTTTTCTCTCTATTTCTCGTGAAACCTGTTGCTGTGTTTGTCCTCGTCAAGTTTATTCACATATTTACTAATAATTACATCCTTCACGCGGTCTTCCTCTACTTCTCACACCTACGCACTCACTATTATACACTTTATCACAATTCTTTCATTATTCATTCTCTCCACACATACCAATGTAACTATCCTCTACTCTAATGTTCAATGACTTTTTTCTCGAAACCTAAACCGAACATCGTCGTTTCTGGTAAGGTCACTCCGCTTTACACCAATCATCTCGACTGCTTTAACTTTTGACTGAGAACTGTCGTGCCAAACAAGTGTACCACATCCATACATCACTTTGGCACCAATAGATCTTTGTGTAGACTTCTTGCTGCAACTACACTGAACCGCCTTCCTCCTACCAGGCTGTAAATGTAAAAATGAGATCTTAAAATTCATATACTGAACCCTTGACCATTCCAACAGTAAAACAATTCTAAGTTTAAAATTGTGCTCTCAGAACAAAGTTCACAAATGCAAGAAAAAATGTTTCGACAGCGAAAAGCAAGTCACCTTCGATTTTCTTTAAAATTTAAGCATAAATTTTACGTTAATAATGCTTTCATTAAATGTAAAAATTATAATGGTAGGTTTTTAAATTCATATACAGTACAGTACTTTACTCTTAGCCACTAATGCTGTAAAAACTAACTTCTAAAATCTGTGAGGGATAATAGGGTATTTTCGATTTTTCTCGTACTTCACATAATTATCTTGCGCATAGTCTTCCAGAGAATGTAAAAATTAGACTAGGAAATATTTACTACACTTTACTTAGGGAATGTTTACGAAAAACCGTTCGGACACTTTACTTAGGAAATGTTTACGAAAAACCCAACAAATAGTTTACCTCGAGGTTTTTGTTGGCTCACAATTATATTTTTTCATGCACCATCTTACTGTAACTCATTCTCCGATTCACTTACAGTAGAAGTACATTACTACATCATCACTTTACATTCTTACCCACACTGCCTCGCAATTACCCGACTAATTACGCATTAAATAGCTATGGAAACATCACACAGCCCCGCCATACGGTAGTACAACATTAATGCGGAACCAATCGCTTAACCCCGATCCTTAACTGTTACACGAGCAGTAGTACTATCCACATAAATACTTCCCACCAACATCATACAGCTTAACATTAGTTGTAAAGTATAGTTAATCACTTTAACACATACTATCTCCAAATCTATCGTAAAATTATTTCAGAAATTGCCGTTTTTGTCACTCGTCTCACTGCAAACATTTGGCTCTCACACCCTCTACTTCAGTGCTCAAAGTGGGGTGTAAAAAAAGTGGGATGTTAGAAAAGAAAATGATAAACTCAAGGTTTAATCAGAAAATAACTTTTTAAATTTTATTTTTACATTATACAGAATAGAGCAACACAATGTTAATAATATCTGAAATAATGAAAGCCAAATATTTTTTTATAGAAAATAAAAAATACACGTCTTATACAAAAGATACATTAATTATAAAAATTATTTGTACATCAGATTAGAAGAGTTCATAAAATATCCCAAATGTCTTGATACAACGAAGTAAATGACTGGATTCTTAGACTCATGCATGCGGTATAAGTAGCTTTTAAAACGATTACCTTTAGCGACCGATGACTTCGTATAAGCCTCTCTCTGGCTCGAAGAGATGCACTGGAAGTCCTACGCACCTCACGAACAAAATAGCGGCTGTTCGTGTTATTTGGCGTTTGTTTCTCGTTGGTGTAATGCTATCATTCACTGTACTAAACAGTCACACATTTAGCAGTAGGAAAAATTATTGTATTAACTACTGTTTGAAGAGATTTTAAATCCGATGTCACCACACTCTGCCTTCGTTTCCTAAATATTCTCCGAATGCTCCGCTTTATTTTCTTCTAAAATATTTTACATAGCTGTCTATTTTTTCTCCATAAATTGCAGTACTATATTTGGGCCATGTTGATGGCTCTAACACGTCAAAACAATATATCAAATCATTATACTAACTTTGAAATTTATTGTTCCTGTTTTCGTTTAAATGTAATTATTTTGTTATTAACATGCGTTTTTTCACGTTTCCTGATATACTTCTGCTAAATTAACCAGATGCTTTTCCTATTAAAGCTTTGTTTTACAATAGCTTTTATTGCTTCGTTCATGTGACGTCCGGAGCGACCAACCAGTGAATCAAAAACGGGTATTTGACGATTAATAAGTTTATTTAACTTTTGATAATGTCAGTTTTCTTTTTTGAAGATCTTTTGAAATATCTTGGGAGCTCAAATAACGCGTCGTACATAAGAGCAAGATTAGAAATAAAAGTCGTTTGATCATTTCTTTTGAGTCTCGCTTTTCGTCTTGACTAGCATCAAAATGTTTATATAATGAGGCATAATTATTCCAAACAGCTGCTACAAATCTTGCCTCTGAAAGCAACTCAACGTATGTTTAGTATTTTTCTAGTAAAATATAACTGCAACTTCATTTCTTCAGTTTAACCTGATTTTTCACAAAAAACATTATATAAACTGTTAAATTTGTCAAAGAAGATTTGCGAATGATCTACACGAGTCACTTCCTTTCAGGAGTCTCCTACAGATAATTCCAGCAGGTGATTACTACAATGCCATGTGATCAAATGCGGATAGTTTCTTTCAAATAGTGTTGCAACTCCGTTCTTTGTAGGTAACATATATGAAAAACCATCTGAAACGAATGATACCTAATTTCTGCGAGATAATAATCATTAGAACCAGCAACAGTAATGGCTATCAAATCACCGAAAAAGAACAATGCTTCACTGGGATGATGATTACTAATGGAAGCCTTTACATATGCACACAGCTAAAACAGTCGAGACTTTATTTATTGTTATGCCAATCTTGACGTTATTCTCTACTCTACTCCCGTGGGAAGCACCGATTGCGAGTGTCCCGATAGGGTCGTGTGCCGTACTGAATTGGGACCCCCATGCCAGGGGAAACAGGACGGAGGGTCCAGACTAAGTGCTGTCCCTGCCCCTTGGTTTTGGGGCTGGGATCGGGGGGCAATATCTTTCAACTTCCCATATGTTTACCGTGCATGGAGTCCTGTATACTCCCCGTTCCCCTTCATCTGGAAGTTGAGTTCGCCTTGGAGCCGCGGATCTTTGGTGGACAACACGCTTCCTTGGTGGGAGATAGAGGTAAACGGGAGGTTCACTGTGACCCCGTTGAATCAACTGGCAGGTCTTGCGTAGGCTACAATCAATTGGGCATTAGTAGTGTTGACACCCTTTTTGGTCTTGGGACTATGAGACGCTCTAGTGGTTACCCGCGCATTCCTCCCAATTACCTCTGGGGTCGTCGGGGCGTCTTAAGCTCCCAGCAGAACACCTCCCTTTGTTGAACTCCGAAGCGTCTCTACGCGCGAGTGTATGTGCATAATTCAAAAGTAAATATCTCAATTCCTTATAAATAAAAGGAACTGCATAACATCATTTCACGCCATAACAGCGCGCTTACGCTTGTCTCAGCCAATAGCAGACGCGATTAGAAATATTACACCACCTCCCAAGTGTATCTATACGAGAGGATTTAGTGACAGTCTAATGTATAATACCAAGTATCCTTACCTCATTCATGAGCAGTTGTCATATTAAAATATGATTACTATTTACAATTATCATTACTCGACAACTTTTTATCTCTCGGAAAGTAATGAAAAATTATATTTTTCATTTTTACTCTAATCTGTGTTATCACAAAAGTACGAAGCAGCGTTACAAATCCTTGGCCTAAGCGGAAATTACCAGCCACTCCATACTAACCTAAACCACGAAACGCATACTGTTCAATCATCATGAATAGGATTTGTATTTTGTATAGTTCACTTCGGAGGAAGATGCGAGTCATCTTATGAATGAATAAATGAAATTAACTTTTTTGATAAGACTTGGTAATTATATTACAATATGGTTAGAGACCTTGGCACAGCATTCTAATAAATCATTATTAAATATATTTGCATTGCGTTATATAATTACATAATTATTATATAATATAAATAGAGCCTACTATATCTAGTCAGGCCACGCTTGTACAAAATTTTGTGTTCTTTCGTAAAATCGAGGAAAAACCAGTTAAACCATATACTATTCACAAGAACATCGCAGCCATCAGAAGTTTGAGCTTCGCATCCAAAGCCAATGAGACCGAATTTGTGAAACTGCACTCAGAATCTAAGCAATCTGATATAATTACCAAATTTTATCATAAAAGTTGATTTCACTGATAAATGTTCATACAAAAATTGACTCGAAGCGCCCTCCCATGCGAGCTTTACAAAATTACACAAACCTAAATCTAAACACATTAAGCCGAGTCTTATGAGACAGGTTTTCCTGTCTTCGATGGCGCAATTATTTATCTCCTAACTGTTAACCGAGATCTAGATCACTTGTGTTCAAAAACTCTTTTTCTTTTTTTTTTCCCTTCCACATGATGAGCAGAAATAAAACAAAATCTCTACTATGTCACCCCTAAGCAAGGGATATGTATAAATCAGTTTTTAATTCTTCTAATAGCGTCCCCATTTAATTTTCCAGAAGCACAAACAAACTTTACTTTCAACGAATTATTAATAATAATAATAATAATAATTTTATTTCTCATCTCTCGCATGAATTCAAAGATGGAAAAAATCAAAGAAAAGTAATTTTGAGCATGTTTATTTTCAACAAAAATAATATTTCTGACACGAAGGGGAATTGGCGATTCTAATCAAGTCTATTTCCTTTTAAAACTTGTTTAAAATCGCCCATAACAACGAGTATATATATATATATATATATATATATATATATATATATATATATTATATATATATATATATATCATATGTGTGTTATATATATATATATATATATCATATGTATATGTATATGTATATGTATATATGTATATGTATATATATATATATATATAATATATATATATATATAATATATAATATTTACAAATAAGACTACAATAAGCCTTGTGGAATGAATTGTTTTGAATATAGCGCTTTTTAGCACCACAAAACAAAATTTATAAGTTGCATTTTTCTTCCAAATAAAGGACTTATAAATCTTTCAATTTGATTGATTCCCATAATTCTGCCCCAAATGCCACGTATTAAAAGGACTGAAATCTTTAAATTAATTTGCGAACGTTATTTTCTTTCTTTTCTTCCCGTGGCTAAGTTTAAAAATAAAATTAATATTTCAGAGAAGCATGAAGAAATATCTCAACTTGTGCAGCGAGATCGATAGGGAAGAAACATGATCCAACGTTTCAATCGTAGCCATGAATTACGTGAAATTAGAATTAAAACTAAAGCAATAATATTAAAAAAAATCACACCCACAGCCTGAGTATTATTATGTAAACAAATCCTTTCTTTGAAGATAGTTACAAATATAACATTTGTACATAAAAAAAGAACCGAGTACAACTAAAGTCCACAAAACAGATCACAGATAACACATATCACGGCAGTCTCGCCATTTGCCATTTGACTTAAAGGAGGACTCTGCGGGCAAATGAAGTGAAAGAATCAGTGTTTAAACACGAAAGCGCCCTCTGCTTATTCATCGTCACTAACCGGTTCTACGTTCGGTTCATATCCCTGAGGTCTTCCTCCACTCACACTCGTCGAAGGGGGAGTGTTAACTCCCCAGCTTCCACTATGGGGGGGCACAGACTGGTTGTCCCCTCCTCTGTAACCTGGGTAAGAATTGGAGTATTGGCTAACAGTGGCTCTGGAAGGGGCCTTGTCTTGGGGCTGTACACCATCTCCAAGTTTCCCTTCCCGCGGTGTCTCGTCAATTACCATTTCACCAGACTGAGGTGAATCCGCTACATCCTCCTTTCCTTCACCGCCGCCCCCACCCCCTGTCGACCGTGGTCGTGACGGCGGACGTTGCGACCCTTCAGGAATATCGAGCCGCTGTCGCTTCTTCACGTGCTCGTCATCGTAATGGGCGTTGCTACGAGGCGGGGGATGTTGCTGGGAGGACTGCGATGAGCTCTGATGGGAAGGTTGCTGGCGCTGTTGTTGTTGCTGTTGTTGTTGTTGTTGTTGTTGTTGTTGCTGTTGTTGTTGCTGTTGCTGTTGCATTTGTTGTTGTTGTTGTTGTGCTGCTGCTGAATTTGTTGTTGTTGATGTTGACTGATGGGAGTGCCGGAACGCGAATGTCTCGCGCTCGAAGACTCGTGCATCCTCCTATCGGCCGCAGCATTTTCTGGCGTGTCTTCTCTCCAGATTTCCTGCAGTTTATTTTTTATGTAATCGAAAGGGTTGTCCGACCTCGGTTGCGACTGCGGTTGAGCGATTCGAATGATCTGCCTTTCATCCGAGGCCAAATGGGAGCCGGGATGAATATGGACGTTGGTGCTAGTCGCGGGTGGCATGCGGTGAGAAGACCTCGAATCAAAGCACTCTTTCGGGCTTTCCTTCTCTCCGTGGTGACTCTGTGGTGGTGGCGGTGGCCCGGAAGACCTAATTTTGGGTTGATCGTAAAGGTTTAAATGAGTGACGGAACGTCCATCCGTTCTCGTGATTTCTAAGGGCGGTCTACTGTAAGGGTGGTTGGCGCTGGACACCATTTTTTTTCCTTCGGAATTAGCAAACTCTCTATTGATTACCGTTTCCATGTGAACTTGGTTGGCCTTAGAATAATTCGACATTGACGTGTGCATTGTGGCAAGTCCTTCTTTGTGACTTTGGTGCCTCTGAGTCGTCAACTCCGTCCCGTCTTCAACCGTCACAATTTCCTTTTCTTTCGAGTGGTACCCGGAGATTGCTGCCGGAGATCGAACCCTTTTTAAGGAGTCGGAAGCGGAATGGGGGTGACTAGGTGGCGGCTCTCCTTCTCTTCTGTACACCCTCGGATCCCTCCCAGCCTCTTCCATATGACCCTGATTGATCTGATTCGTAATGATGGCTTCTATCAAGTTGGCCGCCGTCAGAGTATCATCTCCCATCCGAGTCTTGGGTGACGGGGAAGCCTTACTTTGTTCCATCGGATATAAAATTTTTCCCGAATCATTTTCTTCAGATTCTTTAATGATCTTCGCGCTAGGAATATTCCTGTATTCTTCTTTCATTCTTCTATGATCTAATCTTTCGTAATATCTTCGGTCATCTACGGGCGGTCGGATATCCACATTATGAATTTCCTTCTCTCTTTCATTGCCTTGCGCGTCACTGATGTACCGACTGTTTTGTAGTGTCTCCGCCATCTGTTTTCCAATTCCTTCCAGCTGGTGCCTTTCGTGCGAGGAAGCGGAATGGTGGGGAGGAACTCCCGGTCTCCCATCTCTTCTTACATCCATATTAGGATATGAACCCGGCCTCTGCAGCATTTCTGAGAAGTTAAGAGGTTCCCCACTGATGGTGGGAATTACCGTCAAGTGTCTCAGATGCGGAGAATATCGTTCCGTATCAGGTCGTGGAGAACCGCTTTTGGGGGGACCTAAATGAGGCTTAGACGGAGGTGGCCTTTGAATGACGGAACTTAATCTAGGAGGAGGAGTTGGAGTAGAAACTCCAGGGGACCTAAACTCGTGGGGAGACATCGTTTCAGATGTGGGTGGCGTCGGTGTAGCGTCTCGTACAGAAGCGGGTGGTGCGGAAGGCCTAGATACTCTCACGTCTGAAGTAGGGAGGTAATGTTGGGAGGAAACTGATGACTGACTGTGAATGGGGACGTATCCATGAGATGTGTGTACAAACTGCACTTTCCTCAGTTTATTATCGTTCTCAGGACCACTTCTCCCATCAACTTGTCTCAATTCTAAACTAGGGTCCGTTCTCTGTTCCACCCTGAGCTCAACGGATCGACTATCGAGCCCTCGGGGATGTTGTTCTAAACTACGACGATTAATGGATGTAACTGTGGGGGGCGGGTATGCCCTGTGATCACGAGGGGTCGGAGGGGGAGGTCCCTGTTCCCGCCCACGAGGAGATATCCTTATCTCTTTCTCCATGGGAGTACCCCTCCTACTTGTCATCTGCTGCGACGTTATGTAATCTGTCTCTATTATCTGCCTCGAAGTGATCTGAGAATCTGAGTATGGGGAACGCGGAGTGTAGGCATAGGTCGTGTAGGGATACGAAGAGGGGGCGGAGATGGTAGGGCGAGAGGTCCTGTAGGAGGTCTCTCTGTCATAGGGGGCCGAAAGGGAAGGTCTCGGAATGATTTCGACGCCGCCGCCGCTTCTCGGCTCCACCATCAAGCCGTCCTTGATGGCTATACTAGATGGGCTCTGCGGAGGCGGGGGTGCACCCCTTTTACTGTCGAGGTGGACGGGCGTTCCCTGCGTGATGGAGCCCCCTTCTCGCGTGATAGGCTTCGCCATTATTTCGTAACGATTCGCTTGAGTGAGTGGCACTGACGTCAAGGTATGCTGATTTACGGGGGTGCCATGCGTGATAGAGCCATGCACTGCCAATGGGCCTTTCTCCGGTTTTAAGGGAATACGTCCTCCGGCTGAATTCTGAGGGGGAGGGGGCACGTGCGTGTGGGAGACTCTGGGAGAACTCACAGAGAGGGGTGGAGGGGGTGCCATGCTAGATTTGGTAGTTTTGGGGAGAGGAACCGGTTGTCTTGGCGGTTGCCCTGAGTATACCGGGTGAGGAGAAGGAACGCGCGAGACAATATTTGCGATGGTAGGGGGTGTTGGAGGGGCTAAACTTGCCCTTGAATCCGCATTGAAACTCGAAGGTGAGTTTCTGTAATCCTGCAGGTACCGATTTTGCTCCGGGAGAGACGTTTGGGAGTAACTGATGCTATTCGAATGAGCTCTTGGCGGGGGGCATTTGCTGGTCGCTATCACCTCAGCGCCTCCTCGCATGGTCATTGTTGGGATTTCCCTCGTAGGCACCGCGCTCTGCTGGGGCTGTGGGTGGGATGGGAGCGGATGGGATGCGATAGGATGGGGAGGAGGAGCGGGAGGTGGTGAACGGTCTCGTTTCTTCACAGTGAGATCTAAACCCCCCTCGCAACAGTCAACATCGTAGGAGGTAGGAGCGCTATGGCGCTCTGAAACTGTCCTGGGATCGATGACCGCTTGGTGAGGGACCGGGGAATAACCCCATCCAGCCACCACAGTGCCCCTGCCGGGGATCTTATGCGAATAAGAATTCTCGAGCAGAGAAGCGATGGTGATATCATTGGTACTGGACATTTTGTTGTCGTGATAACCTTTATTTTCCTTGGCAGTTTTTGCAATCGTGGCATCGACGGTGTTATCAATAATCTGTTTGATATTTAGAGCCGATCCCGTGACCGCATTTACCGCTGTGACTTGAGGAGGGGGTAGGTTGCGGCTAGGCAATGGCTTACTCGCCCCGGCCATGATGGGTTGCGAAGGCGGCCTTCTTTCTCCGGGATGAGGGATATGCTGCACCTCGGGTGAGTCCCTGCCAGCCCCATTCTGTCCCTCATCCGCGCTGGCAGTTGCCGAAGAGTCGTTGTCTTCCCTCGCGGACACGGAGGTCGAGAGAGAACCAGGAGGTAGCGGTTCTTTGATAATCGAGTCCCTACTGCCCATCTCTTTGCGCTCTGAGAACAAATCACGAGTTAATTTAGCCATCGATTGAAAGGAGAAAGACAAAGAACGTGGAAAAAATATATAAAACTGGATCACCAAAAACTTATAATTCTATAAAAAAAAATTTTTAAGTCGAGACTGCGAAGGAAAAGCATATTCGTAAGGGAAGGCTAGTGAATATTAGACGCGTGCGCCTCTGGACACTCACCATCAATATTATTAACGGCGGGAGGAGAAGAAGCTGACGCCGTGTCCGAAGCCGAATCATGACGTACTTGCGGTGGGGGATGATGATGGGGAGGGGGTAATGTCCCCGCCTCCTCACAGCTCGAGGTAGAAGATCCGCTTTCCTCCTCATCAGTTACCGTAGGAGGATCAGTTTTTCCTGAAGGGCAAGTTTACAAATACATTACAAACGAGTCTCTTTAAAATCTGCTAAATCGTCTTTCTTTTTTTAATTAAAAATTCATAACGACGTCAGTAGTAATAATTTCCTCCCTCCAAAAAATATTTACTCTCTTCTTCTTAATCTTTACGGAATATATATATATATATATATATATGAAAATTATTTCACGAAAGTAACACGTGAAAAATATTTATGATGAATAAAACCACGAAGGAAAGGAAACAGATGGTGCTCAAGCGCTTTCGTCTAATGACATCCTCAGGAACACTGAAGTACATAAAGAATTACAGCCTATATATAGGTTACAGAAAGAGAAAAAAAAAAGAAAAAAAAAAAATATATATATATATATATATATATATATACAATGAACGGAGAAACGAAATTAAAGGATTGTGGAAGGGGGCACACAAATTTATAAGGAAAAACTATCGATTTTTAGCACAAGATTAAGATTTGTTTCCAAACAATGTTATAGATAAAAAAAAAAAAAAAAAAAAAAAATATATATATACAAATTTATACTGGAAATCTGCCCAAGTTTTAGCACTCTGCTCTTTTTGTATATAAAAAATTGAACAAAATCGATAATTGTTCAATTTTTATATACAAAAAGAGCAGAGTGCTAAAACTTGGGCAGATTTCCAGTATAAATTTGTATATATATATTTTTTTTTTTTTTTATTTATTTTTTTTTTATCTATAACATTGTTTGGAAACAAATCTTAATCTAGTGCTAAAACTTGGGCAGATTTCCAGTATAAATTTGTATATATATATTTTATTTTTATTTTTATTTTATTTTTTATTTTTTTATCTATAACATTGTTTGGAAACAAATCTTAATCTTGTGCTAAAAATCGATAGTTTTTCCTTATAAATTTGTGTGCCCCCTTCCACAATCCTTTAATTTCGTTTCTCCGTTTATTGTATATATATATATTATATATATATATATATATATATTTTTTTTTTTTTCTTTTTTTTCTGTAACCTATATATAGGCTGTAATTCTTTATGTACTTCAGTGTTCCTGAGGATATCATTAGACGAAAGCGCTTGAGCACCATCTGTGTTTCCTTTCCTTCGTGGTTTTATTCATCATATATATATATATATATATATATATATATATATATATATATATATATATATATATATATATATATATATAACGAATCTAAAAATATATGAAGTTTAGGAAAGAAAAGAAATTATAAAACTGCAAAATGAAGCAAGGAAAAACGAATACTATGATGATTGCTAGGAATGAATGATGGAAAAGGGGATACAGTTACGCTGACGTCTGAAAAGAATAAAATTTCAAACTGTGTACCTTTCTCTAACTAAAAATTAAATTTTATTCATTTACTTTTTCGATACAATTTCATTTAAAAGAAATAAGAAATAAAATAAAAGGTATTAATAAATAGTTTTAAGAAGAAAAGAAAAATTCACCTTTCGATTTCCTATATTCGGACAAGGCTTCGTCTAACTTGTATTTGCCTTTCAGGTTGAAATAAAAGCTCTTGCATTGACCCTCAGTTTTGTTCTTCACTCTCTCCATTACTTTGGACCAATGGCACCCGACCTAAGGTTAAAAAATAAGTAAAATTTGGCATCGCACCTAAGCTATCTATAAAATTAAGATTTTTTATAGTGAAGGAAGGCCTTAAATCTATTATAATCAACGCACGCACGCACGCACGAACGTGGATCATAGTAGGGGTGAACAGCATTTGCTTGCCAAAATTTAATAATGGGACATGAATAGATATATAGAGAGGCCCTGTGTGGGGGGATGACGGGGTGGGGTGCTGGTGTATGCGCGTGTGCTGCGCGAGTTTAGGAAATCTTTTAAAACTTTTAACGTAACGACGAGAAAAATGCGAATAAAATTTCTTCGAGGTTTAAGCACTAACTGACCTCTCTGAGTGCCGCCCGAAGGCTTTCGATGTCCTCCTCTGACCATCTGCTCGTGTCGAGCGGTTCCTCAGCGTCTGAACCCAATTTCCTAACGATGCGGTTGTGACACGCTGAGCAACTCTTTGTAACGTCACTCGGGATCTCTGCGAACGAACACAATAGTGAAATGGGTTTTGAACAGATGTTGTTATTTCAGGCTGTGGGTTCAACCATAGGATGCTCGCTAAAATTCATACTAGAATTCGGTTCTAAACGAATTTAGAGGGCATGAAAACTTTATTTGAAAAATATCAACACATTGCTGAGTAGCATAATCATAATGTAATGATGGGGTTGAATAATAATCACCTTCGCAACATCTAAGGTCAGATGACGGAGGGGATCTACAGCATTACGCGGGATCCGAACCACGGATCGCTACATAATCTAGACACAGAAGACGGTCTCCCATCTAACCACTACTACCCACACCCAATGTTGCTTAACTTCGCTGATCGACGGGTAACGGTGTTACGACACTGGCCACGACGTAGCCAGGCATAATCATAAACCGCAAGTTCTTTTTTTTAGATGACTACTATGAACTGCAAACATTAATCGTACTTTTCTTTGCGCATTTCTTATTACCTTAGGGATATTCATGGATTTATCCACACACACGGCACTCTTTTTTTTCTACACTATCGCTATCGGTTTATAAAACCACCTGAAACCAGAATATAATGAACACTCACTAAGTTCTTTAATAATGGGATCCTTGAGAGAAGCGGGTAAATGATTCCATCTGGAAGGGAAAGGCCTTAGACGCTTCACACGCCATTTAGAGGTAGTGCACGTTGGTATTAAACATCTGAAATGGGAACAGTAAAGTATTGGAAAAAATTATAGTTATCGTTTACTAGAATTCCCCGCCCCCGCTGCTATCTCTATTGAGGGACTCCCATATGTAGTGAAAATGGGTTTGTTCTTATAGGTGAACTCGCCATCAGATAAGAAAACATTTAGTATACTCAAAATAGTTACGTTTTTGAAACTTGATATCTTGGTGTATCATACTATGTTATCCGTGCATTAGGCAAAATGACAATATGGATTCAGACGAGGAATTTTACCGATTAAAAGCCAGCTGTTATGTTACTGAAAGGCCGTCTCTATGAACAAAATGTAATTAGCCTTAACGCGCCTTAGTCAAGGTTTAGGAAAGGGTACTCGCATTTTCTATACGTTTAATAGAGTAAATCGTGTATAATCAATTGATGAATCGTGAATCGTCAATTAGCGATCAGAGCAGTTTAAGGGTTAATATTGGTAAATACATAGTGAAGTTGACAATCAGGCGTTTTTTTCTATAAATTCATCAATATATTTTATTATTAATGTATAAACGCGAACCTTTCCTCTATTTACCATTTACTCAATAAAACAAATGGGTTTATATATATATATATATATATATATATATATATATATATATATATGGGGAATGGAACAACTGGGTTCAAAGTTGCCCCATCTATCGTTAGACGTAAAAAACGTTAATAGGAATGGCTAAATGAGTGCTTTGCAGTGGATTTAAGCATATGATAATTACTGTTTGTTTTTTCTTCGGATTTAGGGAAGTTTTTACCGCAACGTCACCTTTAAACACTTTTCTGGCGCAGTTTATGTCCGACCGTGGATGGGTCAACTTTGAATCCAGCAGTAGTTCCCGCAGTTTTAAAGTTAAGCAACCGCAGAGTTTACGTCTATGGCTTAGTGGCCTAATCCTCGGGTATTTACTATCAGATTTTGATAGTCCTGACCATCTTCCGAGTCTGCTGTAATCATTTGCGGTCCCAATTTTATCGTATTTCTTTAGTTTTTAAGCGCTTGTTTTTGGAAGCCTTTTTTTTATAACATTATTAGAGCGGGCTTTACTTCATTAGAAATATCCTTCTCTGGAGCCCTATTTCTTATATGGAAGGAGAAGAAAGTATTGGTAAGGTTCATGAGTAAGGAAAGTGGACCCATTTATTTCATTGAGTAAATGGTAAATAGAGGAAAGATTCGTTTTCACGCATTAATAAGTGAATATGGATTAATTTAGAGAAAACAACGCCCGATCGTCAACTTCGGTATATATTTAGTTATTTACCAATATTAAATGGACAGAAAATACGAGTACGCTTTCCTAAAACTTGAATAAGATGCGTTCTTAAGGCATAATAATAATAATAATAATAATAATATAATAATAATTACATCTTGTTCGTAAGGACGACCTTTCAATGACATACATAGTTGACTCATTTAAAAAATACGCATTCACGTGCCCGGGTATAAAGTAACTACTTCGAGAAATGATTGGAAAACAAATGTATATATTTTAATAAATAAATAAGTCCATAGAGAAAACTTTATCGCAATTATAGATCGATAGACGCGTGATTTTCACCACTAACGAATAAGAATCCTGTTCCACCCATTTTAACTGTAGAACTATTTTTAATATCTTTTAAGGGATATATTTATACTTTTTTTAATGGGGAGGCACTCACTGAGGAATCCTTCTCTTGACGGCTCTGCACCTGCAGTTGGAGCAAACCCTCGCATTGGGAGGAAGCGACGAATCGCTGAGACCGTACTGACTAGCTTGCCCGACGGACACTGGGCGGGATTGGCCGAAGTGCTCCAACCGCACCTTACATATCACGCAGTCGTGAGGTCCACCGCGCCCTAGGATAAAAAAAATGAATTTGCATAACCGTTAGTAGTAAAACTGAACGCTTATTTATATAATTAATTAATAACTTAATTCGATCATGCTTCCGCCACAACACATCAATACAATACATCGCATCAAGCACGGGTCAACGAGAACTACAAAATACGACCATACTATCGGGCACAACATTTTTTTTGCTCTAATAAGAAAAGGCTAAAACGTCAAAGTTTAACTTCATCCTGGAAGTTTCGTACTGTGAAACACGTAGAATAATTGTAACACTGGTTTTCCTACAATGGGATAGTTCAGTCTTCCAAATTTTAAAGATATCTTTAGAGATCGAGTATCAAACATACGCGCTTCTAAATAGTGATGTCATCTACATGGGAGAACGTCTCATGAAAGAATGAATGTGTGGTCTTATAATATTCTGAAAAGAACAACTAAATGCATAAGGAAACGTCCATGAAGGAAAGCCAACAACTACAGCCTCCACGTAAAGGATCTGGTAGTTAAAACTTAAGTCTTACGACTGCCACTGCAATACAACAAAACGAAAAATTAATCTTGAAATGTTTTGTTTAAAAAAAAAAAATTAAATAATACAACTTAGTTCGTTCAACATGAACTCCACGATTCAGAATCGGGGATGGACTTGCCCATATAATCTTATTAATCTCATTTCCAATAATTTTTCACCTAATTGAAAAACGAATAGTGCAGAGGGAGAAGGGGATAAGCGACAAAATCGGCAAAATGCGTTTTCTGTTTGAAATGACAACTTATTATTCTTCCCTCTATCACCTCCAATTGGCAAATACAGTGTATCCCATTCTGTGACTGGAAAAATTGTTTCACATACATAATGGGTTATCTGCCAATTGGAGGTGATAGAGAAAAGAATAAGCTGTCTTTTCAAACAGAAAACGCATTTTTCCGATTTTGTCGCTTATTCCCTTCTCCAATTGCACTACCCGTATGTCTACATTTGAAGACGACGAAAAAACTTGTAATAATAATAATAACTACCCCAACATTACTTTTCTAACGAACGAAACCAAATATAATAGTATAAATCCATTAACACAACATCTGAATTCTAATCTTTACACTTCATTCTGGTTCTTACTCGAAGCGCACCCAAAATGTGACGTCACATCTCAGTTGTTGAGGGGTTAATTAAATCCTTGACTGATTTTTGCCCACGGGGAATTAAAAATAGCAAGGGATAAAATACAGGATTAACCATCATAGAATTGTGTGTGTGTGTGTGTGTGTGGACGCCACATGCTTATGGTAAACAATGAAAAGGGAGTCCTTTCTTAAGATACCGGCCACATTAACGAAAAATGTTAATTAGTGATAGTTTCAGTAAATTTATGGATTTATACACGAATACTCCAGCTGATACACCATGCACGTACACCTGTGTGTGTGTGTGTGGTGTGTGTATATATATATTATATATATATATATATATATATATATATATATATATATATATATATATATATATATATATTTGTTGTTTCAATGTATGACCGCTCATGGCCACCAAAAGAAAGGTGGATAGCAGAGCGAACACAGGACGAAGACTATGGAACAGTTAACGGAAATGAACAATAGACGGGGAGGAGGAGGAGGGGGGAATCATAGCGGAGTCACAGCCGGTAAAGAAGTCGGGAGCGAAAGAGGAAGAACAACCCGGTTACCGAAAAGTAGGGACATTCAGATAGAATAGCGCCAAGCCTATCACAAGGCCCGACGCTCACCAAAAAGGGAAAATACTCTGCGCGCAGCGCAGAGTAAATCGGACACTCCACCAGGAGGTGGGCAACTGTAAGTGAAACGTTACAATTGGGACATCGAGGCACCCGATCCCCGGATATATATATATATATATATATGAATAGAAACGACAAGTGTTAAGGAACGTTTCTGCACACGAGGAGGAGAGATAACGAATAAATGAAAAATGAGGCGAACCGCCCGGGCGGTTCGCCTCATTTTTCATTTATTCGTTATCTCTCCTCGTGTGCAGAAACGTTCCTTAACACTTATGTCGTTTCTATTCATTTATATACTGCGCGGTCATTGCAGTTATATGCATATATATATATATATATATATATATATATATACACAGGGTGTCCGAGAATTATCTGTACAATTTTTGGCTGTTATTAAAAGTCAACCATGAAATGTAGAAATTCCAGTGTTGTCCCATTTTACAGAGAATCTCATTAAGTTTTTTCTGATACCACGTTTTGACAAGTTTTTTAGAATGTACGCGGGTGACAGACATTGTGATTTTAAAAGCAAGAATCACATCTGCTATTGCGCGAATTGATGTGGTATGCTGCAGCGTACATGGCAACATTTTGATTATCGATTGGATGTTTTTGCGAATCACTAATGGGGCACATATCGAATGTTTGTAACAACGTTACTTTAATAAAAGAAACTTTTGAAAATACAGATTCTAAATAATCTGTTTAAGAATTACGTGTGTTATCAAGAATTTTATTAAAAGATGAAATTGTACAGATAATGTCGGACACACTGGAATTTCTAAAAAACTTGTCAAAACTTGGTATCAGAAAAAACTTAATGAGATTCTCTGTAAAAATGGGACAACACTGGAATTTCTACATTTCATGGTTGACTTTTAATAAAAGCCAAAAAATTGTACAGATAACTCTCGGACACCCTGTATGTATATAATATATATATATATATATCTTCTTTAGCGATTTGAAGAAATTATTTATAAATTAATGCACGAGCAGATGTTGCTTGCTAGAAAAAATGAAAAATAAATGTTTTAGCATCGAAAGTATACCATATAGCTATTTCTGCCCTTAAATTGAGCCTACACCTTAAGAAATACCCTCTACCCTCAATGCGGAATCAGTTCACTCCGCCGTTTTAAACCGCCAATATAATGAAATGGATGTGGGAACAAAGAGAAAAGAAATAAACTAAATCGTAGAAATAAAAATTCGCTTAAAACTTTAAAATTTATTTGGTCGGGGACATAATTATCATTATGATGATTGGGTTCTATTATTATTGAAATTTCATTACTGTCACTGAAGAAAAGATATCCAAAGAAAACGACAGAATATTGCCAATTAATAACACTGGCCAACAAATGAAACTTTTTTTCTCATCACAAACATGATCACACTTTTCTTAATGCATTTTTCGCGCTGATTCCGAATCTGGTTTTATTTTTTTCTAGCACGTAGTTATATAGATACACTGGTTTTGATATTTTTAAAGTTTTTGATATTGCTATAAGAAAATTTTGGATGTATAGATCACACTTAGGAATGCTAAACAACAAAAAATCATATACTTTATTCAATGTACTATAAATAAAAGAATATATACATTATTTATTAAAAGCGCTGTGAGTGTGATTTCCTTTTGTAAATTTGGCCTGGATTGTCACGATACAGCATCCAACAATGGTCCGCCATCATGCTTTCATTCCAATATCCTGGTAGCGCTTCTCCATCATCTGAATATCTTGATGGAAGCGCTCTCCTTGCTCGTCACTCACGCACCAAGGTTTTCAGGAAAGAAATCTAAGTGGGAATGCAGGAAGTGAATTTTTAACGACATTCGACACTCCATTTTTGAAGGCATCAAGGAGGTTCTTGACTCCATCTTATACGCAGGTGACTTGTTGCTTCCAAGAAAGTTTTCACATATCCATTTGAACGCCAGCCAAGCCTTCAATTCCAGCGGACTTAGGACTTTTTCAAATTCAGTGTCATTCAAAACTTCCCTTATTTGTGGCCCAACAAAAATTCCTTCCTTCAATTTTGCTGCAGTAACCTTCGGAAATTTCCTTGAAAGGTATTGGAACCCTTCAGAATGACTTTACCCATTGTTTAAACAAAATTCTTCATTAAACCAAGTTAATGTGAAGAGGTGGCAGATAGATCTTTTGGGGATCCACTAAAGGGACAGACTGGACATTGCTTATCCCTGGGACATATGTATACCTAAGTGGCCAGTCACTTTTGGTGTACTGTTCTATAGTGGCGCGACTGTCCCACAGGCAAAGGAAACAACAAAATTTTGTGAATCCTGACTGCATACCCATAAGCATTCCTATAACTTTTAGATCTCCACAAACATTCCATTGATGACTGTCGTATTTGATTGCCTTAAGTAGTATATCCATATTGCATATGTCTCTTTTAGATGGACGGAATGGGCAATGGGGATGGATGGCATTATATTACCATATGCAAAAGAACTGCTTTCAGGGGTCATTTACATTGTCGAGGCATGTTGACTGACCTGAGCAAACTATAAATTCAAAAAAATGTACACCAACTTGACACAACAAGTTCTTGGACTGGACTGATCTTTTGACACACAAAGCACGGCATTGTGGCCTGAATCACAATGCTGCTAGACGTAAAAGCTCACACCTGAAATACATAAGATGTATAATTAAGATAATTGAAATCAGTAAGATGAATAAACTAAAAAAACAATAAAATAAACACAATCAAATGTTGAAATATTAGTATTTTGCCTATTTAAAATGGTTAAATCTGTGTAGTTATATATATGCCTTCATCTTGAAAACTATACGTGCTAGAAAAACTGTGAATGCAGTTTTGGAATCAGCGTGAAAAATGCTATCCAGCCACCACAAATTTTACTCTGATGAAAAATCTTTGTTGACCAGTGTAATTTGCTATTTTTAAAAATTTCGTCTGTAGACCAATTCTGTTCCGAAACTGCGTTTGACAGATACGCCAATAAATCATTCATCAATTTTTATTTACTTTATGGAACATAGTCAAAATGTTTGACTAGTTTAAAACAAAAAAAAAAAGGGGGGGGGGAGTATTTCCTACTCTTAAATTATTTCAACACTTCACTATTTAAAAAAAAAGTTGGAGAGGAAATTTGGATTTGGTGTGGGACCGCCGCAGGAATGCAACAAATCAACTCTACGGAAAGCCTCATCTTCGCTTCTTTCGTGCATCCCTTCTTATTTAACTTTTATAATTAGATTTACCGTTCCTATTTTTCTTTATTGCCTCCTCAATATTTTTAGGATAAAATCTGAATAATTATCGCGAACAAATCTTCTTCCAAAACCTATTTCCCCTCTCGCTTCCCCTTTATAAGCCTCCTTTAAAAGTAGCTTTCCTCGAGCCTCGCTAGAGAGGACGAACTTTCTGTTAAGCGAATCTACCAAAGCGAAGCTTCATAATTTATTGATGCTTAATATCCTAATTGAAAGAGCGAGAGGAGAAAGATTTCTTCAAACAAATCCCGCGGCTCCGCACCAGACGCCACACTCCGCGCACCGCACCGCACCGCACCAATCGCCTCGCACTTACCTCGGATCGTCTCTCTCTCTCTCTCTCTCTCTCTCTCTCTCTCTCTCTCTCTCTCTCTCTCTCTCTCTCTCTCTCTCTCTCTCACATACACACACGCGCAGTAATAACAAAAACAACTAAGTTCCTACTAGCAAAAACCAGCTAGGTTCTTACTATAGACTGACAGAGGAAGCCGCACCTACGTCCTTATACGCATTTCATTTTTGTTCAAAAAGTAACCGTGCCATCAGTGATATTAAAAAAGCGTTTGCGCAGAATGAAAGATAGATAGATAGATAGAGGTAGAAAATTCCGTTTCAACCTGCACCTTTTTTTCTATTTTTTGGAGGCAATAAAAGTCCAAACTTCCTTCTCGGGAAAACCCCATTTCAATCCGCGTTTAATTTAAACATTTATTTAATAATTTATGGATAAATATAAGCTTACTTCACGAGAAAAACGAGAGAAAGGTTAATTAATCCGAGTATAATAGGAGGAAAAATTGCTTCGTTCTTAAAATCACATTTCATCCTTTCCCTCCTCATATGAACCAACCATTTTCAAAATGAATAAAAAAATAACTCGAAATTTATTTCGAATTCAAAATGACGGAAATTTAAACCATTTTATGATGAATAAAAGAAGAAACGCGCAATAATAATTAAAAATGATACACTCATACTTCCAACTTCAACCCAAATGCTAAAAATATAAACCGTTTATTAAGTGACTACGTTTGGTTAGCCGAAAACTTTTAAAATGCACGCACCCCATTCCCGTGCGCATTCAAGTGCTAAGAATCCATGGTAAATTTATGACACTTCTTAAACAAAATCGGGGAGCTATTGAAGAATAGGGACCCCAGCCTTCTTTAGTTAGCTTTATAAGGCTAACTAACGAAAATATCATGACCTAACCTAACCAATCGTCAAGGGCGTACAGTTAACCTAACGATTGGTTAGGTTAGGTCGTGATATTTTCGTTAGTTAGCCTTATAAGCCTAACTACTGTAAAGAAGGCTGGGGTCACTATTCTTCAATAGCTCCAAAATCGGCTTAAAAGAAACTATCCCCCCCCCCCCCCCCGTTCCCAATATTTACAGGGTCATCCAAGAAAAGGGTGTTCCCAGAAATATGTACGAGTAGAGAGTTATTTGTAGGAACCTTTTTTAACACCCTGTAATTAAAACTGGCACAAAACCAATTATGAACAACCTAGAACAAAGATTGGGTACAGTCGGAAAGAAGCCTTTCCAACCAATTTCTTATCACTAAAGACGGCCATTCATTCGGTAGTAGACTGTACTATTATTAACACTAGCTATTTGACCTATCGTTATATATAATATATATATAATATTATATATATATAATATATATATTATGAAAATTATTTCACGAAACACGTGAAAAATATTTATGATGAATAAAACCACGAAGGAAAGGAAACACAAATGGTGCTCAAGCGCTTTCGTCTAATGACATCCTCAGGAACACTGAAGTACATAAAAAGGTTAAGCCTATATATAGGTTACAGAAAGAAAAAGAAAAAAAATAAACATACATACATACACACACACACATATATATATATTATATATATATATATACACAGGAATCAGGGGTGTAGTAATAAATTGGCTAGAAGAATGGTTGCGAGGCAGGAAAACAGAGGGTGGTCGTTGATGGAGCGGAGTCGTGTTGGGCTAATGTAGCGAGTGGCGTTCCTCAGGGTTCTGTATTGGGCCCCTTGCTTTTTCTTATATATATTAACGATTTAGATGTCGGCCTAGTCAGTACAGTTTCAAAGTTTGCGGATGACACGAAGCTGGGTGGTAGGGCGATTAATGACGAAGATAGAGGTAAAATTCAGGAAGATCTGAATAAAATCGTTGATTGGTCAGTCACATGGCAAATGAGATTTAACGTGGATAAGTGCAAAATTATGCATATAGGTTCGCGTAACGGTAATTTTGCGTATAGTATGTCAGGGAAAGATTTAACAAGCGTAGAGCAGGAAAAAGATTTAGGAGTTATAGTCACTGGTGATTTAAAAGTAGCGAAACAAAGTACAGCGGCGGTCAATAAGGCGAACAAAGTGTTAGGTTTTATAGCTCGAAATTTTGAGTACAAATCGCGCGATATTATAGTTCTTCTATAAATCATTAGTTAGACCCCATTTGGAGTACGCGGTCCAATTTTGGAATCCGCATATGCGCAAAGATATAGACAAAATCGAAAGAGTTGAAAGACGAGCAACTAAGATGATTCCGTCTCTTAGGTCAAAGTCGTACGAGGATAGGCTTAAAGAGTTAAAATTGACTACACTCGAGACTAGGAGGTTAAGGGGTGATCTAATCCAGGTTTTCAAAATTATGAATGGGTTTGATAACGTAGAGATAGCTTTTTCGAAATATCTCAATATAATAGGACTAGAAATAACGGGTGTAAGTTGACAAGTAGAAGGTTCGAGACAGCAGTTGCGAAAAACTTTTTACGCATAGATAGTAAATAGCTGGAATAGTTTGCCGGTAGAAGTAATTAGTAGCACGTCTATAACATGTTTAAGAATCGATTGGACGCGCATGTTGATAGAAAGGGTATAGTTTAAGGTAGTAAAATTAAGGCTTTGTGGGGATAGATCCCACAGCTCAACACAAGTGTTGTGGGATATAGGGAGGCAGCGTCTTGGGTTAGGGGATACTCTCTGTCCTTACACACCCCATTTAAGAGATTCCTCTGCCGAGCGGTGCCCCCCATAGTACTGTGAGGTATTGAAAAACTCATGATCTTCACTTGCCCCACAAACACCTTTAAATGGAGACCCATAATGGGTGCACACACATTTCTACATTACTGTACAGTCTTTACAGCCACACCTACACTTTTCCTCGTATGTGTATACACAATACACGATTACGAACACAGTTAGGTAGACCAGCCATGAGTGGATCCTAGGGTCTTTGTTGGTCTGAAACATTATAACATTATAACATTATATCTATATAACAAATACATAATACATACATACATACATATACATACAATAAACAGAGAAGTAAAAAAAAAAATTAAAAATTAAAACCTTAAAGGATTACCAGTGAGGCGTACAGATTTGTAAGGAAAATATCGATTTTTAGCACAAGATCAAATGGATTATAAAAATACAAATTTATACTGGAACTCTGCCCGGGTTTTAAACACACTCCTGCCTATGGTCAGGTTTCGATATATATAAAAAATAAAATGCAATTAAAAGTTAATCGATTTTTAGCACAAGATCAAATGGATTATAAAAATACAAATTTATACTGGAACTCTGCCCGGGTTTTAACACACTGCTGCCTATGGTCAGGTTTCGATATATATAAAAAAATAAAATGCAAATTAAAAGTTAATAAAGTAGAAGACAAGTTTACCAAAGATTTAATGTTTTACCCTTCTTATCTAAATCTGTTTTAAAGGAATTCAAAATAACAGGATCGAGTTGAAAAAGACCTTTGCTTATGTTGAAGTTATTTGAAAGTTGGATAATGGCAGACTCAAGAATATTTCTATTAACAATGTTGCTTGAATGGAATAAAACTGAAGCATTATTCCAATCAATACAGTGGGCTAACTCTGACAAATGGACAAAAGGGCACTGGACAACTGTCCTGTTCTAACGGAATATTGATGCTGTTTTATACGTGTGTGCAAATCCTTTCCCGTCTGACCTATGTAAAAGGAATCACATTGTTTACAACCAATTTTATAGATAATGCCTGAATTATTGGTAGGGCTATTTTTTACTATGATATTTTTCACAATATTGTTATATGAAAATACTACATTAATATCCAAAAGTTTAAGTACATTAGCAATGCTTAAAAAGCCCGGGAAAAATGGAAGTACTAAAATATTTTTTGACAAAGTACGAGTGTTAATATTGACAAAAGGTCTTTTTCAACTCGATCCTGTTATTTTGAATTCCTTTAAAACAGATTTAGATAAGAAGGGTAAAAACATTAAATCTTTGGTAAACTTGTCTCTACTTTATTAACTTTTAATTTGCATTTTATTTTTTTATATATATCGAAACCTGACCATAGGCAGCAGTGTGTTAAAACCCGGGCAGAGTTCCAGTATAAATTTGTATTTTTATAATCCATTTGATCTTGTGCTAAAAATCGATTAACTTTTAATTTGCATTTTATTTTTTTTATATATAGGGTGAACCAAATGTAGGTGGACAGTAAATGATAACGTTTATTTTGAGAATACATATTTAATTTTTTTGTATACTATAATACAAAATAAAATTTAAATAAATTTAGTTATAATATTTAATATAATAAAACACAAACACCATAGTTATAATGAACACCATAGTTATAATATAATATAACACAAACCGTATTCAACCTACTGTCCACCTACTTTTGGTTCACCGTGTATATCGAAACCTGACCATAGGCAGCAGTGTGTTAAAACCCGGGCAGAGTTCCAGTATAAATTTGTATTTTTATAATCCATTTGATCTTGTGCTAAAAATCGATATTTTTCCTTACAAATCTGTACGCCTCACTGGTAATCCTTTAAGGTTTTAATTTTTAATTTTTTATTTTTACTTCTCTGTTTATTGTATATATATATATATATGTATGTATGTATGTATGTATGTATTTGTATATATAGATATGTATGTATATATATATATATATGTGTGTGTATGTATGTTATTTATTTTTTATTTTTTTCTTTCTGTAACCTATATATAGGCTTAACCTTTTTATGTACTTCAGTGTTCCTGAGGATGTCATTAGACGAAAGCGCTTGAGCACCATTTTGTGTTTCCTTTCCTTCGTGGTTTTATTCATCATATATATATATATTAGGGTGTCTCTTATTGGGTAGTCAAAAATTGAAATGTTGAATTATTTTATCTGCGCCCCCTAAAATAGTTCCATTTAGCATAAAAACTAAAACTTGAAAGTTTGACACAAATTGGCTCATATTTAGGGGTCGCCCCCCGGCTAATAAAAATGGTGACCATGGCATAATAGCTCCTGACATATGATTATGCTCATTATACACATAATTCCTTCCTTCTTTTTTTAGTTTGATTCGTTTTTATAAGTATAGGCCTTCTTATTTATCATTGATCCTTTTCTAACCTATCCTTGATGTTGTTATAATCCATCCTTTGGTCCTCAATCCTTCTTTATCCCAATCCTTTTTCTCCTATCCAAAATCCTTCCTGGCTCTTTTTTTATATACAATCAGCAATGAAGCATTGCTACAAAAAAAACCATTAGTTTATTATATAGAGATAAATTCAAAATGCCAGTGCTATTTACATACTTTAATTACTTTAATTAGCATTATTTCCTTATACAACATTTATTTAATATACAATGATTATACAATATGGTGTATTTTAAGGTGCGACCTCATTGATGGTTATTTTTTGAGAAGAACAGTTTTTGATGGAACTGGGTGACTCTGGCGGTGTTTTGCAACAATTTGGAGCAGGAACTGGAGCTGCTCTTCCCCCACTGTCAATTTCTTATTCAGCTCTTGAACTAAAGCTACTGCACGTTCTGCCCGGTCATTTACAACAGATAGAGCTGCAACAATAGCTCTGGCCCTTAAATATTCACAGTTGGATGTCCAAGTGCTGGGTGCCTTGTTCAGAAATCCTTCTGGCAAATTCAGCTTAGTAAAGAATTCTCTAGTATTTCTTGTAACAAGTTGGTGTAGTCCTTCACCAGAGCAGAAGGTCGATTCAGGAATCCGAGGACGCTTGGGTGGTCTATCAGTGGACTCATCTTCTAATGCCTTTACCATGCGTTTCTTTACATCTGTAGTAATTCGCTCATCAAAGAAAGCAAGACCAACTGCTTCTTCAGACAGGTACCATAAGTGGTTAGAGAGCTTTTTTTTAGTTGCATCAGAAATTTTTTTGTTAGGATAATTAATCAATGACCTCATAAGGAGCCAGTCATTAAATGGGGTTTCAATAGGGAGTGAGATGTTGTCCAAGCCTTCATATAGATGAGAACAGAAAAAAGGGAAAGATCTCGAATTCCTCGTTCTTCAGTCTTAGTCATCTTGAACTGGTTTCGAAAAAGCCACATCTTGATAGAATAGAGCGCTTTGGACATCCAGCGAGCTCGATGCATGGCACCTGGTGCACGAAACTTGATGCCTTTATTGGGGACACCTCCAAGAAAGATGATGGACAGATCCAAAAGTTCTTGATAGTCATCCGTAGCATAGGTGCCTGGGATCTAGCAAACTGAATTAGTTCAGTTTTAGACTGGATAATTGCTTCTTTAGTAATCGTGTCTGTCTCACCTGTTTGGAACTGGCTTTGATCAACAGAAGTCCAATTGTCACGAAAACGCTAAAGATCAATATTTCTGGACCAGTTGATGTAGATCCCAATGTTGCTTCAAATGTTTAAACAGGTTGATCTTGTCTTATCAAGCAATATTTTCAGCTACAAACTTGACAATTATCTCTAATATATTCATTTAATTGAATTCATCATAAATATGATGATTAATTAATTAAAAACATATGTTTAGTATACTTGACAACTGCTAGTAATTTCAAATATTAATTGCATAAATAATAGCTATATTTTATGAACTTTAATAAGCGGGGGCGACCTCTAAAAATTGTTCAATCCAAAAACATTTTTATATGTGATGTTTTTTCAACCAATGGAACTGGTTGAGGGGGCGCAACCTAAAAAAATCAACACTTCGAAAATAAGAGACACCCTAAATTATATATACGTACAGGGTGTCCCGTAAGTCTGGACCCATAGGGAAAAATAATAAAATTACAAAATAGTCCAAAAATTTATTACATAATCTGTTCAAAGTGTCCGCCGTTGTGTCGCACACATAGTTGAAGACGCAATCTCCACTGCGACAGCACTTTCTGAATCACAGTCG
>JAJOZX010000701.1:617500-702500 GCA_023014485.1 Bathynomus jamesi | reverse complement strand
AATGCTGGATTCGGATAAATAATAAAATTGGCAATTAAAGAAAAGTGTACTCCAACAACACTCCACAAACTTGCGCGTATTTTTAGTATGAAATCGCTCAAACTCCGCTATATGCGGTTTGTTTAAATTATTTAAAAGAAAAATGAAAATGTGCCATTATACTGTACATAACGATTCAACTTCCGGCTTACTTTCTCCTCAGATCCTAAAAAAATTAAAAGTTGAAACGACTTTGTAGATAAGTAGTAGTTGTACTCTCGATAATTATAGACCTTGCACTCGGCTTTTTCATTATTATTAGTAGTAAACTACAGGGTGTCCATAAAGTCGCGCATAATAGGAAAATATATTTTTGTTTTATTTATTTGTTCGAAATGATTCCCACCAATCTCAAAACATGTTTGTAAACGAAAAAGCGGGTTTCTTTGAATGTTCCTCAACATACTTGGCCTGATGGAGACATAAATAAATAGACATTGCTTATGGTCCTAGGATGCGTGACTTTATGGACACCCTGTAGTAGTTGATAAAGAATTCGAGTTATTGTACGCGAAACGTTATTCAAGTCAAATTTTTTTTCAGCAACTTCTCACTACACACACACACACATATATATATATATATATATATATATATATATACATATATATACTGGGTGGTCCAAAAGTCCCTATCTAGTCTGCTGAAATACTAGTATTTTAAGATAAAAATTTAATAACATAATTAGATGTATATTTATTTATCAAGCTTTTATATATATATATATATATATATATATATATATATATATATATATATATATATATAACCTTGTTAGGGTTCCGTGCGTCGGTCTTTCTTCACACGAAGGTCAAGCTGGTGGCCCCGCCTCTAGTCCTGGTTTGGTGGAGGAGCGAGTTGCTCTCTTGCTCTCTCCATCGTACATAGCCAGGTACACCCGGCTCATCTGGTACCGTCCTGAGCCAGGCATCTAGTCTTCTCTTGAAGACTTCAACTTTGACTCTTGTAATGTTTCCGAGGTCCTTTGGAAGCTGGTTGAAAATTCTTGGCCCCCTGACAACCAAGCTATTTTCCTTCAGAGTTGAGGAGGTCCCTTGTCGGGCCTTTAATTTGGGAACACTACACATTCTGCCTCTCCTACTTTCCAGCGTTGTCTGGATGGTAATTGGGTTTTGTTTGAGGTTTGGTACCAGTCCTTCGATAATTTTCCACAGGTAGACTATGGTATACCTCTCTTCTTCTTCTTTCCTGGGAGTACAGATTTAGTTTACGTAGTCCCTCCCAGTAGTTGAGTTCTTTGCAGCCATCAATCTTTGCTGTGAAATGTCTCTGCGTTTCTTCTAGTTTATTAATTTCTTCCTTTTTATATGGGGACGGCAAAACAGCAGCATTCAAGTTTTGGTACGATGAGCGTTCTCAGCAGGGGAATCATTACTGTCCTGTCCCTCCTTTCGAACGTTCTTAGTACTTGTCCCGCGACTCTTTTTGCTTCGTTTACTGCTATCTGATTTTGTGTCTCGAATTTGGCATCATCCGTCATTATTACCCCCAAGTCGACCGCTTTCGTGCTTCTCTGAATTTCTTGCCTATCTGGAGCATACATAATATGCAGTCTTTTTAAGTTCCTCATTTCTACTATATATATATATATATATATATATATATATATATTTCAACTGCAAACAACACACAGTATAATTAACGTAAAGAACGACGCTTGTATAGAAGAACGTTCCGCGCAAGATGAGGAGGGAGAACGAACAAATGAAAAAATGAGGTAACCACCCGGGAATCGAACCCGGGATCTTCCGATTGCCGGTCAGATATGATAACCACTACACCATGGGCCTCAATCGATCAGAAGTCGTAATTCTCCTACATACGCGCAGAAACCTCCTCATCTTGCGCGGAACGTTCTTCTATACAAGCGTCGTTCTTTACATTAATTATACTGTGTGTTGTTTGCAGTTGAAATGTATATACAGTGTGTCCGTAAAGTCATGGTGGGATTTTAAATAGCTATATTATTGCAACGAAACATGATAATGAGATGAAAAAAAGGCAAATTGAAGAACAACTCTAAAAGAATAATTTTATTTAAGGTAGTTCGATATGGGCTCCTCTGGTAGCCCTGCAGACATCTAGGCGGTGATTCAATTCCAGCCACACACGCCCAAGAACATCAGGAGTGACGGATGCGATAGCTTCCGTGATTCGCTCGTGCAAGTGATGAATATCCCTAATGGGTACACTGTACACGCTTTGCTTGACGTAACCCCACAAATAAAAGTCCAAAGGTGTCAGGTCCGGAGAGCGTGGAGGCCATGGCTTCCATCCTCCTCTTCCTATCCATCTCTGTGGAAATTTTTCATTAAGGAATTCTCGTTGGCATAGTGCGGAGGAGCACCATCTTGCTGAAAGATGACATTATTGTCAATAAATTGGGGTACTGCAAAATGTTCCAACATAGCGAGGTAGTTGTGTGACGTCACAGTGGGTTCCGCGAAGAAAAATGGGCCAATCACTCGATCTCGTGCTAGAGCACACCACACATTAACTTTCGGGCTATTACGCTCATGTTCAACATAGGCATGTGGACAGCCTAGACTAACTACGAGATAAAGGTTAAGCTTAGCCTAGACTAACTACAACATACAACTTTGAGAGTTGTTCTTAAATTTGGCATTGTTTCATCTCATTATCATGTTTCGTTGCAATAATATAGCTATTTAAAATCCCACCATGACTTTACGGACACACATCACCGCCTAGATGTCTGCAGGGCTACCAGAGGAGCCCATATCGAACTACGTTAAATAAAGTTATTCTTTTAGAGTTGTTCTTCAATTTGCCTTTTTTTCATCTCATTATCATGTTTCGTTGCAATAATATAGCTATTTAAAATCCCACCATGACTTTACGGACACACTGTATGTGCGGCATGCGGGAGGTGCCCCCTCAGGGCATTGGTTTCTGCGCGTATGTAGGAGAATTACGACTTCTGATCGATTGAGGCCCATGGTGTAGTGGTTATCATATCTGACCAGCAATCGGAAGATCCCGGGTTCGATTCCCGGGTGGTTACCTCATTTTTTTCATTTGTTCGTTCTCCCTCCTCATCTTGCGCGGAACGTTCTTCTATACAAGCGTCGTTCTTTACGTTATATATGGGGACATTCTATCCAGCGATAACTACAGGCCTATTGTTGTTGCCTATTGCTTCTCAAAACTACTTGGAAAAACGTCGACTAAATGATTATTTATGGACGTCTCCTAACCAGTTTGGTTTTAAAAGGTCGCATTCAACTGACCTGTGTATTTATGTTTTGAAAGAGATTGTATTTAGATATATTGTTAGTAATTCAACTATTTATAGTTGTTTTTTAGATACAAGCAAAGCGTACGATAGAGTGAATCACAATATTCTATTTAAAAATTAGGAGACGAATGTTCCACCATTTAGGCTATATTTTAAATTTACTAAAATTTTGGCACACACTGTTAGATGGAACAATGTATTGTCCAAATGTTTTGGTTCCTCATGCGGAGTTGACCAGGTTCTTTACTCGCTCCTCTGCCGTTTACTATATATATATTGATGGATTAATTGCTTCTCTGAGTGAGGCGAGAGTGGGATGCTGTATAGATGACGCGAGGATAAATAACTGGTCTATGCCGATGATATGGCGTTAATAAGCCCTTCGGCGAAACGTTTGGATCGTCTTACAAAATTTGTGAATTATATTCTCAGAATCATGACATTAATTTTAATATTACTAAAATTAAGCTTGCGCAATTCTATCCCAAAAGCTCAAACCAAAGAGCCGAGATTATTTTCAAATTGAGAGACGAACCAATACAGTAGGAGGTGCGAGAATTTAAGTATCTGGGTCAAACTATCACCGGCTCCTCGAGTTACTACTCAGACATAAGGCAACAATATCGAAGTTACTGTGCTAAGGCAAACGTACTTATAAGGAACTTCAAATTATGTACGAGCGAAGCTGAAGACTCACTTTTTCGTACTTTCTACACTATTTATAGGCAGCAACTCTGGGTTAATTATAAAAAAGGCTCCTGCAGAATCCTCAATTTGCTTTACAACAAATCCTATAGACGGCTCCATAAGTTACCTCAGAGATGCTCAACCTCTCGAGTGTTCGTTAACCGCAAAGTCCCGAGCCTCCCTGAGGTAACAAGACGTGCCCAATAGTCTAACTGCGAAGAATTAAAAACTCGGACGATTGTCCGAGCTATTCATCAGTCGTGCTTTGTCTTCTAGACCAGTGGTCTCCAAAGTGGGGTGCGCCTGCCGATCTAGGGGGTGCGCGAAGAAAATTTGATGATTCTGATTTATCATTGTTTTTTCGTAGAAAGTTTTTGAATTTCAAGATAACCGAGAAAGAAAATACTCGCTAACACACAGTCATTCCTAGGAATTTGCGAGATAGTATCCGCGATATCGCTTACTCGCGATTAAAATTTAGCAAACTAAATATCACAATTTGAGATCGCCGCATTATTTTGTAAAATAACAGTTGATTGACATCAGGGAAGATACAAGTTTACGAACCAAATTTCAACAGAAAACTTTGCACACTTGGTGGATTGGATTAAAAAATGAGTACCCAGATTTAGTAAGCGCAGCGAACGATGCGCTCCTTCCATTTGGATCTACATATCTGTGTGAGGTGTCTTTTTCTGCTATGACAGGTATTAAAACCAAGAATCGAAATAAACTGAACTTGGACCCGGACCTTCGAATCGCTGTATCACAGTGTCAAACCAAGATTTTCAGAAATTATGAAGCACAGTCAGCCACATTGTTCTCATTAAATTATATTGGTAAGTACTGTATATCTTCACCCTATCGTATTTCTGTTGTATACTATTAACTTGCTAGTAAATAATGAAAGGATATATATATATATATATATATATATATATATATATATATATATATATATATATATATATATATATATACACAGGGTGTTTCAGGAGGAAAGGTCAATACTTCGGGAGGTGATAGTATCGGTCATTGTGAGAAAAAAAATTCATCTGAACATGTGTCTAATTCTGAATGGTTACGGAGATAGAGCTGTTTGAATCTGATTCGCGCGCAGCTCTTTCTCCCCCCGCGGTGGTCCCATTCAATGGCCACCAAGGTCTCCAGACCTCTCTCCGTTAGATTATTGTTTGTGGGGGTGGATGAAAAGTCAAGTTTACAAAAGAAAGGTGGATACACGAGACGAATTGCTCGCGCGCATTTTGGATGCTGCTGCCCGCATAAAGGAACGGTAAGATAAACTCAGACGAACAACACGCGATCTTCGCACACGAGTTGCAAAGTGCATTGAGGTTGACGGTGGGATTTTCGAAAACGTATTGTAAACTGTAACAAATTTGTCATTTCTGTATCTGATACCATTCAAAATGCCAATGTTTAAACATTATAATGTTAGAAACAGTAATTGGTTTCTCTTTCTTGATTACCATTAACAATGCTTTTGTATTTGTAGATTCAAACAGCTCTATCTCCGTAACCATTCAGAATTAGACACATGTTCATACGAACTTTTTTTCTCACAATGACCGATACTATCACCTCCCGAAGTATTGACCTTTCCTCCTGAAACACCGTGTGTGTGTGTGTGTGTGTGTGTGTGTGTGTGTGTGTGTGTGTGTGTGTGTAATCTTCATGTTCATTAGGGGTGCGTGTTATTTATTTTTGCTGATTAAAGGGTGCGTGATCAAAAAAGTTTGGAGACCACTGTTCTAGACTGTGGACCTCTTGGTATGAAAGTGTTTATAGCTCCACTTAACTCCCGCATTAGCCATCCCATTAGCTACTTTTTATTTTCATGAAACTGCTATTACTATTTTTTATTATTATTTTTTCTCGTCTTCTTACGTGTATCACTGTTGTTTCTTTATTACTGTAGTCCTTTTTTGTTTTCGAAGTTAGTGTTTAATTAGTTGTATCGTTGATTACTTTGATCAATACTGTACCTTCATTTTTTTTTTTTTAGGTTGGGGATCTGTCTCCTGCCAATAAACAGCATTATTAGTGGGTAGGTTTTTTATTATTATTATTATTACAGTATGTGTCTTATGTTTATTTCCTACAGCCTTAATTTTTAGTTTGTTTTTAAATGTATTACTGTTTGATTTATCTTACCGCTTATTACCTTCAAGAATATTGTACTATGTTATGGGATTTATATCCTGCCAATAAAGCTTATCATTATCATATATACCGGTATATATATATATATATATATATATATATATATATATATATATATATATATATATATATATATATGAAAATTATTTCACGAAAGTAACACACAAGGAAAAAGAAAAACGATTCCAAGGCCTTTCGTGTATTCAGAGCTACACCTCGTGAGGGATTCCCTGACGAGGTGTAGCTCTGAATACACGAAAGGCCTTGGAATCGTTTTTCTTTTTCCTTGTGAGTTTTCAGCATTCATTCATTTCACGTGTTTAATTGTGAAATTCATCCCATATATATATATATATATATCAGTGGCGTGCGGTCCATGGAAGCAAGGGAAGCAATGCTTCCCTATTCAAAGAAAGAAGAAAATGCTGTATTATACTTTAAAGTTTAAACATTTCAATATGTGTTAATAATTTGTACAAAATCATTTTATTATACTATTTATAGCATTTGATTGGTAATCAGGTGGATACATAGTATATACATTGGTTGCCGTTCGTGCAAGAACCTTTAAGAAAGCCGACGCAAAAAATCTCGAGTTGGACAACAATTGACGAAATGCATCCTTTTTCCCAATGACTTTCGCTTTTCTTTTAGTTACAAATTGTTTCTTTCCATTCTAAAAACTCATTTAATGTTTAATAATGTGTATTTATTGAATACAACAAGTTTCATATATAGTTTTTCTACTAAAAAATTCCATGACCATGTTAAGCGAAAAAGAATATATATTTATCGTTATTTTATCCTTCCCTATGTCAAAAAGGAAGCAATTTAGATTTCGCTGTCCAGATCTTATAGTTAATTTTCTTGAAATATCTGGCAACTTATACGTGCTGTGAAAGGCTTGCAAGTTTAGCTTTAATCTCAATTGAGAAAAAGTTTCTTAAGGATATGAAAACCGATGCCTTTTACGAAGAAATAATAGATATATTTAATAAAAAAGAAAGAAGAATAGAATTAACCTATAAGTAAAGTAAGTAGATGATTATCACTAATCAACAGCCAAAATGTATCTTCGATGAAACCATCATTTCTTTAGTAATTCGACGTCGCTGAATACGAAAATGACCTTCATTTTGCATGATTGGTTCGCGTTTAGAAGATACACGGGTGCCCTGTTTTCATTATTTCCCAATTGAAATGAATATATCATTGAAGCATAACATATGTCAACACTGTAGAATGTGCTCGTTTGGCAACCTCGTTGTCTGGCGCCATCTTGAGTACATCGTAAATCCCTTTAGCTCAGTTCTAGAGTGACGCTTGTTGTGGTGACACGTTATTTCACATTTTGACATAGTGCTTTTGTAGTGTTTCCTCGTAATTTGCACCTGTGGTTAGTTCATGACATATAGAGTGCAGTGCGTGTTAAAGCGTAATCTTGCGATCAGTTTCTCATTGACGTTATAAGCAAAATGCCACGTAAATGCGTTAATGACTCAAATAACTTTTGCTATATTTGCAGCAAAGTAACATTAAAATCGCAAAAGAAGACGTTAACACCTGCCATCAAGAAAGCGTACCACCTTTATTTTAAGTGCAAATTAGGAGATCAGGACAAAACGTGGGCGCCGCATATATGCTGCATTACATGTGCAACTACATTACTTGAGTGGTACAATGGGAAACCGAGGTCAATGGGCTTCGGCATCCCCGTCGTGTGGAGGGAACAAAGTAACCACGTGGATGACTGTTTATTCTGCATGGTTCCGCCATTACGTGGAATTAGTAAGAAGAAAAAATGGACCCTCAAGTATCCTAATGTTCCATCCGCCATTCGACCTGTGCCCCATAACGAAGACATACCTGTGCCCAATCCTCCTACCTCCTCAGACACCCTCGATTTGGATGACGAAGAGCATCCTGTAACGAGTACAGATGAAGACATTGCACATCCCACATCATCACAAGATACCGACTTTGTGCCCAGTGAACTGTCTACAGAACCGCATAAAATCACCCAACACGAACTGAATGACCTCATCAGAGATTTGGACTTACCGAAGTCTAAGGCAGAATTGCTCGCCTCACGCCTTCAACAGTGGCATCTTCTTCATGATGATGTCCAAATATCCATGTACCGCACTAGGCAATCCACGTTGGAGACTTTCTTCATCAAACATGGTGACTTCGTGGTGTGTACAGATGTTGTTGGTTTAATGAATGCTCTAAATATAACATACAGAGATGACGAATGGAGGTTGTTCATTGATGCCTCTAAGCTAAGCCTTAAGGCTGTACTACTTCATAACAAAAACGAAAAAGCTGCCATTCCAATTGGATATTCTGTCCACATGAAGGAGACATATGAAAATATGCAATATCTGCTTCACCACATAAACTACAACGCTCACAAATGGAGCATATGTGGTGATTTGAAAGTGGTCGGCATGTTACTTGGTCTCCAGCAGGGTTACACGAAGTACTGCTGCTTCCTTTGCGAGTGGGACAGCCGTGCTAGGTCACAGCATTATGAAAGGAAGGAATGGCCTCTAAGAGAACGTTTAGTGCCAGGTGTGAAAAACGTTTCGTGCGAGCCATTAGTAGAGCCAAGCAAAATACTTCTACCACCGTTACATATTAAGTTAGGGCTTATGAAAAATTTTGTGAAGGCACTCAATAAGGATGGAAAGGCATTTAAGTATCTTTTCCAGAAGTTCCCTCGACTCAGTGAGGCAAAAATCAAGGAAGGCATATTTGTTGGTCCTCATATACGAAATCTGATGAAAGATGAACATTTCGAGACACTTTTGGAGGGCGCAGAAAAAGAAGCTTGGGTCTCGTTCAAGTCAGTGTCGCAAAATTTCCTTGGAAACAACAGAGCTCCAAATGCAGATGAATTGGTGGATAATATGTTGAAGGCGTACCAAAGAATGGGATGTAATATGTCTCTAAAAATTCATTTCCTCCATTCCCATTTCGACTTTTTCCCGGCAAACCTTGGTGAAGTAAGTGACGAACATGGGGAACGTTTTCATCAGCAGATTTCAGCTCTTGAGAAACGTTACCAGGGCAAGTGGAATTCATCTATGCTGGCTGATTTCTGCTGGACAGTAATAAGAGACACTACACAGTCAGAGTACAAGAGACAGGCCAAGAGGAAACGACATTGAAGTGAGTGTGCTCCTTAAAATACATATATGTTGTGGGATAAATTTTTACCAGTACTTACACAATAATTACCATGATATCTTAAAAACGCGAACTAATTAAACAATTTCACTATCATTTTCAAATTCAGCATGCAAAAATACATAAGAATCGGCTACTTTCATTAAAGATACAAAAAATTCCTTAAAATTTGTTGACCAGTGTTATGTGTGTTTTGTTTTTATTATATACGAGTATTTTAAAATTTTATTTTTATTTTATATAATCTTTGTTGTTTTTGCTTGAATTGCTTCCCCTTGACGAAAAATCACCGCACGCCACTGATATATATATATATATTATATATCAGGGCTGGCAGGTCGGACCCGGACCTAGACCCGGGTTTAACCCGAAAGTGAGATAAGACCCGGACCCGAACCCGATAGTGAATTAGAAAAGAGACCCGGACCCGGACCCGGACCTGAAAGTGAAGGACCCGCACAGCCGGGTTTTTAGTTTACAAAATTTGTGTGTGCGCCTTTAGATTTGGCAACAATGTATTGAATTATCACTCCACCCTCCAAATGACTGACTGGAAGTGGAGAGTTAACGGTGACGGAAGAATAGCCTAATCCTAATATATTTTATTGTTTGTTTGCGAGTTGTGTACTGTGTACATTGGTTGGTCTCCAGTGCTTCGTTTGCTATTTATTTGAATTTGCAATGCCTTTACAAGGTCTTTTTTCGGTGGGGAGTGGTAGCAAAAAACTAGCCTTACAAATTAATATTTTAAATATAATAATATTGATAAAACATCTACATGACAAATTGAAAAGTGTGGAAAAGTGTATAGTGGCAATCATGTGACAAACCTAAAGCGACACCTAAAATCGTGTCTCCCAGACATATATCGTAAAGTTGAGGATCATGATAAAAGCCTACCTAGCACTAGCAGTACTTCGAAAACTCAAATACAAACCAAGGGAATGAATGTAGGCCAAACTACTGTAGTGTTAAAAACTTTTTTAAACAAATTAAGGTTGGAGTTCACCCGCATCTTCATAGGAAAACTTTAGAAAATGGCCTTATTTCGTGGGTGACAATAGACGGGCGGCCTTTTAGCATTGTAGAAGATATTGGATTTAAAATTTTGGTTGAACCATTTCTATCTGCAATGAATATAAACATGAACAGAAAAATCTTGCTACTTTGACTCTCGATAGAGCAATAGCTGAAAAAAATAAGTTAAAAATACTTCTTAAAAAAAAATGTTCCATTTAAAAGTAGATTGTTGCAGCCGCTTAGATAGAGGATTTTTAGGTATTCAAGCCCAATATGACTGAAAACAAAATTGAAGTGAAAACATTGGCTGTCAAGGAACTTCACTGCTCGCATACAAATAAAAATTATTTACAGTTCACACAAATATATATATATATATATATATATATATATATCGTACAATATTACAGTATATGTAAAAGAATGTTACTTTAAATCTAAATCAGTAATAAATAATTAATTTCATAGAAAATGTTTTGAAACAAACCATTCAGTCTGTGTTAACCGAGTACGACTTGGGATATGCACAAGTTGTATCCATTGCAACAGACAACGGGTCCGATATGATCAAGTGCTGTTAGAATAAGGGGGCTGAAGAGAGCAATCATACATCGTACTTTGCCCCTTAGCAATGCATGCATAACTATACCTAGTTACTATTAAATATTAATACAATTAATACACTACTTTCAAACATTTCCAAAATCGGATTAATTAATATATATGGTTAGGCTACTACCGTACAGCCATATAATGTTTTACTATGTTTCAGAAAACTACGGTAGCAGTCTTATTACCTATCCTATACCAGATTATAATTATTACATTTTTAATAATGGACCCGACCCAGACCCGGGTCATATACTGAAAGACCCGACAGGACCTGAAAGTGAACTTTCGGGTCCGACCCGGACCCGGGCCAAGACCCGAAAGTAAATTAGAAAAATGACCCAGACCCAGACCCGACCCGAAAGTGATAGACCCGACCCGAAAGTGATAGACCCGCACAGCCCTGATATATATATATATATATTTTTTTTTTTTAAGTTCGGGAAGAACCGATTCGCCTCTATTTAAAAGGGCATATCTCGGCGGAAAAACAAAGAAAAAGTGAGAGGAAAGACAGAGGAAAAAGAAAGGGTGGAGGGGACAGTCGAAGTGGAAAAAGACCAAGGATGACAAGGACTGCAGGGTTGAGCCCCATCATCCTTGGGTGCTAGGGCCGGGAGGGCGCACGAGAAACCTCCAGGAACAAGCACGTACAAACGAGCACAAAGAACACTCAAGAGCACGAGCTTAGAACCCCCTTGCGGGGATATATATATATATATATATATATACACAGGGTGTGTGTTTCAGGAAGAAAGGTCAATACTTCGGGAGGTGATAGTATCGGTCATTGTGAGAAAAAAAGTTCGTATGAACATGTGTCTAATTCTGAATGGTTACGGAGATAGAGCTGTTTGAATCTACAAATACAAAAGCATTGTTAATGGTAATCAAAAAAGAGAAACCAATTACGGTTTCTAACATTTAATGTTTAAACATTGGCATTTTGAATGGTATCAGATACAGGAATTCTGCGGTTCGGAAACCGTCGACGGTATTCTGCAACAGCAGCTGTTGCACTTCCATCGCAAAAACCGTAGACATACACCACATCTGCATATTCGGCATGTGTGGAGGTGTGTGGCATTCTTATACTGCTTCAAACACCAAACAATGTCACTCACAACAGTCAGCTGTCGATTGGCTTATGTTACATGCTTACATTACAGCTTACATAGTTCAAGGTTATAGGGGAGGGAAGGGGGAGGAAGAGCTGCGCGCGCATCAGATTCAAACAGCTCTTATCTCCGTAACCATGCAGAATTAGACACATGTTCATATGAACTTTTTTTCTCTTCTCACAATGACCGATACTATCACCTCCCGAAGTATTGTCCTTTCCTCCTGAAACACCCTATATATATATATATATATATATATATATATATATATATATATATATATATATATATATATATATATATACAGGGCGTCCCAAAAAAATGTATACACACTTTAAATAATTATAAAGGCAGTGTTTATTAAAATACATTTCATTTTCAAAATGTAATAGAATCTACAGACATTATTTAATTGTTTTGTCAACGCCTGTTGTCAAACTGACGTCCGTTCTGGTCCAGGCACTGCTGATAACGCGAAGCAATGGAATCGCAAACATCACGAAACATTTCGTTTGGTATTTGTGTGCATTCTCGTTCAATGGCTGCTCTCAATTCAGCGACTGTTGCAGGTTTTATAGCGTAGACTTTGTCTTTTAAGTATCCCCATAAAAAAAAGTCTAGTGGTGTGAGGTCTGGTGAACGCGGAGGGTATTCTACGAAACCCCTTCGTCCAATCCACATCCACATCGTGCCAAGTACCACTCGCAATACTCCACTCTTCGGTCCGGATCATCATCATCATCTTCATTAATAGCATGGACTAATCTTGGAATGTAACTTTTCCATTGACAGCGCTTCAAAATGCGTTGGACAGACGATTCTGAAATTCCTACCTCACGACTCGCTTGCCGCACAGATTTTCTTGGACTTTGGTGATACGTTTCCAGTACTCTTTCTTGCTTTGTGGGGCTTGTCGATGTCCGTGGTCTTCCGGAACGCTTCTTGTGGACATTCTGAACAGTTCCATCGGCTTCAAACTTATCTCTAATTCGAGCGATGGTAAGTCGCGTTGGTGGATCTGTTTGAAACTCCCTCCTAAACTGTCTTTGCACTTCAACTGCGTTTTCACCCTTCCAGTAGCATTTTAGAATGAATTTCCTTTGTTCAAAGCTTAGTCTGACTGCCAGGAAAAAGGTGGAGGGGACAGTCGAAGTGGAAAAAGACCAAGGATGACAAGGACTGCAGGGTCGAGCCCCATCATCCTTGGGTGCTAGGGCCGGGAGGGCGCACATGAAACCTCCAGGAACAAGCATGTACAAATGAACACAAAGAGCACTCAAGAGCACAAGCTTAGAACCCCCTTGCGGGGATATATATATATATATATATATATATATATATATATAATATATATATATATATATATATATTGCTATAAAGGCAGTGGTTGGTATGTTAGAATGGGGATGGGGTGTATTTCATAATTGAATGAATGATGGGCGTTCTTCGCAAGTAATCTATAGCATAATAATTGCTCGAAAGAGAAGCGGAGCGCAAACAGAGCGGCAGAGGAGAGACTCGGCCTACATCAGCGCCTTCAGATATCGGTCAATATTTGATATTAATTAATAGCTTTAACTTGAAAGAAAGAAAAGGTAGGTAGATCCGTTCGCTCGCAACTCGGGTATAAATTCGCCGGAATATCACTTTCATCTCGCGTACCGCATCCGGGTGAGAGGAAAGAACACGCATTTGGAAAACGCAAGAAACTTTTCCAGTTCGATCCTTTTTCCAAATTTACTCCATACCCATTTCACTCCAAATTTCATAAAGTTTTAATTAAAATAAAGCCAAATATCATGAAAACTGAAATAGGTTTAATTTATAAAAAATGAGTCTTACCGAGTAAAAGTCCCGATCGATAAGTTTGCGAAATGTGGCCGAACAAAAAAAAAAAGATAACATTCATGTCCCATTATTCCCCAAAGAAGTGAGGGGTAGGGGCCCGAGCCTGGGCTACCTTAGCTCCGAGTCAATTAAAGGGGGGTGTGGCCGCCCCGCCACTTCGTCGTGACGCGAAAAGCCAACCGCCCAGCTCAACTCTAGGCAGCGCGGGTTCGAACCCACGACTCAGCGCACTGCCGGGCGGCGCCCTAACCGATCGAGTTACGAGAGGGTCCCCGCCGAACAAACTATACAAAATCACACATTCAAAAAGTTTCAAACAGTTACACCGATGATCCAAAACTTAAAAACTATCAGATTCACTTAGCAATGTATTACAACCATTTGAGTAATTTTCAGATGTTACGATCACACCTTTACTACTACTACTACTACTACTACTACTACTACTACTACTACTAATCCCTAACTGAGTAAACAAACGAAAAATAACTTTTAATTTTTTTCCTAAATGACCAAAAAATGTTTTGTGATTTTCATTTCCAGTCTGTTTTGGCAATTCAAAATACGAGTACTTTCATTTCAATTTGCTAATTACGATGAATTTCGCAATTTCAGCGAGTGAGCACAAACCAAAAGATCGCTCATCAACATTACAATGCATCATTTCGAATTCTTGCTGAAATAATAATAATAATTGTACAAATTATTCCAAAGGAATTCCATTCCGTAACGGAAGGCGACACGATGAACGGATCGTGCGATCAATTTCACTATCAAAAAGCGGAGTTTGACGATGTTTTTTTACCCGAAGTACCGCGCGATTAGAATAGTAGTCGAAGGAACCATTAACTATCGTATAAAGTGAATTAAGCGACCAACAGTTACCAATCAAAAATATATTTACGCCGACTTAGAGTGATGGGTCGAATCAAAAAACTTCTCCAACGTTTTTTCATTCCGAAAAACAAAAATGCAAAATGCGGCAAGCGACTTTTTGCAATGTCCCCATATAATGAATGAATGTGTTTTCTAAGTTTGGCCATAATGAACGCACTTGGATGGTCACGAAAGTACAATATTCCTTTCACTTCTATATATTGTATATGTATTTTTTTTAACTATATCAGAACTAGAAGTTAAAAAAAGAAATCTAACGATTAACTTACTATCTGAATCCGGATCTGGAGTTCGCTCTATTATTAACCCCTTGCCCCCCCAACACTAAAAAGAAAAGGCCACGGTTCCTTTATGGAGCCATACTCGAAAATCTTTTTACGACATTCAACAATAACCAAAATTTTATACGCAACCAAAAAATCCATTCTGAATAAGAGAACAACAACAGCTTGGCAAAATCCCCTTACAAATCTAGGTAGAGCGATTTTACACCCTGCAGAGATATAAGTTGGAGCGAGTTGGCGAAAAAGCGGCTAGCTAGCTGGCGCGCGCGGACGCGAAAAGCTTCGCTCTCCACCGTTCGTACGACATCGTTCCGACCTCCTCCTCCTCCTTCTCCGACAGACGTGAGAGACTCGCATTAAACATGAGCGTAGGACGCGCCACAGCGAAAGTAAACACCATTAGGAATATTGTGTTTATTCGAGGCAAGCTGCCGTGGTTGCGTGTATACCGGATTCCCTTTGGGGACTTGAGCGTCTTCAATTCCGGTAATTGGACGGGGCGGAGGGCCTCCAGACGTCATCGCCACCAGCAGACAAAAATCAAATTTACAGCAACCGGTGCCGCAAAGAAAGAGAAGAGAAGAAGAGAGGGGGAGATTGAAGAGGAGAATAAGGGGAAACGAGTATGCAAGGGGAGGAAGAAGCGGGGGATGGAGTTGGGAGAGAGAGAGGGAAGGAGATATAAGGAGAAAAGTAAATTAAACAGAAACCAATACTTCATATAATTCCACGAGGAAAGTGAAAGAACAAATTTAAATAATTAAATAATTAAATATATATATATATATATATTATATATATATATATATATATAAAGTGCATATCTTAAATAAATTAAATTATTTAAACAACTTCGTTGTAAATATAAAGCTAAAGTATTTTATGAGATAAAACTACTTGACTCAATTGAAACGGATTGTTTTCATTACGATAATATTTAAAAATAGGAAATTCTTTTCGAACAATCTTAATGGCAATCAAAATGCAGAAACTTCGCGTATGAGAAACAAATAATACTCGTAATCTAAATATTTACCATTAAACTAACTTTTCTCATGTAAATATAAAATATAAAATATAAAAAAAGAATATATATACATACATATTTTACAAAAAAAAAAAAAAAAACGCACAAGACCTCTTACTTTAATTTCATTAATTAAGTAAACTTACCTTTCCTACCTTAGAAACGAAAAAAAAATAATAATAATTTTCAGCATCGGCGGCCGAAGAGCAGAAATGAAAATCAGATTTCGTCGTACATGCGAAAACTAACATCTTTGTAAACAGAGTTTATCTTTCAATCTCGTATATGCATTCGGAGGCCGATTCCCCCTAAGCAAACCAAAGTTTTTTTTTTTTGGTTTTACTTTTTGTTTTGCGAGCCCCGCCCCTTACGTATAATGGGCCAATCAGAAGGAAGGATACGAGGTTTTATTAATAATCTGTAGTTACTCAATTTTCTTCAGTTATTCAAGTGACAACTTACGAGAAAGGTACGAGAGCTAAATCGCATTTTGAAACGATACGCAAAAACGTGACACACTCTTAACGAGTTCAAATGGACCTAATTCAACGCATTCGACTAATTTTCAGTTATTTATACTGAAATAATTCCTAAAAGTATACTAATATATAATAAACCTCTATTCATTATCTGTCACGATTATCCTTTTAAGTGAATTTGGTCGAAATGGGACTCGTAGAAAGTTAAAAAAACAAAAACGACCTAGTGATAAAAAAAGGATTATTTATAAAATGTGTTAAAAAATGTGAAAAAAAAAAGAAAAAGGTTTCGTTCCGAAAAGCATCGCGATTTCAAAGTTAATTTATAACTATTAAAATTAAGAGAAAAAATTATCGAAAGTGAAGAATGCGCGAAGAGTGCCTACAGAGATCTCCTGCCCTGGCGCAGGATCATCAACGTCTTCGCCAGGACACGACCCCACCTCCCGCTCCACTTCCCTCCGAACGTCTTCCGCCCTCGACCACTTCCAACTCGGAGCCGTCTTACCCGTACGATGCGTGGGTACTGGCAGGAGGGCGACTCTTCCGTGCCCACGCCCACGTGCTTGGTACCCACAGCCCTTACTTAAGGGCTTCCATTAATGCTTTGGGAGAAGCCCGGCTGTTGCTCCCCCATATTCCCCCGGGGGGGTTCAGTGCCATCCTCTCCTATATGTACACGGGGAGGCTTTCCCTCACGCAAGCACCCCTCTACGAAGTAAGTAATGCCCGTCACCCATTTAGTTAACCGTTTAAAAATGCCCCACGAACACTTAAGTAAAGGATACTTTCTCCTTCCCACAGACCCTCCTAACGGGGCATCTCCTCCAGATGCCTGGAATTGTGGCCTTGTGCCAGGCACTCCTCGCTTCTCCACTTCCACACGGAAGCCACTCCAACTTTTACCTCCCCCCTCCTCCTCCTCCTCCTCCTCCTCCCGATGAATCTCATGGAGTAACAGGGCTCTCTCCCACGGGAGGAGCCTTACCTCAAGCACTCAGAGCGTGGCAGAACCTGGCTCGCCTCGTGCCCACAACAGCTGAAGTCCCTACACCCTCAGTTCAGCCCACTCTCATTCGCCCCACGCCTACCAGACCCTTCAGAACACAAGCCCACGACAACGTTCATACAGGTAACTGTTTTTGAAGACTTTCGAGTTAAAATTTATACCTAGAATTCCTGCGTGATGAAGTGCCCCGCAAAAAATCACGCCCCAATGTTTTTGATTTATAATCTTACAGCATGAAGTCTACGAACAAAATCAACAATTTGGTGCGCAGAAGGAAGTTTTACACTTATTACAAATTATTATAAATAATAATAATAATAATAATAATAATAATAATAATAATAAAGAAATTTAAAGTCAGCTTCTAATTTAATGTATTTTTGAGAAACCTCCAAATTTGTAATGGAATTTCTCGCAAAATTCCATTTTTCTTCAAGACAATTCTTGGGAAAAAGAAAAAGAAAAAAACCCTACATCTTAGCGATAGTTTCGTTTTGTCAAGAATTTTCTTAAAGAAAAAATTTCTCAGTATGCGAGAAATTCCATTAGAAATCTGGAGGTTTCTAAAAAAAACATTAAAAAATAATAATAATATTTTTTCCCCAGAACCAGAGACTAGCACTCCCATAACACCACCACATCTCCTACATGTCGACAAGTACACCTTTTGTCCCTCTCTGAAACCTGGGAGCCTAAATCCATCCCGTGAATCTCTGAGGCAAGCCGAAGACGAGAAAAACCACTCCAACTCTTCGTCAGTCGTTCTCGATATAGCGGCGTGCGACGGACCGGTCTTTTTCGAAAGGGTCGTGAACAAGGCATTTAAATCTCCGCACGTGAGTGACAGGAAGCCTCTAATGGTGTTTCCGTTATTAAAAATTCAATCGGCAATATTCAAAAATTATTATTATTATTATTATTATTATTACAAATTTTGTGATGGAAGTCAGGCATCGTCAACTTTTCAATTGTAAAAGCGATGCTAAAGTTATAATAATCAGTGATGAAGGCCAGAAACTGACACAGATTCTCAGGCCAGCCGAACGCAGCCCACTGAGCTAACTCCTGTATTATTATTAATAATAATAATAAACAGCACCATCGGGATTCGAATCCCCGATCTCAGTGCCTTCACTTCGCTTATAAGAAAACGGTACTTATCACTGAGCCACGACCGATGGTATGCATAAGGTGAAATCTTAGGTTCTTAAAATTAAAAATTTTCATCCAAAATTCACCGTTTCGTTTCAGTCTGACGGATGTGAAAATTCTTCCGATTCTGATGACAGCGAAATCAACGTCGTGGATACTGGGGGAAACGAGGCCCCCTTTTTACGAGGACTTCTAACTTCCCTCAAAAACCAACCCCAACCCCCAATTCCTAATCCAGGGGGAGGATCGCGAATTTATCACTGTGTATACTGTAACAACAATTTCAAAAGCCACTACTGCTATCAGGTTGGTCACTTTCTTAGGCGTCGTATTACTGGAAACGTAAAAATAAAACTTTCTGTCATTGTCGTCACGTATTACCGACATCCGATACGTTAACCTTTGGGAGTTCAAAGTCGTTATAACGTTATATTTCGTTACAGAAACATATGCGACGTCACATCAACCCGATAACGGTAGAGGAAACAGAAACCGTCGATGAAACGTCGAGGGAAACCACGAGTCTAGCGACGACAAGGACGGAAGATAAAACCGCGACTGAATGCGAAGGACCAACGTCTTCCAGCAACGTCACCAGGCAACAACTACGATCCGGTCCGTCAACGAGCGGTAGTGAAGACGACCCCACGAACGGAAACGACCGCGGGACGGCGAGCGGAGCGGAAAGTTACTCTTCGAACTCCAGCGGCGGGAGGAAACTACGAGTGTTGGACCTTAACGTGCAGTATTTCCCCTGCAAAACCTGCGGATCCAAATTTCCCAGTTATTATTTCGTTCACAAGCACCGGCGGATGTGCCACAGAGAGGAGGAAGAAATGATGGAGAGAGGGAAAAGCGGTAATCAAAGTCCGACCTCTTCCTGCGATTCCCCAACTAACACCCCTTCCAACTCCATGGGTGGAGACCAACAACCTTCCTCGGACACCAATGAAGACAAAATCTGAGAAACGAACAGCGGGGAGGACGAGCAATGAAATTAAACATTAATCCAAGTTTAGTTCATTTTACTGTTTTGAAAAAGTAAATAAGAATAGGTGCCATATTACTGTCACTCCTTCAAGGACAATAAAACCTCTCTCTCTCTCATATTTAAAATAATTTTGACTGTTAAGAGGATTTTCATTATCCTAAAATATTCTTTCCAATCTGATTCTCAACAGTCTCGCGCGCACACCACAATTAATTCTCTAATCTTTCGCTTAATCATTAGCTATAACTAGATCTCAGACCAAGGAAATTACGCACAGTTAAAATAAGACCATCTAACTGAAGATCCCTTAAGCATACGACTGAACCTTTACTAACCATCAGAGATATTAATAAAATCAAAAGTTTCAGTGACACTTTGAAAATATAAATTAAATTTTATCAGTTTTGACTGAAAAAAACTATCTTCGGCGGTTACGAGTTCGAGCGTCGTGACCACCCGATGGAGAATGGGGAATCGGTTTTTAGGTAATGAATATATTTACGCTATCCATTTAACAACGCGCCCAAAGAAAAAATAATAATAATCTTACCGTGTTCCGCAATGTTTTCCTCGTCGCTCGAGTCTTCGTTTTTACTTCTATCTCTTCTCCCAATTTTCTCACTTGAAAGCAAATAATAGGTCGTTAAATGGGCTCGTAAGCAATATATTAGTATAGCTTAATAGTACTTTTAAGTACGAAACGAAGTCAAACAATACTTAATAATAGTTGTCGATTTTTTCATTTATATCCTTCGCCATTGAAAAGGAAAACTAGAAAATGTTCCTCGTAATTTTAAAATCAATCTACATCCTTTAAGCAACAAATACTATCATTCATAAATCATCGAACGAGACGTAACTGTCTCCTAATGATGCGAGAGGCATCCATATTCGCGCAAGCCCGAAAAAATTTCCTTTCAACTAGTTTAAAATAATAGTAATTAACAGGAATTTCTAAATAAAATACTTTACTCTTGCCACAAAAACTTTTTAAGGAAGACAACCCTTATTAACAATCCAAAGTAAGCTTTTAAGCATTAGATAACAAGGTTCCTGCGAAACTATTAATAAGAATGGTGATGGTTAAAATTGGTTTTACTGGTGGACAGTGAGTGTCACTCGAGTAGAGAAGGGAAGAAGGAAAGAAAAAAAGTGAAAGAAGATTAAGTCTGAGAACATTTGATCTACAGATCTACAGAAGCTAAGGCTAACAAAGACCCTAAGATCCACTCTAAGGCTAGCCCGAGAGAAAGGAAAGAGTAGGGGGTTAAGAGAAGAGAAGAGAATAAGGGGTTAAGTAAGGAGCAACACCTATCACTCGTGGGTTAACATTCATTCAGAAAAAGAGGAAAAGTGTCTCACCATCATCATCCGCCGGCCACTGCCGACAAGTCAGAAAAATAGTCGGAGAGAATAGGAGAGGGGTGAAAGATGAAAAGAAGTAAAATAAGATGATGATGATGATGATGGTGATGGTGGTGGTGGTGGTGATGTTTTGAGAGGCTTTTCACCTTCGTCGTAACAGCGAAGGTCATGTGGCGGAATGGACCTACAGCTTTACGTGGGATTGGAACTACCAGTGGCCACACCATCTGGACGCGGAAGACGGCCCCACATCCAACTACTCTAAACAGATTAATGTCGATTAATTTCGCCTGAAAACAAAATGTGTTCAGTAATATTTGCCTCCACTATCGTGACCAAACTGTAAAGAAAATCAAGGAGTACAACTTCCACTTACATCTATTGATAATCCACCAACGAGCGAATGAACTAAGTATGACGGCACCATCGAAAGCTACCGGGTGAAAAACTACCATTACTGTCATCCCAATAATAAATAGGCGCCGCCGCCGCCGACTACTACTACTACTACTACTACACAGCAGTAGTATGGTATCATTAAATGGCTCACCTGATGGTCGATAGATTCTCTTTGTCCTTCTCCCTCACTTCTTGGCAGTTCGAGAGTATTGTTGAGTCCATGTTATTCGGAGTAACTACTCCCGAATTCGTCACGCATACAGTTACCGACGACACGGCCACAGCTTCGACACCCGTGGGGGAGTTGGAATTTTCAGTGTGTGGCACTGCGGTTATTGTAGTGGAATCGATATCGCAGGTGGCCGTTACAGTTGTGGAACCCGCGGTTGGATCGTTATTCATGGACGTCGATGACCAACTCATGGCAGGAGAATGCGACATCATCGAGATACCAGTGCCATTCATCCCTGGGCTCGAATCATCGCCCATGTTGTTGTTGTTGGCCATGGATGTGGTAGCAATTATCGCCACGGAAGACGCCGCCGCCGATGATGTGGTTGCGCCACTGCCTCCATTCTTCAGCAGCTCCTTTTGCGCCGACCCTCTCGTCGTTACCCCCGTCGTCGAATTAATCGCCACCAATGGGTCGACCGTAGGTTGAGAACTGCCTTTATTCCTGGGTCTCCGCATACGCCCCTTAACGAGAAGTTTGTAACTCTCCTTCTTCTTGGTAAGGTAATAATTCTGAATACAATCCACCACAGACTTCTTTTCCAAGTAGCTGGCGATGACGACGAAGTTCTTAGGATGCAGCAGGTACTTCTCCTTAAAGATCTCATTCTCCGGTTCCGTCCAAATGTTCACGTTCTTCTGTTCCTTGTACTCCCCCATCGGATCTTCCACCATCCCGTTCTTGTTCACGTACCGGTACGACCGACGCTTCTCGTCCAACAGGATTGGAGGGATCACGGCGTATGCTCGCATCTTCTTGTCTTCATTCTGCAACTCGATCAAGCAAAAAATAAAAAGTACGGTATACAAGAGTGGATTAAAGCGTAATTCATTCAGTACTTTCGCATTATTTGTTTTACAAACGATAAATAACCTTAACCGAGACCTATTAGAAAATTTCAAAATTGGTTAACGTAAGTAAATCCAATTCAATACAGCCGTCAAAAACTACATTACAAGTTGAAAATTACCTAACACAACACTAAACCCTACAAATGGTATCTTACACACTACACAATCTTCTCAAAATTATTAAAAAATTTAAGAGTAACATTTTTGGTTTCTGGCTCTCTTCTTTCTATATGGAGGGGTGTTTTGATGGGCATGGGCACTTAAGAGTAACATTTTTGGTTTCTGGCTCTCTTCTTCTTTCTATATGGAGGGGGGGGTTTTGATGGGCATGCGCACTTGAACCCTCCTCCTCCTTCCTGCGTAAAAAAAAACCGCTGGTAATGACACCGAGTAAAACTTTTTTAAGCACAATGTCATTTTATTTTTAAGTATTAAGATCAGTTTCAAACATTCGACCTTATATAGTGTTTACATTATCTCTGTAGTATTGAGAGTTTTTAAAAACTAAGAAAACTCTCTCATTTAGTTTCAGTCAAGTTAAAAAAATATGATAATGTAAACAACAACAACAACAACAACAACAACAAAAACAAATCAATCCAACTGAAATCATAGACTGACACTGTTACGCTCACAATATTTAAAATCCCTTCGACAACACCATGTATTATCCTCTGAAACAAATGACCACTCTGATTACATTCCCAAATTAAATTTGTGCAGCTTTACTTCTTGTTTCACTCGCAAAATGACTCTGCCGAATCTTTAAGGGAATCGTTTTCTACAACTTCATTTCTTTTTGATCTCCCTCTCTTTAGTACTCTAAGGAATGTGATAAAATACTGGATTATTAATCAAGGTCTCGTAAAACTCTCGTTTTACTAGGGAGAATACAATGAGAGAATGTAGTAGGATGGTTCAGAGTTGACAAAAGTAAATATACACCGTGATGATTGTCCTTAAACTTGTTAAAAAATAGTATAATCTGCTGAAACCAGGTTCTCAGAGTAAGGTAACTATCAAAGATAAATTATATTATTTCACGATACCACGAGGTTCCAGGAAATTGAAAGATTCCAGGAGGAGGTCGAATTATTCGACTTGGGGAAGCAGATCAAAATCAACGGGGAATTTCGCGAAGGCTTTGCATTCCATTATCAACAATTAATGGTCATTTTGCAGTTCAAGCATACCCAGAAAACGACAATTGCTGACCGTCCTGGCAGTCCAGGTCCACCCGAAAGAATGCTTCATACCGTCAGAAACGGTGCAGAAACGAACCCTCGCCAAACAGATGAATTAGCTGTTCAAGTTAAAGTTAGCTCTAGGACCATCGGACGATATTTTCACCACATTAGATACTACTACAGAGCAGCTAAAAGAAAGCCCTTGCTCACCCCTCGCAATAATGACCGTCAGAAACAGTGGGCAGCATTGCTAGTCAAACGTGAATCTGCCTTTTGGAACACCGTAATCTTTCGGCTGTCTCGGTATTTCAAAACAGTGATATGGAGATGTCCATCCCAAGAATTATCTGAGGCATCAGCAAGCTAAGGTATGGGGGGTTTTCTGTAATAGTATGGGGCGGGGGTACACTTTGGACCACATGGACCAACAGAGCTGGTGGTCCGCAAAAGAACTGTTAATCCAGCCAAATATGTAAAGATCCTGGAAGGGATGCTACTCATTTATTCCAATGAAAATGTATCTCTACACCAAATGGGGGAAAATGGTGCCCCAACTCATATCGTTCGTGCTACGCAGAGGTGGCATGGCAGCCATGGAATTGTACGTCTTCCATGACCAGATTAGTCCCTAAATATGAATCCAATAGAACAATGAATTCCTATTCTTCACTACAAATACATACTTTTTACACACTACATAATCTTTTCCAAATTAAAAAAAAAACAAATTCAAGAGCCTCGGAGTTCCCTGGGGAGGGGACCATAATATACCCACTTCTGGTTCCCCGCTACCGATACCGGGAACGCAGACCCAGACAGCGGGGCTGGATCTGCTACTGCCCATTCGAGATGGTCTGGGCCTCTGCTTGATTCACTTTTCATAAACTTCTGCAACATTCGTGGCCTTTCTTCAAATTTTCAACCTGTTGACCACCACCTCTCCTCTAAACCTCACCTTCTCTTCCTCAGTGAAACTCGGGTATCTGGGACAACTGACAGCAATACCTTTTCTGTACCCTCCTACTTTCTCTATACTCAATTGTTCTTGTATTCCCAAATTCGAATCCTCCGAATTCTATAAGCTCTGGCTACGGCTTACATGCCAATCTCAAACTAAATACACCTGCGCTGTCTAACTTTCTCCTAATTCTACTGACTATCTAGAATTCTTTGACTACCTCATGGAATACATTCTATCCCACTCTCCTTTTGCTAAAATCTCTATTTCAGGTGATTTCAATGTTCACCACCACCTTTGGCTTTCCTCCCATTTCACAAACATCCCTGGTGAACTAGCTTACAATGTTTCTATCCTGAATGACCTAGAGCTGATTGTACAGCACCCGACTCGTATTCCCGATCGCCTTGGAGATAGGCCCAACATTCTGGATTTATTTCTCACCTCTCATTCTTCTTACTGTCAAACTTTTTTCTCCGTTGGGCTCCTCCGAACACAATCTTACATCTGTTTCCTGCCCTATAGCTCCAATTCGGCCTTTGGATCCTCCCGAGAGGCGCGGCCTCTGACAATTCGACGCTGCTGATGGGGAGACCGCTCTCAATCTTCCAACTATCGCCCAATTGCTTTGATTTCTTGCTTTTCCAAAGTTTTTTAATCTATCCTAAATAGGAAGATTCTTAAACACTTCTCTTCTCACAATCTTCTTTCAAATCGTCAGTATGGGTTCCGAAATGGGACGCTCTACTGGCGATCTTCTTGCATATCTCTGACTCTTGGTCATCCTCTTTTCGGGATTTTGGTGAAACTTTGGCCATTGCCCTCGACATATCAAAAGCTTTTGATAGTCTTGCACATATCTTTAATTTCCAAACTGCCCTCCTTTGGTTTCTATCTTTATATCTGTGCCTTCATCTCTGATTTCCTTTCTGGCCGATCTATAGCTGCGGTTATCGATGGTCATTGGTCACTGTTAATAGTAATGTTCCTCAGGATTCTGTCCTGCCACCCACTCTTTTCCTTTTATTTATTAATGATCCATTAAGTCGCACTTCCTGTCATATCCACTCCTATGGCGAGGATTCTATTTACTTCTTCACCCACTTCACAAAGCGTCATTCCTCTCAAGAGTTACTCCATGATTCGCGTAGGATGGCTTAGTACACCTGACCTCTGATCTTTCTGTATATCTGATTGGGGCAGAGAAAACTTTGTGACTTTCAATGCCTCACAAACTCGGTTCCTTCATGTCTACTCGTCCCAATCTTCCACACGATTATCCCCTTACCTTCAACAATACACAATTCAATCCTTCCTCCTCTCTTAACATTCCTGGTGTTTCCTTTTCTCGTGGTCTTTTCTGGGAAGACCACATGTATGCTCTTTTCAAAACAGCTTCTAAGAGGGTAGGTGTGCTGTACCCAGGGTGGATTGGTTTAAACCAAAGTTAACCACAGTTTTTTTGGTTTTCTGATGGAAAAAAAGTTTTTTGGGTTTTTTTTCTATGTATTTGCTTTTTATTCTTAGTTTTAATATTTTAATGCTTAGTATGAACGTAAATCAATGATAATTTCTTACATCAATTTCATACATGAAACCCAATATTGTGCTTATTTTTTAATTATATCTGTCACATTGTCAACAATGAACATCATAAAAAAAAATGTCTGTACTTTCAGCTAAGGTATTTTACTATTTTTCGATGGAAATACTGACAATAAAGATTGTCCCAACCACTATTAAGGTATCACAAAGAAAAATGAGAAATTTAGTTTACTATTGCACCATATAGGGTTGGTTGGTATTTTTATTTACCTATATAATTTACATTCTTAGTCACTGCATTTGACATGTTTTGTTTGTATGAACAATATGATTAAGGTATACCTGAAATCTGAATAGTGTTAAAGGAACTGTTTTCGCTATTCACTTATTTACGAGAAGATAATAAACAAGCTGGTTTTATAATTTTGAGTGTAAACATAGGTAGTTTCTGTCTTGTAAAAGTTAGTAGAATGCTTAAATAAAATAATATGAAAGATAAAATAATTTATTACAACCAACACTAACGAACCAAAAAACCATTAAAACCAAATAAACCATGTTTTTTTTTTGTTTTTTTTTAAATAATCATTTTTTTTTTTTTTCCCACCCTGGCTGTACCGGCTCCATAGTTTCTTCACCCCCGCTGAGTAGCTGTCTCTGTAATAAGGTCTTGTCCGCCCATGTATAGAGTACGCTTTCCACGTGTGGGGTGGCTCAACCCACACAGCTCTACTTGACCGGGTAGAATCAAAGGCTTTTCGTCTTATCAATTCCCCACCTCTTACTGACTGTCTTCAATCTCTCTCTTCGCCGCAATGCTGTCTCAGTCTCTCTTTACTATCGCTATTATAACGGACATTGCTCTTCTGAACTCTTTAACAACATGCCTCCTCCTTTAAGGAGAGCACGCAGCACCAGACTTTCGAGTCATTCCTTTTCTGTCCAACTCTCCAACACGAGGGTTAATCGGTATTTTCTAGCTTTCATCTACTCAACCAGTCAACTTTGGAACAATCTTCTTCAATCCATCTTTCCCCGTCTATTTGAACTCCAATCTTTCAAATGCAGTGTCCAGGCATCTCGAAAACCCTGGACCTTGATTTGGCTGTCTTCTTCTTCTATGGGGGAGGCGTTTTTGCGGGCATTCACCCTTGGCCCCTCCTTCCTGCATAAAAAGAAACGTGCTAGATGTCATTATGATTAAAGTAGCGGCAACCAAAGCCTACATCGAGGGAAAGGCTCGACAAAGCTATAGAAAAAGAATGGACAGCAATACCTCAAGAACAAATAAAGTTCATCAATGGAATGCCAGAACGTGTGTCGGCTTATATAATAGAAAGGGGGAAAGCAACAATATTCTAACTATACCGAGTCCATAAATTTATTACTTATCAAACTTTTATCAAAAATCAAAAACATTTGGAGAGAAATAAAGATGTGTATATTTACTTTTGTCCATCTTACGTAAACAGTAAGATTGCTTTCAATCTTTACTCCGATTACCAGTTAAAAAAGCCAATATCATATACAGTATGTGTACATTTCCACAGACAGCGAAGGCCTATTATGAAATGTATGTTAACGTAGCGGACGAAATCTATATCTCCAAAATAAACCATCAATAACCCGTTTCGCGATAAATTTTTGTTCGCACGTTGTACCAATCCACCCAAGACGAACAACAACGGAATCGCCAACGTGTGTCGACGACACGATTCGACAACATTACTTAAACATTTTAAACGGGCGATCTGATTACGATTCCCTCGTTCAATTCGGAAGGAGATTCCCATTCCTAATTACCTCCTGATCCTGAATTCCGTCGATAATCTCCTCCATCTCAGCGTCACTCTTCACCCTGGCTCCTACCCGACTGAACCTCTCCTTATCCTCCCGCTGCTTTCGCAATTCGGGGAACACCTTCTCGAACAATTCCCGGCTCTTCCCAATTTTCTCCTTGTGCTTTTTCGAGTTCTCAACCTGCGCGAAGAGGAAATGTCCCAGTATTAAAAACAAAAGCCGAAATACTTAAAAGTTTCTAGAGTAAAGGTAAGAACGCAAACAAAATAGTTTTCAATGGGTTGGGGCACAACAACATTTACTGAATTCCTACCTCCCCAAAGTCGAGACAAGGAATAGCAATAAGCTGCTTTTGCACGAGTATTGAGCCATTAAGTATCGAGTCTCGTTTCTGATACAAAAAAAGGGCTGTTGAGAGATATACTGCTTATATTTTTAATTTAAATATTTAATCAACACTACTCTGACTAGTTACAAATGTTTGAAAAGGCTTGTATAGTTAGTTTAATAATTAAAACAAAGCTTCCCCCGCTTCTAAAGTTGTATTTTCCAAACTGTTGGGGAAACGACCGACTGAAGTGGGGGGTTAGGAACATACCACATACTTTAGCATTAATAAATAAAAACCCCATTTTTAATGCTACCTTACACTAAGCCACCAATAAATTACACTCCATGAATGCCATTTACTGTTGAAGTAAAGGGGCGTTGGATAAAAAAGTTTGGGAAACGGTGTTCTTTAAGGGCTTCTCAAAAATGGTTTATTCTATGACGAAAAATATATTATTTAAATGTGTGTCTAGGTTAAAAGTCCTTTCATCTTAATGCGCTTCAATACTACATCTAATTATCGGCAGCGACCCGAAGGCGGCTTAGAGAGGGTTTATTTATGGGTTGGTATGTGGGTATGTAGTCAAGATAAGTGAACAACTGTTAAACCAGGGTTCACCAAACTTAGTACGGAGGTTCGCTCGATCAAAATTGGAAACCAATTTAAAGGCTTGTAAAAAGATCAAAGGTCAAGGTCATAAGTCAGTGAACGCGTTAACCCCCAAAACCACATGTTTTAAGGAAAATAGGTAGAATCATGAAACCTATACCAAAGGTTTCCACTGTCATGTTCTGGTCATTCTACAATTTTTATGTCGAAGATCAAGGTCACAAGGTCACTAAAGTCGCAGTAGTGCTTCTCAATAACCCAAGAGTGGTTTAAGTTTAGATAACCAAACGTGGTATTTCAGTTTACCAAGCGATAAGTTTATCTAAATAACCTGTTTGAAGTCAAAAGGTCAAAGGTCAAGGTCACAAGATCACTAATGCCACACGCAGTCGGCGTCGATTGGCATCTCGCTCGAGTACAGTTTAGTTACAATTAACAATCACCTTATCAACTTTCTTTAGCCAGTCGTTCATCAATTTGGTGTAGGTCTGAGTGATTTGTTGCTCCCTGTTGTACTTCATCTCTTGCTTCCTCTTGAAGTACTCCAAAAGACGCTGTTTGAAAGTGCTGTACTTGGCTTTGTTCTGCTGATAAACTTCAGCGTCCGAAGGTTGATGGTAAAGAGGCTGCAAAAAAAATAAATAAAAATAAGGTATCATGAATCAGAAAGTGAAAAACAGAGCAGTCTGTCGATTACAGAAAGATCTTGTTTTTTCCAAGCTTTCCAGCGCTTTACTGAACTCCAGTCGCTACAAATCAAAAGACTTACAGAAAACACAACTGAAAATACCTTTCTACGTCATCGTTACCAGAAATCAGAAATTAACAAAAATTAAAGAAAAGAAATACAGACAGGCAGTGAAACAAGTTTAAAAAGGCTTTTACTACACTGAAAATATTAATTTCATCATCACGATCAGTTAGTATTTAAATTGTGATAACGCGTAAAACTTAAAATGGTACTTGATTTTCAAATGTTCTATCTAAATATTCCTACTAAGAAATTTATATGTATTAGAGATACTGCGCTCGCGTATGTTCATATTTTAGATATACCTTTTCTCGTACCCGTTAAAACTAATGTTATAACGAGTGTTCAAAGAAAGAGTGCCAATATATGGAAATTACTAATAATAATAAAAAATTAAAACTAAGCCTAAAACAAAACCTCTGAAGGAAAATTAATGCGCAATTGGTTTACCAACTTTTCTAAAGGGAATGTTAAAATAAATGTATTCGCGCTTTTGTAAACATTTACAGTTATTACTAATAACTGTTTCAAATGCTACTTTCTAATAACTTATTATTTTGAGATGTAAACTACTGGTAATAGTATTACAGTGTTAACTATAGTATTTCCCGGCGTATAACTCGCACCGTAATTGTTCAATGTATAGTGCAAAAAATGTGCCACGAGACGATATACAGCCAAAATATAATACTACGACCATCTCTCCCCTACCAAAAATGTGTACCATCGCCGTATAACACGCAGGGTGATTTTTGGAGTATTTTTTGGGGAAAAAAAAGTGCGCGTTATACGCCGGGAAATACGGTAATTCATACAGTTACAATGTAATGTTATTACCACACTTAACTAACTGATATAGATACAGTGTGATGAACCCCAAAGGATATTCAGAATTATATTTTAAGAATAGTTTAAACGCATAATATTCTATTCTTTCTCAATTTTTTCTTGAAAAGTCCAGCTCTGAAGGAACCATTTTTAAGAAAATATCGAATTCTCGTACGGGATACAGTAAAAAAACGGCTGCTTCAGCGAAAACTGAATAGCATGATCTATAAGTAACCTTTTAATAGTACATACCAACACTCTGGGCATTTCAGACGGTGGTATTAACTTGGCTAAGGAGTTATGACCTTCCTCCGCTATTTTCTGAACGGAAGAAAATAAATATTAATTCTTCATCAAAAGGCATAAAAATGTATTTTACATCCGTCAATACGACTGTACCCTCACGAGTAAAACTCAAGCTATAATACTGTGGTTAATTTATTGTATTCTAATATTAAATATAAAACGTCTCCTCAAACTGGGAATAAAACGCAACAGACATTTTGCCGTAGTGATATCTACATTCACGTAGACGGCATTAATAAAGTTTCTGCGAGAAAAGCCAAAGTAATCGAATCGGGTCTTCTCACATTAACTCATTTATCATTAGTAGAGCCCGGATGTTTTGGCACTAAAAACATTTAAAAAAAGCAGGAAAATAGGCAAAATAAACATTCAAAATAGGCAATAAAACCACACACTAAAAAAGGCATTTATAAATTTGCTTTCAAAAAACGCTTAATCTAGAGTAATACCTTTATATAGGCATAATACATATTACAACGCCCCGAGTAAGAGTAAACAAAACAGTACGTAATGCAAATACTAGTTACACATAATAACAATGATTTCATTTGCAAAAATAAAGTTCAATATAGAATAATACCATTATACACGTATAAATACAGTAATACATGTTAATACGCCATTATAATGAACAAAACAGTACGTATTGAAAATGTTCGTTACACAATAATGACAAGGATTTAAAGTTAAAAAAAAAAATGTTTAATATAAAATTTGTGTTATCCCTACGTCTATGGCCTTGGGCAGTTCGAGGTTGACGGGGTTTCTGGTTAGGTGGCAGCAACGGATTTCTCACTCTGGGGTAGCTGGTACCGTGTAGGGAAAAGCAGTAGTTTCTCTTATACTACACTCCGATCTCTTCTTGTAGTGGATCGGAGGATTCTGTGAAACTTACTAAATTATCTAATGGTTCCTCGATTCTTCTGGTAGCGTATCGGGAATTTTTTTTCTATTTTAAGACTAAGTTCTCTGAAGAAAGCAGGGCTCAAAGGAGAAGACAGAGATATTCTTACGGTAGTTTACTGCTTCTAAAATGTTACAGGCAACGCTTCAGCCTTTAGGTCAGATCAGAATAATCAGAGTGAAAATTTTAAAAATTATACCAGTTTACATACACAAATTTTGGCGACATCATTATTGTTTAATGTTGACCTGTTTTGTTTTTTATTCTCAATAGGCCGAATTTTTGGCCAAAATATTTGAAGGTAAAGATAAATTTTTTGGCTGTAACAGCGTCTCGACAGATAAGCAAGATATTTGAAGATGAAGTCATATTTTTCTTTTAAACAGCATATTGACAGATCTGATGTTATGATTTGCCGAGTTAACTAAAAATGGAAATTGAAAGATGCATTTTATTATGGATTAAAATTAAACATGCATATGGGTCAAAATTAAATGCTTAAAATTTAAAATTAAGTGTTAAGCAAGACATGACTTCATCTTTTACAACTAAGAGAGAATGCATAAAGAAAATGAATAATGCAAAAAACACGATTACACGATTAAGCTAAATCTAAAAAATGATTACGTAATCTAAAAAAAGAAATAATTCATCAATTATTTAGCAAAAATAAAATAGAAAGAAAATAACAAAAATTTCCATACAGTTAGTGTCACGCGAGTTTGGACTTTATATGCAAAAATGAATACAAGAATTATTCATTATTCATCTTCAAAGGGCTCTCCCCTCTAGAATGATATTAATACAGTAATATAACATCCTAACTACTTCTAACTAGATAACTAATGATTTTTATAATACAGATTTATATACACAACATGAGTTCGGATGGTTAAGTCTAGTTCAGGTGGTACGAGAACGCACTCTTGGCCGTGCATAAATAGTTTGACACAGTACAATGTCGTTTGATTTTTGCCATTGCGAGAATACTGTAGTCTTTTCACTATAAATATACCGAGGATAATAGCGCACACAATGGTAATACTGGCGGCAGATGTTGAAAAAAATTCTTACCGGTTGCAGTATTTGTAAAAGGTTATTCTCGTTATCATCCGAAACTTTAAAACAACTCAACTGATCATTCTATTTAGGAGCATGAAGTCCGGGTAGAATGGTCCATGGGGAAATTCACGATTTCTATAGTAGGTCTGAATTTAGTTTGAGACAGAAAGGGGTACGAGTTGTTAATTGTAATCTCAAAATTATAAGCGGGACAATTTTATTCATATCTATCTTAAATTACATGGAGCTGTTGGTGGTCGTGTGGATGTTTGTGTTTGTGCGCGGAGTGGTCAGCCTCGCTAGGTGGTAGTAGGGGTCGAACGTTAAGCTCGGATTCTGAGCGTGTTTGTTTTTTACGTGAAGGTTCTAGTTCACGTGGTTGATGCATTTGCGGACGGTATGTAGGGTTTGTGCGTCGATCAACAACCGGTGAGGGTGGTGACAGAGGAGATGGTGGAGATGGAGGCGTTCCACTAAGTGATTCTCTAGAAGCGGTTTCTTCAGGGTCTGGTTCCGATGGGACTCTTGGTTCTGGGACTTCTGTTTTGTGGTCCATGCTGGATTTGTTAAATACCTTGAGCTTTCGAAGGGTAGGCTGCTTGAACATCTGGCAAATGCTTTTTGGGAAGGTGTTGCTCGGCAGCTATCTTCAAGTTATCAACGTGAGTGCTCTTTAGTTTGGAATGGTCTCGAAGGTAGAGGATTTCGTAACGGTTTTTTCCGAAGTTTTTCATAATCCTATATGGCCTATCCCATTTTGAGTATAATTTGGGATGAGCACTTGGCGATTTCACGCTCTTTATGTAACAGCGCATACTGACGATTATAGTCCGTTGTCGGGGATGACGCCTATGTTGCTCTTGCTCCATCTGTTGGTTTCGTTGGTCTAGGTCAGGGGTGGCGAACCTTTTTACAGTCGCGTGCCAAAAAAAAAAATGTAAACCATAAAAAAAAAAAATTCGCGTGCCCACTAAAGTTTATATACAGGGTATCTCAGAATTCGCGCACCATAGGCTTTATTCAGATTTATGAGGTTTACAAGTCGAAATGGTTTATAAGTGATGTTTAATTATATGTTCGATACTGTTGGAATAATGAAATTAATAGTATGTACAGTTAATCCAAAAGCTATCTTAAAATGAAGCTACATTAGCCAATGGTGTTTCAGAAGTCGCGCACCACTGGCTAATGTAGCTTCATTGAATTTAGTTATTTTAAGATAGCTTTTTGATTAACTGTACATACTATTAATTTTATTATTCGAACATTATGGAACATATATTGTAATTAAACATCATTTATAAACCATTTCGACTCGTAAACCTCGTAAGTCTGAATAAAGCCGATGGTGCGCGACTTCTGAGACACCCTGTATATTACACCAAATTATAAACATTAATTCTATTTTTTTTATACTCATTATTGCAACGTTATTGCATTTTGCTTAGGCGTGCCAGGCAAATTTGATCGCGTGCGAAAATGGACATGCATGCCATAGGTTCGCCACCACTGGTCTAGGGTATATCGGATTGTCAAAAATTATGAAAGATCGTTCAGCCAGTTGTTGATTTGCTTCTGCCATCTCAAAAGGTGTTAGAACTTCCGGGTCGATATGGTCAGACAAATCAAAGGGTAGCCGTTTGTCGTAGTAATATAAGACGAAATGAGAGGTATCCCCAATGGACACGTTATAGCCGTTGTTGATGGCTACATCGACAACATGGCGGAGGGTTTCCAGGATTTTCCGATTGTCTTTTTCCACTAAGCCGTTTGCCTGCGGATGGTATGGCACAATGTGCGTGTTTTTAATTTTACACATTTTACAGAGTGATTCGAACAGCTTGGAAGCAAAACTAAAGGAGTTATCCGAAATTAGGATGGTAGTAGTAGTAGCATGGTTTTGGATGACGCGTTCCACTAGTGCTCTTGCCACAGTTTCTGAGGTCTGGTTTGGAATGGCAACTACGTCGCTGTAACGCGAGAAGTGGTCCGTAAAAACAATGATGTATTGGTTTCCCTTTGATGTTTTGGGGAATGGTCCCAGTATGTCCATTCCAGTTCTCTGCCAGGGCCGTTGGCATACTGGATATTTATGCATGGGAGCTATGGATGGTACGTTGCCTTTATGTTTTAAACAAAACGGGTATTCAGCAGTGTATTCATGCACCTTTTTGTTCATTTCGGGAGTGTTTTCGCTCCAAGACTCTTGATGGTGCGATCCGGCCTCGTGTGGCCATACAGAGGTGAGTCGTGACAAAGTCCGATGGCTATATCTACGAGATCCTTTGGTATTTCCATGAGGTCGTTTCCATCTTCGTTCCTAAAATGTACGAGCCTATCTTTTGTTATGCTGTTCTTTCAGCTTAGATGGTTCCTTTTGTTCCAGGCGAGCCCGAATGTTCCGGGTGTGTAGGTCTTGTTGTTGGGAGTATTGCAAACATTCGTGGTCGAACACAGGAAGTTTATATCTTATTCACTTGGGTGTCGGGCTTGAGTCTCGCCAATTAGTCTGGAATAACTTGAAGTTTTCCTGGTTTGTATACGATTTGCAGCAAAGTCCTGAATCAACAGAGCCCATCTACTCAACCGTCCTTCAAATAGCTTGTCCTTGAAGAGATGCGTGAGTGGCTTATGGTCAGTTTTGATGGTTATATCGTAGCAGTAGACGATATTTCGGAATTTTTTCAAAGCCCAATATACCGCTAGGGCCTCTCGGTCGTAGTGGAATAATTTCGTTGAGGTCCAGAGAGAAGCTGACTGGCATAAGCAATGGTTAATTCAATACCATCTACGTCCTGTAATAGGACGGCTCCTAAACCATAGGAGGAAGCATCTGTGGCTATGACAAAGGGTTTGGTGTAATCAGGATATTGGAGGATGGGATGACAAGTTAGTTTACTGATCAAAGTTTCAAAAGCATGTGCGTGATCAGATTCCCAATTAAAGTTAGCATTTTTCTGGAACAAATTGGTAATGGGTTTAGCAATGTTCGAAAATCGAGATAAAATTTCGATAGGATCCGACAAAGCCAATAAATGCACGAGCGTCGTCGATGGTTTTAGGTACAGGGTACTTTTCCAGTGCTTCAAGTTTGGCTGGATCAGGTTTAATTCCAGTGGATGATAATAGAAATACTAAGTATACCAGGGATTCCTGTAAGAAGTTGCACTTTGCAAGTTTCAGTTTAAGGTGTGCTTTTCTCAAACGTGATAGCACATTCTGAAGACGTTGGAAGTGTGTTTTGATATCTGAACTAGACGATAATATCGTCAAGACAGACCAGAGCTTCGACGCGTAAGAGGTCGGAAAGGACTATATTCATCAACCTAGAGAAATTAGCGGGCCCATTTCGGACTCCGAAAGGTAAAACCTGGAATTCTTAATGACTTCGATTAGTGGAAAAAGCGGTCAATGCCCGACATTCTGGACTGGCCTCCATTTGCCAGTACCCTGATGCTAAATCGAGGGATGAAAAACGTTAGCTCTTCTTACGTTCAGAATTGTTTCCTGCCTGTTTGGAATAGGGAAATGGCCTGGGATGGTAATTTGGTTTAGGCGTCTAAAATCTATACAAGGGCGAGATGTTCCGTCCTTTGTGGAAACAAGAATCATAGAAGCGGACCAGGGACTAGCTGAAGGCTGAATGACATCCTACTCCAACATGTCCTTGATGTGTTCCTCAATAATTATTAATTGGGAATGTGGAACCCTATAGGGAGGAATGAAGATGGGTTTGGAATTGGGTTCCAACTTGATTTCGAAAGGGACCAAATTAGTTCCGCCCAGAGGATCTCCTTTTAGGGCAACCACATCTCTATTTCTTAGCAGGAAATCGAGAAGTGATTCCAGTAGTTTGGGATCCTGTAAAACTGGTGACTCCTGAAGGGAGTGCGCTCCAGGCATTTCTTATATCATTTTCTTAATGCTAAAGGATTTAACTCTAAGGAACTGGAAACACTATTTATAGTACTGGTGGGGAAATCTGAATTTATTTCTACTGTGAAAACAGTTCCTATTTTCTGATTTAAAGTTACTTCAACAGGGCTTTTTTCCTTGTTTAAACAAACAACAGGAATAGCTGAATTCTGATTATAACCAAGAACTTGGGCAATAAGAACATCTCTTGAAATTATTTTTCTTTGTAATATGAGTGCGATCTGACTCTAATAGTTTCCCTTGATCATTTACTACTCTTGCTAGGAGACAAATCTTCTCATAAGGAGCTATTGTTATATGCTCCGTAAGGCATACGAAAAATTGCGAATTTGACTCTGGTTCGGTGATTAAAATTTGCCTTATTGGCTGAAAAACAGTTTCGGTTGGATTTCGAATCTCAACCGCTAAGTTAACTGAAACTGGCTGACTGGAAACTGCGTTGATCCTGTCGGACTCAACAACTGGAACTGATTCTTCTGGGGACTGGATTTCTGGGGCGGTTGTCCCTCTGGATGCAACCGACTTGAACTGCTATAAACTGGCGTGGGTTTCCTATTGCTTTCGGAAATCCGAACTGATTCTGTTAGCATTAGGTTCAACGTGCGGCACCTGTCTGTTATTTCATAGAGAGGGTGTGCCCTATTGCCACACTTAACTAATTTTCCGGCTGAGTAAATTTCCCATTGATTCCGGTTGAAGAAATCCATACCTAGTAAGATATCGGTCTGAAAGGTGGCTACTGCGCCCATAACACAACATTTTGCGGGATATACCACGTTACCAACTTATAATAACTCGATTTCTCCATATGTAAGTATGGGTGTGCCTGTAACTCCTCTGAGTTGGCAGGAAGGTGTCGTAATTTCATATTTATAATCTGTACTCTTTTGTAACTCATCTGCACATTGTTTCTTAATGTTGCATGTGCTCCTATGTCTAGGAGAGCGGTTAAATCTTAGTTATCTGTGCTGCAATTTATTATTAGTAGGTTCGCACCTATAATCCTGATGGGTAGTTTATGATGTGTGTGGGTTTATTATTACTATTTAGGAGGGAGAAGGCTGAACTGCTGCCTCCGAAGCTGGATCTAAAAAAGAACTTGAACTGACTTCTATGGGAGGACCTGAGTCATATGCTACTGGATCATTATACACTGGAGGGTCTTCTTGAAAAGTGTACTCTGGGGAAACTGATTCTTCGACGGGCAATTCTACGTACCGGAACATCCGACCTTGCTGATTATATTGGGGTTTGGACAGTGGGTAATAGTGTGATTGACCTTATGGTCGTGATCTATCTGTTTGGTGGTTCTGTTGAAGCTGGGAATTAACTGGTTTCTGAGAATTGGAGGGCTTTTGGGAGCGTTGGTAATTTGACTTCTGGAAGTGGGGCCTGTACCCTGCAGGGGTTTTGTCAGCACATTTCTGTCGGTCGCCACGGCGATGACCATGTTCATGACAATGAGACCAATAAGGGGGATAATTACATTGGTTCATGTGCCCAAAACTCTGGGTGTGTGGAGCTTGTTTCTGAGGCGGTGTTCCCTGCATTGGTCTAGATTTAGGGGGTTGTTGTTGTTGTTGTTGCTGCTGGAAGTAGTGTATGGGGGTCTTTCCACCTTTCCAGTAGTTCTGGCTTGCTAAGTCTGGGTATCGTTCCCTTATTTTATTTATGGTTTCGCTTACTGGTTTGTCAATATCTAGACGACACTCTTGAAATTTCTTTTTAGGTGCTAAAGGGAGGTTTTCATAAATGGACGCTGCTACTATTAGGTTTCTTTGTTATGAAGCGAATGTAATGTTGCGCGCGTTTTCTGCGGCTCGGAAGGCTTCTACGAGTTTATGTTCGTGCGATAAAATTATTTAACTCTTCGTGTTCTTTCTTCCATTTAGCTTGGAAGACAGCTTCTAATGTTGCTAAAGGTTGTGCGGGTGTTATTTCCTTGTAAAATTCTAATAAGTGTTTTTTAAAATTGTCCCAAGTCGTAGCTTCGCTAATAGATGGGACATATGTAACTGTATCATGGGCATTCCCCGCTTTGTCAATAAACCCTTTGGCTTCCCTAATTTTTGTCATCACCTGTGATGTTTTCGCGCAAGAAATGCTTTTCTACAGACTCAATCCAAGGTCTTACGCGCGGTTCAACGAAGTTAGTGTCTATGGTTCCCTTAAAAATTAGCACGGTACGGGGAAGGTTCACAAGTCTACCTAAATCAATGTATGCTGGGGGAGCTGTTTGAGACATGTTGGCGTGTTTGGAAATATGTTTGAAGGGGCGGGGTAGGTGGAAAAATGGGTGTAGGGAATTTTCAATGTCAAAAAGGCACCGTCTGAATCGCTCATACGTGAATGTACTGTTACATTCACGTATTCTAATTTGGTCTGCTTAACTGATCTTAATCTATGGAATGATCACTTGAGTGGCTTTCCTAACTACTCTATCCAAGAAATACACAAATAAATGCTCAACAAATTGCCTAACTAGGAAAAAATTTGGAAAAATTGTAAACAAATGTAAAAAGATGTAAACAAAAATTCACTCAAATGTATGTGAATGTACGGTAATATTATAATTGGCACATTAAATAAAATTATTCTACGCTAAATATAATGGAAATAAATCGGTTTCAATAAAAAGGAGTGTATCACTGATGTATGGAGTGTTCACTGTGTTTTGTGTTAATTCTGACTTGATATTACTTATTAACTATTAATTATGCTGACTTTAAAATGTTTAATAATTAATTTGAAAAAAGAGATCTGTACTTAACAAGATTCCTACGGCGAAATCCTTGCTGGCCACTTGTTCCTGGACGAAGAATGGGCGTGGAGAACTTGAACTTCGTGACACGCCGGTCAACTGATATATCCACGATTAGTTGAATGGTAGCTCTAGTTCCATGGTCTAGAAGACTGAAGAATCCTGGTTGCAGAGGTCGCCAGTTGTTAACCCCTCCGTCTATGGCCTTGGGCGGTTCGAGGTTGATGGGGTTTCTGGTTAGGTGGCAGCAACGGATTTCTCACTCTGGGGTAGCTGGTACCGTGTAGGGAAAAGCAGTAGTTTCTCTTATACTACACTCCGATTTCTTCTTGTAGTGGATCGGAGGATTCTGTGAAACTTACTAAATTATCTAATGGTTCCTCGATTCTTCTGGTAGCGTATCGGGAATTTTTTTTTTCTATTTTAAGACTAAGTTCTCTGAAGAAAGCAGGGCTCAAAGGAGAAGACAAATATATTCTTACGGTAGTTTACTGCTTCTAAAATGTTACAGGCAATGCTTCAGCCTTTAGGTCAGATCAGAATAATCAAAATGAAAATTTTAAAAATTATACCAGTTTACATACACAAATTTTGGCGACATCGTTATTGTTTAATGTTGACCTGTTTTGTTTTTTATTCTCAATAGGCCGAATTTTTTGCCAAAATATTTGAAGATAAGGATAAATTTTTTGGCTGTAACAGCGTCTAGACAGATAAGCAAGATATTTGAAGATGAAGTCATATTTTTCTTTTAAACAGCATATTGACAGATCTGATGTTATCATGATTTGCCGAGTTAACTAAAAATGGAAATTGAAAGATGCATTTTATTATGGATTAAAATTAAACATGCATATGGGTCAAAATTAAATGCTTAAAATTTAAAATTAAGTGTTAAGCAAGACATGACTTCATCTTTTACAACTAAGAGAGAATGCATAAAGAAAATGAATATTGCAAAATTTAACACGATTACATGATTAAGCTAAATCTAAAAAATGATTAAGTAATCTAAAAAAGAAATAATTCATCAATTATTTAGCAAAAATAAAATAGAAAGAAAATCAAAATTTTTTCCAAAACTTGCGTTTTATATAGTTAGTGTCACGTGAGTTTGGACTTTATATGCAAACATTATACAGTATATATAACAAACTGATAGGCCTACTTTGAAACTCTAATGGAATAATACTAGAAAATAATGGGAAAAAGGCAAATTAGGCACTTTATGACAAAAAAGGCACTTTTTCTTGTAAACGCAAAAAATAGGCCAAAAAAGGGCTTTTATGGCACTTGCCGCAACATCCGGGCTCTAATCATTACATTGTACTGATAATCTACTATTGCTCCAAATTAAAACTAATAATGTCCTTAGGAGAAAAGAAGCAAATTTGCTGAACGGCCAAGGAATCATTAAGTTAAAACAACTAAACACTAAAATCACTGAACTTCATAAAGTTCACGAGTGAACCAATAAATCAAGTGGATCACTGGCCTGAAATGGAGTGCCATATTTTGATCTAGGTATATTGCAATGTAGGGAAAGATAAAACTACAAAACTGATCATATATTGAATTCTGATAACCCGGTTTTGCCTATAAGTAATGAACACCATGACCTTGTACACTACTTCATGTTTCACTCATTAGAATTTAAATATAATAAAAAACTTATTCATTAAGATGTTCATAAAAACTCGCTCGTAACATAACCGTGGTGCCTTTCATCATATCGCAGTGAAGTCTCGAATCCTTACTTTATTCTCGGCGTAGATAATCTGCGCCGCGGACTGATGCTTCATCTCCTTGCTCTCCTCCACTTCTGGCTGTGAAGAGGAATCTCCTTTCAACGCCGCGGCTTCGAGTTCCTTCTCTTTCTTCATCAGGTTCGAGAGGCTGGCGTCCGTCTGCGAATGAAGAAGAGTCAAAACCAACACGCCTTTTCAGCCACTCAGCAAAATAGTAAGCAATAAATCTAAAGAGGACGCAAGATTCTCTACGGTAGATTTACCTCTGCTTCTATAATTCTCTCCTATTTTATGGATAACCATGGGCACACTGTTAGGTTATACGCCAAAATTGGTCCATCCGTTATATGGTAATTTAATATGAACGGTTAATGATTAAAGCGAATAATTCGCTATAGTTAACTGTCTATTTGAAAACCAAACACTATAAAAAGTTCTCCCTCTCGTAAATCATTCAACTTGAACCTCGTTTCATAAATTCGTATCACTGTCCTTCTATCCTTCTGCGGATGCGGATTTTTAATTTCAATATCCGCGGATGCGGATATTTAGTTAATCTATCAATATAATATAGAATTATGAATATATGACATAATTTTTCAAATTTCGTGATATTACTATTATGGCAGGCAATGCATAAGAATTAAAATTAATATTAATGTTTTCATTATGATAAAAATAATAACTTTCTCAAGAGTTTCAGCCACAGAAAATTCAACGAAACAAGTTTCGTTCAATTTTCTGTGTTACCACCTATTTATATTTTGAGGTTTATATATTTGTTTGTTCATTAATAATTAATTAATACTTTACATGAAATGTGCATGACTGGGCCTTATAAGCTACTTTATAAGCTAATTTAATTGTAAATTGCATAATTTATTAGAGGTAATATCCGCATAACATCCGTAGTCAGAAGTGCGGATGCGGATGTTTAAAATGATGTGGATATCCGGTCCACCACTAATATATATATACAGGGCGTCCCCAAAAAATGTGTATATACACTTTAAATACTTATAAAGGCAGTGTTTATTAAAATACATTTCATTTTCAAAATGTAATAGAATCTACAGACATTATTTAATTGTTTTGTCAACGCCTGTTTTCAAACTGACGTCCGTTCTGGTCCAGGCACTGCTGATAACGCGAAGCAATGGAATCGCAAACATCACGAAACATTTCGTTTGGTATTTGTGTGCATTCTCGTTCAATGGCTGCTCTCAATTCAGCGACTGTTGCAGGTTTTATAGCGTAGACTTTGTCTTTTAAGTATCCCCATAAAAAAAAGTCTAGTGGTGTGAGGTCTGGCGAACGCGGAGGGTATTCTACGAAACCCATTCGTCCAATCCACATCCACATCGTGCCAAGTACCACTCGCAATACTCCACTCTTCGGTCCGGATCATCTTCATTAATAGCATGGACTAATCTTGGAATGTAACTTTTCCATTGACAGCGCTACAAAATGCGTTGGACAGACGATTCTGAAATTCCTACCTCACGACTCGCTTGCCGCACAGATTTTCTTGGACTTTGGTGATACGTTTCCAGTACTCTTTCTTGCTTTGTGGGGCTTGTCGATGTCCGTGGTCTTCCGGAACGCTTCTTGTCGACATTCTGAACAGTTCCATCGGCTTCAAACTTATCTCTAATTCGAGTGATGGTAAGTCGCGTTGGTGGATCTGTTTGAAACTCCCTCCTAAACTGTCTTTGCACTTCAACTGCGTTTTCACACTTCCAGTAGCATTTTAGAATGAATTTCCTTTGTTCAAAGCTTAGTCTGACTGCCATTATTAATTCTAATGGGTTTAACGTGGAAAGAAACATCAATTGAGCTATCAGCTGTTAAAGTGTGTATACATTTTTTTGGGACGCCCTGTATATATATATATATATATATCTCTCTCTCTCTCTCTCTCTCTGAAGGAGACCTTTCTGATTATCGTCAATTTAATTACAATTTGACATTTTAGAAGTCGGTATTCAAAATGTCACACTGAACTGGATAAAAAATACGAAAGCAAACATCAATACATTTTGTACAGTTTCTGCTTGGCTCCAGAAAGGGGGTGTGGAGAGACCGACCTAATTCACTCATTAATTTCTAAATTTAGCCATTATTTATAAATGTTCCAAACATAATAAAATACAGGCTCATAGATCTACTTTACGATCCCTAAAATTTACGTTGCATAACTGAAATACGTATTTAGAAGTATCCATAACAAAAGACTAACTACTAATTCTTATTCCACTGATGAGAAATTACGAATTTATATTGTTGCTAATTTAACAGCATTTAGTGACAATGAGAGCTTACGAAATCGCTATTTTAAATTAAGAACCCCAGCGAGTACAATCGTAGAAACAAAAATCGTAGAACAAAAAATAATACTTGGGGGTAGTTTGTAACAGCAAAGGCTCCCAGCCATCTATGGGTCGCTACATCATCTAAATGCTGAGGACGGTCACCCATCCAACTACCGAACGAAGGACGTAAAGAGGCGCGGTCTCGCAACATGGCCGATTAGAGTTCGTCTGTACACACATTTATCGCACGTATTTGAGTGCGTGTGCATAATGATAAGAACTGAAATTCCAGCCGTATGGCATTTCGCCAACGAGACATTGCATCCACGTGTTGGTTGGTTGATGGGGTTGTTTAACCTTCGTAACATCTAAAGTCATATGACGGAGGGGACCTACAACTTTACGTGGGATTCGAACCACGGGTCGCTACATAATCTGGACACGGAGAATGGTCGGAGCTATTGAAGAATACGGACCCCAGCCTTCTTAGTTAGGCTTATAAGGCTAACTAACGAAAATATCACGACGTAACCTAACCAATCGTTAGATTAACTGTACACCCTTGACGATTGGTTAGGTTAGGTCATGATATTTTCGTTAGTTAGCCTTATAAAGCTAACTAAAGAAGGCTGGGGTCCCTATTCTTCAATAGCTCCGAATGGTCTCCCATCCAACTACAACCTAGACCAGTGGTTCTTAACCTGGGGGGCGCGCCCCCCTAGAAACAGGAATTTCTCTAATTGTATTTGTTATTCTCTTAACGAGAGCATGGGCTAATATTGAGAAGTTATTGAGAATGTTATTTTGATTGAAGGGGGGCGTGGAGGGAAGGACCAATTCCTAGAGGGGGCATGGTAGTAAAAAGGTTAAGAACCACTGACCTAGACAGAATGTCGCTTAACTTCGCTGATCGACGGGAAGCGACGTTACAACATTGGCTACGTGTCCCGTGGGTTAGTTTATGCCTCTATGTAAGATCAGGTAAGGTTATTAGTATCGATAAAATGAGCCTAGGTATAAATTGGGCCTCTTTGCATCTTTGGAATTAGACCTCACCATGGAGATTTCCTTGTCCACCTGTTCGATCTGTTGTATGAGATCATCCTTGGTCGAATGAAGCGGGGATTCATCCCTGGGGTCCGGGGGTAGAGTTGGAGATATCGCCTCCACTTGCGGGTAGTAAGAAGACTCCTGGAATTAAGAGACGAGGTGAGAACAAACCTTTACTTCATCGTTTACAAATGTAAATGAAGTGTAGTGAGAAATCACGAGTTCTCCAACAGCCCTACTTATACAGTATTTAATTATTACCAAAGTTTTTCAAATTTTTTTGAATAATTTGCAATAAGCTAAGGCAGATATACACATTAATATCTATCTACGGTACATATAGGTTGTTTTATTTCTTTCTATTACTCCCGTTAACTTATTTTAACATTTTCTACGTATGATAAATGGTATTCATTTCCCTCAATAAATTTTTCAACCTAATCAGATTTTAATTTTAGTCCTCAATCTCCGCCGCAATTACCTCAAAGCATGGCACTTGTTTATGAAATTCCTCACTAAACAACGCGAAGCCCATTGCGAATGCACCCTTACTACTTACTAGAAATGAGTGATATTTACGAGCATAGCATATGTTGCCCAATTTAATAAAAAGGTTTGTCACCCCCGTTTCTACTTTCATTTCCCCTCTTCCAATAAGGGAAGATGCGTAGTGCCTCTTCCATACTATACAAACTATATTTAAAAGATTCCCCTCTATATTTCCTATTCCTTCCGCATTACTCTACACCTTCCCTATAACTTTTTCCCCACCATACCCTGGACGTGTGGTTGGTTTCTGTATCGATGACGAGAGGAAATCTAACGTCAGTCTTGGCTGATTGGCTCAGCTTTATTCTCTTGCAGGAGTCGACGGAGGAGGCAGTTACGGGGAGGGTGCTCGTCGGCAGCATCTGCATCATGTCCCTCGTGTACCCGCTGAAAACAAACAAACAAACCACTCGATTATTAACGCGTACACTCGTAACTATATCTATCTATCTATCTATCTATATAAGTGATACACCAATTAATCAACACCAATATATCATCATCATTATTTGTGGGCTTTAAATTTTTATGACAAACGATTGTTTACAAATTTTCCTCGAGGTTAAGATTTCATTACTTCAAAGGCCTTACTGTCAACCGAAGGAAAATCGGAAATAGGACTAACTGTTAAGGTAAGTAATAACTATTTATGAACTATTAAACCTATGTCGAAGGAAATTTTCTTCGTGCAGGAAGACCTTTAAAAGAAGGTAGTAAAGTACTTGAATATAAGAACTTAACTAATGGATAATCTCGGAACAAAATAATGCGCAACTACGAGTATCGGTATTTCGCTATGCAGACGAGCTATAAGCCTAGTCCCTAACAACACGTTACTCGTAGCGTAGGCGGAGTGTGAGCCATCAACGAATGATGACTACTTATCTTTAAACCACGATGCTAAAGAAAGTTGCATAAAGTTAAAAAAAACTAGAACAACGTCGGAACGACATTAATGTCTCGGCCTGTGAACTTGACCTTTATCGCGAGAACCTGATTCTCGCTAGCGACACAGTCTCGTGATGATATATATCATACATAACGTGTGCGAGTTTCGTCAACTTACGTTGAGTGGTTCTAAAGTTATGGTACGGACACGAAAAAGCTCCATTTCACCTTTGAACTCTATTTGTAACCTTGACCTTTGATGTGGGATCAGATTCTTGTTCATGACACACTGCGTTGTGATGATCCACATAATATACCGATGTGTGAAGTTTTATCAATTTATGTCGAGTGGTTCAAAATTTATGACGCAGACCATTTGATATTTGGCCTCTGTGACCTTTGAACTCTATTTATGACCTTGACCTTTGACGGAACGACCCCATTCTCGTTTGTGACGTCTCGTCTCGCGATGATACAATACAGAGGTTGCACAAAAGGTGGAAACACTGGGATTTTCGGTGGTGGTGTGTTTTCCGATATCATTAACACGTTCATCGACAAAGACGAGAAATCTCGTCCTGAACGTATTAATACATTATAAGCTTTATTTTCGATATTTTGTTTGGAGATATCTTTAGTTTTAATTTTTTTTTAATTTTTGGCGAAACCTCGTAGTTAGGTAAAAACCCGCAAAAATGGTGGCGGTGGCTGGTTACCTTCTTAAAAAGTGTTGGCGGTGAATGTGTTATAACGGCGTCTATAATTTATATACTTTACTAAAAGTTGATACGTAAATGCGTGTAATAATAATAATAATTAGAACATCATCTACTTTAATAGGTTGATGTTGGTATTTCCTGTTTTTGCAGAATAAAAAAAATGGTGGTTGGAAAAGATGTCACTGACTGTGAGAGGGGCATGATAGGAGGAGGAGCCGGTTCGGTTCGTGTTTCAGTATTAAAAGTCGCGTGAATGTCCCTGCATCTCGAGGAACAGTCCCCATGGTTATGAATACATGGAAAGAGATAGAAAAACTACACTACACAATAGTGTTTCCCATCATTCTCTCCAACTTCATTCGAGCCACATTTCTTTAAAATAAAGCCATTTCTAAAGGCCCATATAAAAATTCATAATATATAAATATATAACAATAACAATAATAATAGGGGGAAACACTCATTTAAGATGCTTCTTGTACACAGATCATGTCAGCCATTCAAATGGAATGCCAGCAGCTTCTATACAGTTCTGCTCAAAGGGGGCAATATGTGTAAGATAAGAACATACAAAGTTTTTGATGCCGAAGTCACCAACACTTCATCCAAATGCCTGAAACACTCCGCACTGTACAGTTAGCAATACCTACGTATGGTATCTATATGACCATTTTGTACTAGGCAAATCTTAACTAAGAAGACACGTATGTTTGTATTTTACATTATTAATTCATTAGGATCAGACTATGACAAAGTAACAATCGCCTTCTTTATTTATTCATTAGTAAGTAATTATACACAATAAAGCCATTTTAAAGCTCCTCACACCAAATAAAGCCATTTTCTAAAATTCAATATTTAAAGCCAATTTAAAGCTTTTAAAGCCCTAGTGGCAACCCTGGTTTTGATGCAGCGGTCTTTGGTTCATAATTCACAGCTCGTAATAAGGTTCTCCTGTCACATTCTGTCAGTGTTAGTTTACGTCTACTATATTGCTTATTTGATGTAGTTTTTTTTTTCATTCCCTCCCAAGTATTCATAACCTTGAGGACTATTCCTCGAAAAACGGGGGAAAATACGCTACTTTTAATACCGAGACACCAACCAAACGGGATCTTCCTATCATGCCCCTTTCACTGTCAGTAACATCTTTTCCAAGCGCCATATTTTTATTTATTCTACTACAAGAACGGGAAACACTAGTGTCAGTGTATTAAAATAGAAGATTTCTCAATGTTATACGTATTCCCATATCAACTTTGCGAAGTATATAACGCCATTAATAATATCAGAACATCAGTACCAAAAATGCGAGTTTCCATTATTTTGTCTAACCCATATATGTGTATGAAGTTTCACCGAAAGCGTGACGAAAAGACGGACAAGCTCAATCCAGTATGTCCCCTCCAAATTTATTTGGTTGGGGACATAAAAATAAAAATCCCCTTTAACTAAACTATGCCAGTACTATGCAATGTTATGCCCTTTATACGTTTAGAAAGCGAGTGATTATCTGAGGTGCCACAGTCTTTGGCAGGGCCAGTTTGATTTCCTGACTGTATGCGACCGAAGTAATACAGTAAACACTGTATGTATACATTTTCACAACGGATCTGAAATTTTCTGGCGTATGCAAGTAGAGTATTCATTTATTTAATAATAAAACTAGTAATCCACGAAATTAACTAATGGAATACGCGCATTCATCGCTCACCACACTGTACACGGAATGTTTTCCTCATCTGTATCTAACTAAGTACCATGGAAGGGGATCAAATTATATATCAGTACGTGAATTACTTAAAGACGTAGAATTAATGCGCAATAAAGGTTATGAATTAATTAAATGTGTCTAAAATCCTACAGCCAACGTTCTACTACACTTAATAAAAAAAAAAATAATGACCATTTAGTACTACGCAGATCTTAACAGTTGCCCAAAGTATAAAAAATGAAACTGACAAGATCTTCCCTACACCGCCTTAATAGGTACAGTAGCCTTTAAGATGAGGTAAAATTATCAACTTTGAAGAGCTTCGTAAATAAACAATTACGCTAAACTAAACAGCCTTGAATCGATGGAATTCATTCACTCACTCGCTATTTATAGTTTTCTACTACTGCTACAAAAACTTTAAAAATGCACCGCTTTAATACAGGAACCTCCCTCCGAGTGGACCGAAAGGTCTTTTGAGGCTTCCTCTTGTCCTTGTAACTCCCTCTCTCTCAAAATAAAGTAGGTAAATTTGTAGAAATATACTTTTTTTTCCCTTCTAATTCTTCCAAATCAACTCGAAGAACTTTAAAAAATGCATGGCATGAATTGGGAGAGGTAGAGTTACGTTTCTGCTATCACTATTTTTCTCTCTCTCTTCATCATCTTGGATTAAGTGGGTGCAGGTGATTAGTGCAGGCATGGTGTGGAAGATCTGATTTCCGCTTTCAATTCTTATTTCAACCCCTTTTCTGTAGTAGCACTTCATCAATTTGCCGCCAGTGTCCCACGCAAAGAGGAGAGGAGCTTTACTTCTATTTCTGCGTGATAGCTTTCCACGTATATACAGTAAGTGTAAGCATAGAGACTTTGACCATTTCTTCCCTCTTAATCCTTTTTGAGCTAGCCTGGAGTGGGCCATGAGATTTTTGTTGGCCCGATACTTCGGTAATTAGAGCGTAAATATTTTGTATAAAATCAAAACCATATGGTTGAGGTTTTTGTGACAATATCAAGTAGCTCATATACGACCAGGATATTACGTTAGTTTAGACAAAGATACTATTCTAGTACATGACGTGTGTGTGTGTGTGTGTGTGTGTGTGTGATAATTGTAAAGTTAGTTTTCTATTCTTCTCTGTCCTATAAAATTTTCTTGGCTACTTTTCCAGGGTCAAAGTACTTTCTTCAACCTTTTTCCGTACCCGCCTTCGTACCCAGCAGGGAGCTTTTTTAACCAGTATTTTACTGCTGCTAGAATAATTAAAATATGCCCTAGTTTAGTAACAGGAACCTCCCCAAAAGGACCGAAAGATCATATATATATATATATATATATATATATATATGAATATATATATATATATGCAGTAAAATCACAAAATAACACGTGATCTTATTAATAAGCAAACAACCACAGGGAAAAAAGAAAAAAGAAACGAATTCCGAGCGCTTTCGTAATATATTCACATTTTTCCTTGAAAATGTGAATATATCACGAAAGCGCTCGGAATTCATGTTTCTTTTTTCCCTGTGGTTGTTTGCTTACATATATATATATATATATATATTAGGGAATGAAACGGGTACCCGGATACCCGGGTATCCACCCGTTATGAAAGAACCGGATTCAAATACTCCATGATGACTGATGCAATAACTTTCTCTCAAGAATATATATATAATTGCGCGAGAAGTACAGGGTGTCCGAGAATTATCTGTACAATTTTTGGCTGTTATTAAAAGTCAACCATGAAGTGTAGAAATTCCAGTGTTGTCCCATTTTACAGAGAATCTCATTAAGTTTTTTCTGATACCAAGTTTTGACAAGTTTTTTAGAAATTCCAGTGTGTCCGAACATCATCTGTACAATTTCATCTTTTAATAAAATTCTTGATAACACACGTAAAATTCTTAAACAAGATTATTTAGAATCTGTATTTTCAAAAGTTTCTTTTATTAAAGTAACGTTGTTACAAACATTCGATATGTGCACCATTAGTGATTCGCAAAACATCCAATCGATACTCCAAATGTTGCCATGTACGCTGCAGCATATCCACATCAATTCGCTCAATAGCAGCTGTGATTCTTGCTTTTAAATCATCAATGTCTGTCACCCGCGTACATTTCTAAAAAACTTGTCAAAACGTGGTATCAGAAAAAACTTAATGAGATTCTCTGTAAAATGGGACAACACTGGAATTTCTACACTTCATGGTTGACTTTTAATAACAGCCAAAAATTGTACAGATAATTCTCGGACACCCTGTATATAGAAGTATATGTAAAACTAATAATACACGCGCAACCTTTTCGTTGGTATTCAATATGAAACCATGAAATAGAGTTGAAGCGTGAGCAATCACTGAGCATGTATGGAATTCGTATGAATTTGTTATGAATGTTTGAAGTTGTTATCGAATTCACTCGAGGTGTTTTAATAATAATCAACCCACGTGCACACGATAAAATGCTCATTTCAGAATTATTCATTTGATATTCATATAACATATCCGGGTACCCGATACGAGTGCTCAAATAAACCTATACAGTATTATAAATCATTATAGAGGACTTAATAATCGTACGGAGGCTGAAGATATTAATCCTATTGCTTGGTGGAAATTAAATGCTGAAAAGTTTCAAAATTTGGCTAAATTAGCTAGGCAATATTTACGCGTCCCAACAACATCAACTCCGGCAGCGGAGCGTGTTTCTTTACAAATGAGATTAATAATAAGTAAATTAAGAAATAGAATTTCACCTAGCACTGTTGAAGCGATACTTTTCTTAAAGAAAAATGACTTTAGTGGATTTAAAAATAGAGAGTGATGAGTTGTAACTTGTAAATGAATGATTTGCCTTGGTTTTCGTTATTAGAAAGATAGAATAGGCCTTTTGAAAAAAATAAAAGACATCACCCGTACGAGCTAATGTAATTTCAATGACTACCGATGAAAATGTAGGAAGAATTTGGCCAGTCATACGTTCATGATCATTCCTTCTAGGAGGTCGGGCTTGTTGACCACACCCCTCGAGATTGCCTGATGAATTAAAGTTGTTGGCTTATTGGACTCTCCATTTCACGTAAGTATCTTGGCTTGGCGTATCTGGTATCGCCCTGAGTCAGGTGTATAGTCTTCTTTTGAAGACTTCCACGATGACCCCATTAATGTTCATAAGACCTGGGTCATCCAGATAAATGGGACCCATAAAAAAAAGCCAAATATTCTTAATATTTAATTCCTTTCATAAAAACTATATATCATTCGAAAGAGTAGAGTTACAAGTTTATTATGAAATATATATTTTTTAAAAATGACTCCTTTCAAATGTGCTCCATTAGTTGCCAAGCATTCCAGTGTTCTCGCTTGTAAGTTCTGCATCACTTTTGCAAGTGTGTGCGGTGGTATGGCCTGTATCTCATTTGTGATGGCGGCCTTCAATTCTTGCAAAGTCGTTGGGTTATTTCCGTAGACCCTACTCTTTAAATATCCCCAGAGATAATAATCTAAGGGAGAAAAATCCGGAGACCTTGCGGGCCATTCAACGTCTCCAAATCTTGAGATTAACTCGCCTGGAAACGTTTGACGCAAAACTGCCATGCAGTTCCTCGTGGTATGGCAGGTAGCTCTGTCTTGTTGGAACCAGTGGTTTTAGACAAAGACCTCTTAATTTAGGAATAAGGAAATCGGTCAACATTTTTTCGTAGCGATCACCATTTACAGTGACCGTGTTTCCGGTGGAATCCTCGAAAAAGTACGGCCCTATGATCTGAGATGCAGTAAGACCACACCAAACAGTTACACGCTGACTATGCAACGGGACTTCGGTAATATTCAATGGATTTTCTGTTGCCCAGAAGCGACAATTTTGTTTGTTTACAGTTCCATTCAAGTGAAAATGGGCTTCGTCTGACATAATCAAAGTTGCTAGAAAATTGGTGGTGTCATTTACCTTCCGTTGGATCCATTAACAGAATTGTCGTCTTCGTGCGAAATCTCCATCGTTTAGTTGTTGCACTGTTTGAATTTTATATGGAAAGAGCATTAAATTTTGCTTGAATATACGGTGTGTTGTTGTTCCATATCCAACTCCTAACAGCTGAGAAGCACGTCTGATGCTTATGTTAGGATTATCCTGTACAATTTCATGAGTTCTGTTAATGATCTCGTCTATCCTTGCTGTGCGCACTCTTCCAGTTGGTTTTCTTTTTCCAATGCTGCCAGTTAGGGAAAAATTTCTGACACACCGACGGATTACTTTCTTAGAAGGTGATTTTGACATGTGAAAATTTGTCTTGAAAGATCTTTGAGCTGAAACTACACTTCTTCCATGCTCATAATATTGCTCAGTTATGAAACGCAGCTGTTCCACAGTCCATGCAGTCATCTTGAAGGGTTAGTTTTAACTAACACTTTTATTTTGTTTTGTATCTTATCTTGTTTTGTATTTTCAAAACCTATACAATCCTGTACAAACTTGTAACTATCCTCTTTCGAATGATGCGTATGATTTTATAAAAGGACTTATACTTTAAGAGTTACAGGGGTTTCTTTTGGGTCCCATTTCTCTGGATCACCCTTTATATTGGGCAGTTAACTGAACAGTCTTGGCCATCTGGCAACAGAGCTATTTTCTTTCAGGGATGAGGCTACTCCTTGTTCTCACACTACACACACACACCACACACACACACACACACACACACACACACACACACACACACACAGTTTTCCTTTAGTATTTTCCACCGGTTTGAATGGTTATTGGTTATACGGTTCAATTTGAGCTACTATAGTTTCTCTTATTATTTTCCATGTGCGAATAATGATGTACCTCCTCCTCTTTCCAGCGAGTTGACTCCTGGGAATATGGGACATTTGGATGTTACCTTTACCTTACCATCCGTTGATCTTGGCCGTGAAGGTTCTCTGAATCCCTTCTAGTTGACGAATACCTTTTTTTAATATGGGGGCGTTAAGGTTGAGCAATAGTCCAACTTGGGTATGATCAGAGCTTTTAACGGAGAAATCATTACATTTCTGTCCCTTCTTTCGAAGGTTCTCAGTATCTGTCCAATTAAGTCTTTTTGCTTTGTTTACCGCTGTATTTTCTCTCTCAAAATTTTCGGATAAATTTCATATTCTTGCCTTCTGACCATCTGTAATTTTTGATCGTGTTCGTTTGTAGAGATTTTATATCATTTGTTTTTTTTTATTTTTCTGGTAATTTCACTGTCATCAGCAAAGGATGTTACTGTGCTATCATTTGCAACGTCATCATCTATATCAGTTAGCATGATTATGAAGAGTCATGGGGCTAATACAGTTCCTTGATGTATTGAACGACGGACCTCCGATTCTGATAATATTCGTTGGGCTGTAACGACTTGCTGCCGCTTACTAAGGAAATTATATAGCCATTTTCCTACTTTTCCTCCTATTCCTATATACAGTATTTCAATTTGTTCGCTATGATTCCATGATCACATTTGTCGAAACCCTTGGCAAAGTTGTTATTGTTTTTTCGAATGCATCAACGATGTTCTTATAGTGTTCTATTAGTTATGATAGACACGATCTCCCTGATCGGAATCCATGTTGATTAGCATTTAATTTTTTTTCCAAAGTACAATAGATTTTTTCTATTTTATTCTTTAAAATATTTTGGCGAGATGATATGTCAACAACATTGGCCTATAGTTTTTTTGCTCGATAATGATCCTCTACTTTATAAACTAGAATAATGTTTGCTCGCTTAAGGATTATATATATTTGGGTGGCCCTTATTTTTCGAAATGCAAATTTCACCGTCTCACCCCCTCAATATCTTCCATTTGACATAAAAAAAAAAAAAAAAGTGCAAAATCTCAAGTAATTATAAATATTCTTATTGGTCCCGCACAAGGACTCAAATTTAGTTAATTATTGAAGCATAAATACACGAATTTTTTATTAGCGTTCCATTATAAGGGCAAATAACAGCAGTTAAAGAAGAGCATAAACTAAAATAGACATTGACTACTGATTAAGTAGAAACTGAATTGAACTGAACATTTTAGGACTGAAAGCATAGTAAATTTGGCCTAGTAGGGATGGTTGTTTATGAGGCCCCCCTAAATATTAAATGATTTTAATAAAATTCTTTGGTACACGTTTTATATTAATAGGAAAAAAAATGCGGGGGTGAGACCCCCCAAATTTTGGTTGATTGGGTGGTTCTTCTTATACGTATGGAAGGATGAACAGCTGGGTTTGCTGTACGGCGACTGCTGTCACCGGGAATCGAAACCGGGGCTGGTGGATTCATAGTCAGCGATGCTAACCACTACACGCGAAGCTTCGAGATTCGATTTTATTTCGAATCATGAGAGAGGATTCGATTTGATTCGTTAGCTTGGGCTCCGATTCGATATTTTCGAATCTCCATTAAATCCGGTAAACAACATCAGTGATGTTGTTTTGAAGAACACTTTCGTAAATAAACACTTTTCTTTACTTATATTATAATTCAATCTACTGTATATACTGAGACCAATCTCTCGCGCAATAACACTTTTATCATATTTTAATACCATTGTTCCTCCTCATCATCAAATACTTAATACATTTTTTTTAGAAGGAGTTACTTTGTCCTTTGTTCTCAACAAGATTTAATTAATTTTATGCTTATTACTAATTGTGTGTAGAAACACACTAATCTATATGTGGACAGTTGATTCGATTCGAAAAAAAATTGTGATTCGCAGGGCCCTAATATTATATATATATATATATGGTACGAGCAGCTCATATTATCATTGCCAAGTACACAGAGGGTCAACGTACTGACAGAGCTTCTGTATGTTGCTCACCACTGGCTGGGACAACGCTCCGTTATCATAATCCAATGAATAGTCAGGTCCATAATCATTTCCGTGCCTGTGTCGTCAGTTGCACTGCACTCCTCCTGGCTCCACACACACACACACACATATATATATATATACCTACCAAAAATTCCTTTTCCTCGCCTCCCTCTTATGGCCTAAAGATGTAAACAAGGTGGTGAAATCCAAACACGTGGCTAAGAAACCCACATACAAATGCAAATTTCACCATCTTCCGAAAAGTTCGCACCAAATAATTATGCCACCAGAGCGTCTGTAAAAGCGTGAGTCCACTTCAATTCGTTCATCATCTGTACGGTACAGATGATGAACGAAGAATGAACAGACTGTACCATCCTACGCTGTACGACCTTCCTCGCGAAACCTCGCACTCATCTGCCCTGCCGACCTTACAACCTCAGTTTGATCCTACACGAAGTACATCACCGTTGTAGGCCTACGACTATTTCGCCCACCCCGCTCCCCAGCGTAACACTACTTATGCCAAACTCAACCGCCCCCACCCACGAGTCTCGTTGTTTAGCCGACTACGCAGAGTTACCCCGTCTTCATAGCCTATCTTCATCACCAAGAACCGGGTCCGTAAACCTCGTAGAGGCCACCAGCTCACTCGCCTACAGTGTTTTACTTCGTCGTGCTAATCTACTTCGATACATAACCGACAAACTCAACAAAACTTCAGTCTAACCGTATAGGCTCTCTGAAGTGTTTCCATACCGTAAAATCGAACTCAAGTGTTTACGTCCGCAAGTAGGCCCATTGATTGTTATGTATTAGTACCGTACATTTTGTTACCCCAATTACTGTCTTTAACCCCCGTCTTTAATTCCTGACTGGCGTAAAATCATACCTTATTGTCAACAATCATTCATTGTAATATTGCACAATTTCTGTATGAATAATTGTTAATCACCGTAAACAAATAATAATTCATTTTCTTTTTCAATTCAACTAAAACTACAAATTGAATTCTGTCTCCTTTACTAAATACTAGCGGAGCGACCCGGCGTTGCCGGGGTGGATGTTGAACGATATATATATATATATATATATATATATTAATATATATATATATATATATATATATATGGGTCTGTATCGAAGGAGTGACATAACAAAGGAGTGACATAAATACCGTAACGAAGGAGTGACATAACAAAGGAGTGACAAATCGGAGATAAAATTCAAAGGAGTATAATTATTAAAATTTTATTTAAAAAAACAAAATTTGTTAGAATTGTTAAAATTAAGATTTTATTTCAAAAACTAGAATCATTAAATTGTTAAAATATTTTAAACTTGTTCAAAATTCATGGTCACCATCACCAAAATTAGCTTCCAACTCATAGTCGTTTACATTTCTTGAACTGAAATGCAAATTGTGCGCTATCCCCCGGAGGTATTCGTCGAGAGGGACGGTTCCATGTCTCCTGACAACAGTTGCAAGCCTCTCTTCCCTCTGGATTTGTTCTTTCTTCAGTACCAAAAGCTATGATTCGTTCCCTGGCCTCATCATCCTCGCTTTGATCATCTGCGTTTCCATCATCTATCTTCGTATCGAACAAAAGGAAGTTTCTTTCCCCTGCTTGGGTGACCCTCAAATTGTTTGGGATGACTAAATCTGTCGCACGTTCGGGTTCCACTGGAAATTCTTTTTTTCGGATACGATGGATGACTTGCCTCATAGCAGATTTGGAAGGCATTTCTATTGCGGCGTTAATGCCTAGTTCCTGTCTAACTTCTTGGGCGATTGCAGCTGGCGCCGAATGTGTAGTTTTGGCCCTAATTTTGATTGCATCAACAGCCTGTACAATTTCCACTCTCCCTGTCAGCGGGGCGTGATTGTGCGCTTTACACTCTGATACCGAGCCACCAAAGGTATTAAAAATTGTCACACCACGAAGGGTTGCGGAACCATTACAGTTTTTGTCCTCGCACCGGAAATAATGATTGTTGTTTCGGGATCGTTGGTGTCGGTAGATGTGTCCTCTGAATGCTAGCTTGTCTTTACCCATTTGGGATTTTACAAATTGATATTCATCCATTATGGGCTACAAAACTTTGAAAATTAAATTTCACCCCTAAGTGAAGAACACAGAAATTAGGTTATCCAGCTTCAACCGAGAGCTCCAACTGCAACTGTTCCAACCGAGAGCATGAGCACAACTGAAAGCCGGGAAAGCCGGCAATTAATTTATGGTTTCGAATAGGTTATGTCAGGTTAGGAATTATGTCACTCCTTCGTTACGGTATTTTCGTGTCACTCCTTTGAATTTTATCTCCGATTTGTCACTCCTTTGTTATGTCACTCCTTTGTTATGTCACTCCTTTGAATTTTATCTCCGATTTGTAACTCCTTTGTTGTGTGTGTGTGTGTGTGTGTGTGTGTGTGTGAGAGAGAGATGTTTTGGGATATTTTTTTACTTTTAGAAAAAAATTACCTCAAAACAATTTTCTTTTAATTATACTCAAAATATGAACCCAAAAGTAACCAAAGAAATGAAAAAAAAACAACTTTTGTCATATCTTATAATCATATTAACTCTTACTGTTAAATATTAGAAGTAATTTATGATGATTAATTTCAAATATAGGCCCCCACCCTCTACATTACCAAGACCCCTAAAGTTATATTCAAATGCGATTTAATTAAATACAAACTTCAAAGGGATCAAATAATGCAGAAAAACTTTGGGGAGGGGGGGGGGGGGGGGGGGGGGGTCATATCCTAAGACCATATTAATTCGAGTTAAATATTCTCTCAGGGAAAGGGGGGGAGGGGTCATTAATAAACGGACCATGGTTCGGACCCGGATCTCCGACGGATTTTATACAGACCTCCCCCTAACCCACCCCGACCAGGAGAACTATCCCACGTTCAGATTATAGGATTGACTTCAAAATATTGGCAAACTTTTCGACATTTCGAAAATCGATATAAAACAAGAAATACTCCTCTTTTTTTTTCTTTTTTTTAATGTAGTTTTCATTCAGAAGATTGAAAATGATGAATTCAAGTTGGTTTCCATAAAATAATATCGGGGATGGGAGAGTCGGGGGTTGGGGTGGGGGGCGGAAAGGAGGATTAGTGAACTTTTTGGTAGAATTGCCGAAACGGTAAACGGTGATCTACGCGAGAGTTCAACTAACCAAACCTAGCCTTTACTAATACAGAAATAAAAGGCGGCCTTTATTCATTTGTGGCCCAAACGAAACGATACGGAACGAACACCTCTTGGCTCGGCTCTAAGTTAAATTTTGGTTAAAAAAAAAAAAAAAAAGCCCGACGAAAACACCTACGAGTATATGCTGACCCAAAGAAAATTTATTGATCACCCCTGCTCTACGGCCTAACATTAATTAATATAAAATCTTTAATAATTTTTACGAGCACGCTGCACATTTTTGTTTTTAAAACATTTGTCAGGTATTTTACTGGCTACAAACTGTATTTATTTACATTTCTAATTTGAAACCTAAAAAAAGCTACAAAAAGTTAGTACGTTTATGTCATAGTCTGTACGTTTATTAATTAGAGAAAAACCTATTATATTTATTTTGTGTGTGTGTGTAAAGAAATATAATTTTAATTTTTCTCGCGCTTTCTGGCATCTAGCTAAGAACCTCTCCAACAACTTTACCTCTTCTTCTTTCCCTCCTCTTTTCCATTCCAGCGGCTCAGTTGCCGTCTCCTCTCCTCACAAAGCTCTACTCTTTGCTCAAACTTTGGCCTCCAACTTAACCCTGGACGATTCCGATGCTGTTCCTCCATCTCCTTCTCCCTCCGACTTAATTATGTCTGAAATTAAAATCTCTTCCAAAGATATTCTTTCTGCCCTATCTGGGCTCAACTCTAGGAAGGCGTACGGTCCTGATGGTGTTCTTCCCGTTGTTCTCAAGAACTGTGCTTCTGTGCTGACACCCTGCCTACGTAAACTCTTTCCTCTGGTACTTTTCCTTCCTGCTAGAAGTTCGCTTTCATTCAGCCTCTCCCAAAGAAGGGTGACCGCTCTCAACCCTCCAACCATCGTCCAATTGCTTTGATTTCTTGCCTTTCTAAATTTTTTTAATTTATCCTTAATAAGAAGATTCTTAAACACCACTCTTCACGCAATCATCCTTCAGATCATCAGTATGGGGTCCGCAAATGGTGCTCTACTGGCGATCTTCTCGCGTATCTCTTTGACTCTTGGTCATCCTCCTTTCTAGATTTCGGTGAAATTTTTGCTATTGCGTTCAGGGTTGGCACTAGTGGGCCCAGCCCGAAAAAACCCACCTGGGTTTTTTAAAAAAAAAACCACTTGAAAAACCCCACTATTTTACCCACTTATGGGTTTTTTCATGAAACTTAAGAAGTGCATATGCAATTATTTTTAAAAATTGTCATATAGGCGCCTATAATGATTTTACATGCAAAGCAAGCAAACATGAGTCAACAAATAGACCTACAGGTATAACTCTTTGGGTGAGGTAGCAGGTTATAGAGTGTAGACATCAGCCAATCAGGGTGTTATACATCCTGATTCTTCAGTCAACTGCATCTTCAAGGAATTTTCTACTTCATGGATTGTATTTAAAAGTGGACCAGACAAATTTCGACGGGAAGGTGGAGTGTAGCCTGGTCTTAGAGTCTCTATCATTTCATTAAATACTTAGACTCTGCACATAGAAATGGAATATTATTTGCATAAAAGAATTTGGCTATTTTGTTATCAATGACATTTTTCTGCAAAGTTGTTGTTGTCATGCCAAAATCGCTTACTTTCTTTTGAATTTTTCTTTTTTTCATCTGTAATTGTGTCAATGGTGGTGAGGATGAGTCTGGATCATCTGAGAGGTCTATGTCATGGCAGTATGAAGATGATGTACTGGCAGTATTGTCAGTCTTGTTTCTTGATTCCATGTGTTTCAAACATTTCATTAAATGCATTTTTATTCGCTCTATTTTATTACTTATTTCATTACTGCAATGTTTGCATCTAACTTTACTAGTCCCATCAATAATATTGACTTCACTCCATTCATGCCCTGATTTTCTTCCTGATCCAAAGGTCTTTGGCATTATTTAATGCAGTTATAACTTCGAACAGACTAATTCTGTAGGCTAGCAGTAAAGATAAATATGCTGTTGCCAGTTTGTTTTATTTAACTGTGAAATAAAAGAAAAAATATTCAGTAATATGAATTAAATAGATATAACTAGCTGAATTAAGTTCCCTTTGGGAGCTGTAATTCATCTACTTCCAGCAGAAGACACAGGGGCCTGTCTTCCATAGGAAGTATAGCCTAACAAATAGGATAATTTACCACACCAAATTTAGTTCAAATTGGTCCATGTTTTCCAAATTTTGTTGTGAAGCTCAATCTGAGAAAATAATAACTTTATGCTTAATTGCCTGGAAGGCAACCTTTTGGCTAAAAACAAGACAAATGTTATATTAATAGTGTATGGTACAGTACAGTATTATTATAAAAATAAGAATAGGTAGGTCTAATATGAACTACCATATGGACATATGAAAAAACCCAATTTTACCCGGGTTTTTTCGGGTTTTAGGTGAAAAAACCCGAAAAAACCCACCTGGGGTGGGCTTTTTCAAAAAAAGTGGGTTTCTTGCCAACCCTGATTGCGTTAGACATATCAAAAGCTTATAATAGAGTTTGGCACAAATCCTTAATTTCCAAACTGCCTTTCTTCAGTTTCTAGCCTCCTCCTATCTGTGCCTTCATCTCTGATTTCCTTTCTGGCCGATCTACAACAGCTGCCACTGTTCTTCTCCTGAAGCTATTAATAGTGCTCCTCAGGGTTCTGTCCTGCCACCCACTCTTTTCCTTTTATTTATCAATGATACGGCAAGTCGCACTTCCTGTCCTATCCATTCCTATGCCAATGATTCCACTCTTCATTTTTTCCACCCACTTCACAAAGCGTCCCTCTCAACAGTTACTCCGTGATTCGCGTTAGAACGGCTGTGGTACACCTGACCTCTGATCGTTCTGCGATCTCTGTTTGGGGCAGAGAAAACCTCGTAGCTTTCAATGCTTCAAAAACTCATTTCCTTCATTTGTCTATTCGTCACAATCTTCCACGCGACTATCCCTTTACCTTCAACAATATACAACTCAATCCTTCCTCTTCTCTTAACATTCCTGATGTTTTCTTTTCTCGTGATCTTTTCTCGGAAGATCACATATACTCTCTTTCCAAAACAGCTTTTAAGAGGTTAGGTGTGTTGTACGGCTCCGCAGTTTCTCCAACCCCGCTGAGTTGCTCCCTCCGTACGGGGGGGGTTTCGCCCGCCCATGTATGGAGTACGCTTCTCATGTGTGGGGTGGCTCAACCCACGCAGCCCTGAAGCCTTAACCGGGTGAAATCAAAGGCTTTTAGCCTCATCAATTCTCCGCTTCTTACTGACAGTCTCCAATATCTCTCTCTTCGCTGCAATGCTGCCTCTCTCTCTCTCTACTATTGCTATTATAACGGACACTGCTCTTCTGAACTCTCTTAACTGCGTGCCTCCTCCTTTAAGGAGAATACACAGTACCAGGCTTCCAAGACATTCTCATTTCTTTTCTGTCCAACTCTCCAACGCAAAAGTTAATCGGTATTTTCAATCTTTCATCTACTCAATCGGTCAACTCTGGAACAATCTTCCTCAGTCCATCTTTCCCCCTGTCTATGACCTCCAATCTTTCAAGCGCAGTGTCCAGGCATCTCGAAAACCCTGGACCTTGATTTGGCTCTTCTTTTTCTAAGGAGGGGGGCGTTTTTGCAGGTATAAGCCCTCATATATATATATATATATATATATATATGCTTTTACAACATATAAGAAATAATTTATTAACAGTATATATTTATTTTAAAATAAATTATTACTCGGGGGACCATTCGGAGTTCAATCCCATCATAAAACGGACATGTTATGTGCCTTGAAAAGTGGACGCTCAATTTTGTCAGCTGAGGTTTAAGTTTTGGTTTTTGGCTAAAAATACAAGTTACCCCTTTTTCTTTGATGTATTCAATCCAACATGAATGCAACGAGTCTTTTGCTTATATTAAGGTTCTGACTATAGTTGGGCTGGGATGCTTTAAACCTTAGATCCTGTCCCAAAGCTGGATCCTATTTGCTTTGCAGATAGCTGGTGAGGGAAGCTATATTTTTGGGGCCTCTTTGCGAGCGACCCGTTGCCTATGTCGGGTTAACACCATTAAAAAGAAAAAACTATAGTGTTTGTCATTTACCATCACTTATTCGGACTATAGTGGATTTAATTTTCCCAGAAGAGTTGTTGAAGACTGTAGTGGTTAGCGTCGCTGACTACGAATCCATTGGCCCTGGGATCGAGACCCGGTGACGGCAGGAGGCGCGCAGCAAAACCCAGCTGTTCATCATTCCACACAATAAAGAAAGTGGTTGGTAGACAAATGGGTACCCTGGGTGGCCTACTGGTTAAGACGTTGGGGCTGCTGGTGGGCCGTGGTTCGGATTCCACGTTAAACTGTAGGGCCTAACGTGGAGTGAAAAGCTTGACCTTTATCGGGATGAACAATTCGGGCGGAAGCTAACCAAAGGTTTACCAACGGTTTTATATATATATATATATATATATATATATATATATATATATTATAATATATATATATATATTATATATGCTTCAACACAAATCTGAAATTCATTTTCCAGGATTTTTCCAAGACAAACTAATAATTTTCCAGGACTTAATTCTTTATCATTTACAAATACAAAGGCCAAAAGTCGTATCAACACAAACTGTTTTGTCAAAAGATACAATAATAATGACACTTATTACGACGATAGAAAAAGTAAAAGTACCTAAAGAATTTGTTGAGTAAATAGTAGGGATATACCGATATATCGGTATCGGGATCAGTGATATTGGTAGATTTTTAACGATATCGGTATCGGCCGATATTTCAAAAGTATGATTTTTACAAAATTATGAATAATAGACTATTTACAAGATGAAATTTCCAATATTTTATTGTTTTATCACTTCACATATATATAAAATATATATACAGGGTGGGCCGAAAGTCTGGATCCATAGGAAAATATTTATTTTAATACATAAATTACAACAAATGGTAAATACTTAAAATGAATATCAACTTTAACTCGTAAATGCGTATCCGTGATACTGTACAGTAGTTCGTACTCCAGTATAAATACTCAAATACTTTTTTTATTTCAGCCCAGAAATGGCTTCGAATCTAACAACAGAAGACCGGGTAGAACTTGTGCTCATGTACGCGAGACAGGGCGCTACACACAGAGAAGTTGCTACCGAATTCAATAGAAATCATCCTGATAAGCATCCAGTAACACATGCGACTGTTGGCAAGTTGTTTAAACGTTTCAAAGAAACAGGAAGTGTACATGATCGGCGGCGTTCTGGTCGTCCAAAAACTGCAACTGATGAACATACCTCTGCAATGGTATGTGAAACTTTAACGAATAGTCCAGTAAAGTCAACAAGAAGATTATCAAATGAAACACGCATCTCGAGAACGTCAATTCGAAGAATTATTAAAAATCATAAATTCCATCCCTAAGTGTCTCGATGTCAGAGGCCGCCAATTTGAGCATTTGTTATAATTTGTTGTTTATACTGGAGTACGAACCACTGTACAGTATCACGGATACGCATTTACGAGTTAAATTTGATATTCATTTTAAGTATTTACCATTTGTTGTAATTTATGTATTAAAAAAAATATTTTCCTATGGATCCAGACTTTCGGCCCACCCTGTACATATATTAGTCCATATATAAAAATTATGCTATTAATAAACACATCTTTAAATAGCTCAGGATATGGACATAGATATGGACAAGTGTAAATCCTTTGAGAAATATGTATAAAGCGTAGAAAACCAAAAAACTATCTTGTAGTCATAGCTCACAATATTAACCCAGTTAGCTGGTTAAAAACACATTTACTAAAAGCCCAACATAAGCCCGCAGTTCAATTGTATACCAAAGAAAACTATGACATCTAATGCAGTGTTGCCATCCATTAATGAAAAGGATTATTGCTTTGTTGCCAAATTTTCAACGCAAAAAATAAATTATGAATATGTTACAAAAATATGACAAACTAATATAATAAACCCTAGCTGGATATCGGTATCGGTTATCGGCAGATACTATTTTTAATTAGCGGTATCGGTATCGGCTAAAAAGCGATATCGGTACATCCCTAGTAAATAGTACTGCCAAAGACATGGTTAAAGAGAATCTAAACAAGATCTTAACCGGTTAGGTAGGCGTCACTTTTTTTCACTTTTATACGCACCGATAGACGATAAAACTCGTCCATAACGCTAAAGCGGTTAAACACATTCTTAATAATTAATTTTTATATACTACGCGCACTTTTTATTTTTATTTCCATTTTTTTTCTTTTTTGTTGTCTTAGTTGTGGATAAATTCTATGTATTTATTTTTTTATTATTAATAAAAGTCATTCTATCTATCTATCTATCATTACTCGTTCCACTAGGTGTCTTATTTTCTCTCTTTTAATCGTAATTTTTAGTTTTTTAAATTTATTATCGTTTGATTTATCTTATCGTTTTATTACCTTCAAGAATATTGTACTATTTTATGGGAATTATATCCTGCCAATAAAGCTTATCATTATCATTACCATCATCATCATCATCATCATATAATGAAGTTGATGAGTTGGGTTAATAAATGTCACAAAGCGTTTATGCTAAAGTAATTTGAGAGAGATATTTTTTTATTGAACACCACACACACACACACACACACCACACACACACATATATATATTATATATATATATATATATTATATATATATAATGTGTGTGTATGTATTGTGTGTGTTCATAAATTATATTTACACATTCAAACCCTTTAAAATACCAAGTTAATACAATGAAGCAGTTTGCTGCTGTGAAAGGACATTACACCATTTTCTTTTGACATGACGAGGTTTGCCAATATTGCGATAACATGCCATTGCGGCCATCAGTACAGAAATGCTAAATCGAACCTGGATAGAGATTCGAATATCGCCTCGACATGTTGTTACGCACGACAAAGGGCGCTCACATAAAAGTGTACTGACCTTGACAATAAAACTTTTGTGAGGTGTTCTTTCACACGCAGCAAGCCGCATCATTGTATCTCGTTTTATTTATTTTTTATTACAGTTTGAATGTGTAAAGATAATTTATGAACTCATATATATATATATATATATATATCTATATATATTATATATATATAATATATATATATATATATATATATATATATATATAACCTTAGTTTTGCTTCCGCCTGAATTGTTCACTCTGAAGGAGGTCAAGCTTGTCATTCCACCTTAGACCTACAGTTTAACGTGGAATTCGAACCACGCCCCACCACGGTCAGAAATTACAGTCCTCGCCCAGACTCGGTCTCACGACCTCCCGATCAGTAGCCCAGTGTCTTAACCACTAGGCTACCCAGGGTACCCATTTATCTACCAACCAATTTTTGTGTGGAAAGATGAACAGCTGGGTTTTGCTGCGCGCCAGCTGCCATCACCAGATCTCGATCCCGGGGTCGATGGATTCGTAGTCAGCGATGCTAACCACTACGCCACTGAGGCGCATTATATATATATATCAGGTCATCCCATAAGCAATGTCGTTTTTTAGATCGGAATTTGAAGGACAAAAAACTCGACTGAAACTTTTTAATCTAGTATATATTTTCCATCGGAATCAATGACACTCTGTCAACGTCCTACAAGCTTTTCAATGCCATGTTTATAAAATTCCGGCGGTTTTGAGGCAAAAAACGTACAAAGACTGGTGTGCAGGTCATCTAAAGAAGTATACTGTTTCTCGTCAAGATAGTTTTGCAGACTCCTGAAGAGATGATAATCTGAAGGCGCAACGTCTGGAGGATGTGGAAGTTTTTCCCACCCAAGTTCCTCAATTTTTGCAGAGGTGATCCGAGCGGTATGAGGACGTGCGTTGTCATGGTGGAACACGATTCCTTTCCGATTAACCAAAGGTCTCTTTTCTTTTAGTGGTGTTCAATCGATCCACTTGTTGACAGTAGACTTGAGCGGTGATTGTTCGGTTGTGTGGTAAGGTTTCAAAGTGTATTACACCACCTTTATCCCACCAAACACTAAGCAACACCTTCCGAGGGTGAAGATTTGGTTTTGGCTGTGGTGTCGCTGGTTCTCCGGCACAAACCCACTGTCGACGGCGCTTAACATTTTGGTACAGTATCCACTTTTCATCACCAGTCACTAAACGGTGCAAAAACGGATCTTGGAGTTCATGGGAATGAAGAGCTGTGCTAATGTTTATCCGCACCCTCAGATTGCCGACCAACAATTCATGTGGCACCCATTTTCCTAACTTAGGCACTTTCCCGAGTTATTGCAAATGTCGATGGATGGTGGACGGGAATGAATTGAGTTTCTGGGCGTGCTGCATCTGTCAAACAGCAGTCACCATTCCTAAACTTTTGAAACCATCTTTGACATTTCCTTACATGCAGAATATCGTTGCCATAACGTCCTGAATGTTTCGCGTTGCTTCAGTAGCACTATTCCCTTTTTTTGAACTCGTAAAGCATTAGATGCCTGATATGCTCTTCTGATACCGCCATGTTTATGAGGGGTTCACATAAAGCAAAACACACGTCTTCACTAGTCAAGGTCTGTAAAGTATGTAGCGAAACACGATAGGTCTCCTCTTAGATATAACCTTCGGAAAATTTATGCTTAAACCAAGTAGGACTAGTTTAAACTTAATCTATCGTAAAAACGACATTACTTATGGGATGACCTTATATATATATATATATATATATATTAGTGATGGGACGATACCAAAATTTTTAACGATTCCGATTCCGATACCACTAAAAAGTCTCGACTCCGATACGATTCCGATTCCGATTCTCAATATTTTAATATAATTCTATACTTGTTTTTCTGGAAATTGTCATATTTTACTCTGGTAAGATTAACTATTTACATTATGAGTATGGTAATATAAATTATAATAGATTGGTTTAAAATCAAAATCAACTAAGTTTGTAACAATTCATTTTAATCTTCTTGATTACACATCATGGATATACATGTTTTAATGTATAGCTACAATACAATAAAAATAAAATTTGTTATCCTCTTTCATTTAAATTTTAAAGTTTACATTGCAAAACTGGTTCAATTAAAAGTTAAAGAATCGTTTTTAAGAATCGGAAATCATGGTACAATTCTCTCATTCCGATTCCGATTCCTGAAAAATGCTCGATTCTTCCGATTCTCGATTCCGATTAATCGTCCCATCACTAATAGATATATATATATATATATTATATATATATATATTATATATACGATTAATCGTCCCATCCACTAATATATATATATATATATATATATGATATATATATATATATCTATATATATTATATAAAGGGCGACAAGCTTGACCTTCTTAAATGAGGAATCTTCGCACGGAACATTTGAAAGGTGTGTGTGTGTGTGTGTGTAATAATGAAAATGTAGATTAGATAATGTGTCTAAGCCTTCATACACGGTGTGTATCACTGATTTTATGCATATACACAAACTATTATGCTAGTTCACTTTCCTTGGAGGTAAAGCCACAGGACCTATACACTAAGTTTACAAATTTCCCGAAAGGCAAAGAAAGCAAACTGTACAATGGAAGGCGGCGTTTCACGTTGTGGCGGGACGTCAAGGAATCTAAAGGTCGCGTGTTCGATCCGTGTCGCTCTCAGATGCTCCTCCTCCAAGCAAAGGGCCAAAGGTTAGGTTAGGTTGGATTAGCCATCCACCCTGTAAAATTACTGGGGCTCGGTACCTCGGTACGAGAGGGACAGGGCTCTACCTCGATTGGGTGAGGAATGTAGGATGGGATGTTACCCGCCGCCTTACCCACATCGAGCATTACTGCTTCCGTGGCCGGCGCCCTTCTGAGTGTACATAGTGCATCACAGAGGTGATTCTCTTGGGCACAGAGGCGTACATTCCATATTTTATTCCTACTACTAATGCAAAAAAAGCCTTGGTTTAACTTTACTTGTTCTAATGTTATCCGCAACAGAGGAGGCTTTCAAAAGGTACCGTCGCCATCCAACTCCTGACTCTCACTCAGCTTTTACTTCTGTCCGGAATCGTGCAAAATCTGTTCTTCGACTCGCCAAAAATTCCTTCATCCGACAAAAATGTGAAAATCTATCCAATTCTAATTCTTCTCGCTCTTTCTGGCATCTAGCTAAGAACCTCTTCAACAACTTTACTTCCTCTTCTTTCCCTCCTCTTTTCCATTCCGACGGCTCAGTTCCCGTCTCTTCTCCTGACAAAGCTGAACTCTTCGCTCAAACTTCCGCTCACATTCCAACTCTGAGCGATTCCGGTGCTATTCCTCCATCTCCTCCCGCCTCTGACTTTATTATGTCTCAAATTAGAATCTCTTCTAAAGAGGTTTTTCCTGCCTTATCTGGGTTCGATTCTAGAAGGCGTATGGTTAGTGATGTAAAAAAACCGTTTTTTTTATGTCCATGTTGTTTTTTTTTTGTTTTTTTGTCGTTTTTTTTTTTGTTTTTATTGTTTTTTTTTGTTTTTTTTTTTTTTTTTTAATAATTAATATAGATATTGCCAATTTAATTATAAGGTATACTTTTGCAATGATTATATTATAAAAATAGATAAATAAAATATAAATAGGCCATATGGTACCAGTATAGAATGTCCTTTTCAGCCTATTTACAGAAAAAAACTGGTCTCTTTCTTGCACTGAAGTCTTGTATCTTGAGATCCGTTAAACTTGCGAGAACACTGGCTGGGAGCTGACTGCCCATTGTCCAACCTTTCCAGGACTCTCCCATCCATGCCTCGGATTTTGAATCTCCCACTTAACTATCCTTTAGACCCGCGATGACATATTTCCCCCCCCGAGACCATCCATATTATACATACACATACACCCATATACATATATACCAATATATACATAAATACTTATATACACATATTTATATCTATTATATACCCATACACATGCATACATCCAGATTCCAGATACATACGCACGCATACTCACATATATACATACACAAACTCATACACCTCTATTTCGCCCTTTCATTACCTCCGAGATCATTTAGCACATACAGTAATATCCATACAGCCAAAAAAAACTGATTAAGCACAGACAGAGCAGCAAAGCTAGTATTTTATATCCCAAAATGCAAAATTCCAAGAAAGTGAAGTAAAACATGGTGCTACATTGGCTTCGTCAACATCCAAATCTGCAATAACAATAAGTACCAGTACCTGTGATATTGAAACTATAGCTCTAATCAATCTAGTGATATTGATTCTTCAATGGAAATAGAATCAGATAATGAAAGTTAAACAGCATTAGGTTAACACAAGGTTTAAAGAAGAGATGAATATTTTTATTTTTTTTTATTTTTCTATTTGGAATATATATATATATAACACTGGTATTCTTGCCATCACAATTATATATATTGTTTTATACCAGTATTATGTATTTTTGATTATGTATATTATACCAGTACCTGTGATATTGAAACTAGCATATATGCTCTACCCAATCTAGTGATGATTCTTCCATGGAAATGAAGGTTAAACAACATTAGGTTAACAAAAAGGTTCAAAAAAGGTGAATATTTTCCTTTTCTATCTGGAATATATATACTGGTACTCTTGCCAATCACAATTATGTATATTGTTTGAAACGAGGAAGAATGTTTTATGTTCTAGTTAAAAAATATATATACATATAAAAAATGAGGGTTTGTTTTCCTTTCTATTATATACTTTTTGCGTGATTCAGTTTTTCTAAAAGATGACTATATATACTAGGTATAACCGTATAAGCATGGTAGTATAGTAAATTATAGGTAATACTAATATACCTATTAGATTAAAGGAAGAAAAATATGGAATAAGTTTAAAACAATAAAAAACAAAAAAACAAAAAAAACAGACTATCTTCGTTTTAAACAAAAAAACGACAAAAAAAACAAAAAAACGACACAATAAAAAACGACTCACATCACTACGTATGGTCCTGGTGTTCTTCTTCCTGTTGTTCTTAAGAACTGTGCTTCTGTGCTGACACCCTGCCTTGGCAAACTCTTTCGTTTTTGTCTCTCAATTGGTAATTTTCCTTCCTGCTGGAAGTTCGCTTTCATTCAGCCTGTCCCAAAGAAGGGTGACCGCTCTCAACCCTCCAACTATCGTCCAACTGCTTTGATTTCTTACCTTTCCAAAGTTTTTTAATCTATCCTTAATAGGAAGATTCTTAAACACCTTTTTCCTCACAACCTTCTTTCAGATCGTAATTATGGATTCCCCAAGGGACGCTCTACTGGCGATCTTCTTGTATATCTCTCTGACTCTTGGGTCATCCTCCTTTCGGGATTTCGGTGAAACTTTTGCTATTGCGCTAGACATATCAAAAACTCAGTTCCTCCATCTATCTACTTGTCACAATCTTCCAAACGACTTTCCCCTTACCTTCAACAACACACAACTCAATCCTTTCTCTTCTCTTAACATTTTTAGCGTTTCCTTTTCTGGTGATCTTTCCTGGAAAGACCACATATACTCTCTTTCTAAAACAGCTTCTAAGATGTTAGGTGTGCTGTACCGCATCCCCGGTTTCTTCACTCCCACTCAGTTGCTGTCTCTGTACAGGGATCTTGTTCGCCCCTGTATGGAGTATGCTTCTCATGTGTCGGGTGGTTCAACCTACACAGCCGTAGTTGACCGGGTGGAATCAAAGGCTTTTGAACTCTCTCTCTCTCTCTCTCTCTCTCTCTCTCTCTCTCTCTCTTCTCTCTCTCTCTCTCTCTCTCTCTCTCTCTCTCTCTCTCTCTCTCTCTCTCTCTCTCTCCTTTGCTGCAATGTTGCCTCCTCCTCTAAGGAGAGCACGCAGTACTAGACTTTCTACACTTTCTCGTTCCTTTTCTGTCCAACTATCTAATGCAAGGGTTAATCGGTATTTTCAGTCTTTTATCTACTGAACCGGTCAACTCTGGAACAATCTTCCTCAATCCATCTTTCCTCCTGTCTATGACCTCCCCATCTTTCAAACGCAGTGTGTCTAGGCATCTCGAAAACCCTGGACCTTGGTTTTGGCTCTCCTCCTCTTCTTCTATGGGAGGGGCGCTTTTCCGGGCATTTGCCTTTGGCCCCTCCTTCATGAATAAAAAAAAATCCAAGCGTTCTCACTTGCCACAGCGTCCACTGCACATTTTCAGCTCTAGCAGAAACTCGGACAATACTGTTTAACGCTTCTAGGAACCGTTTTACATACAAGGAGGCAATACCATCAGGAAGTACTTTTCTCTTAATTTAATCCAGTCACGGAAGGAAACAGACTGGCCGAAAGGTGAAGGGAAAAAGAAAAAAAGAAAGAAATGGATCCAGTGGTTTCACATGAAGAAAATAATACCTTACTCTGCGCGCACGCGCGAGTCTCGCATTAACTACCAATTTTAAACGAACACGAATGAAGAGGAGTGTTCTTATAAATAATAAGAGCCCATTCACGGCCAAAATTAACCTCAAACAGGCGATGCAAAGACACTGTCCAAAGAATTTGAAAAAATATAAATCACATATTATATATATATATATATATATATATATATATATATATATATATATATCTCGAAAGTTATACAACCTTCAAATTTTTTTCTAACCCATATATTAAAAAAAATTAGGATTAAATAATATATTTCTTCTAGAAATTTCAGTTCACTTTTAAAATTACATTATGAACCTGCCAACTTCTCGGCAAACGTACCTGATAAAAAAAAAATAAAAGGTAAACAACATATTAATACGCAGGATATGAACTCGGAAAATAATAACATTAAAAAAGTATCTGAAGAAAGTTAATCGGGTTCTAAATAGTTTGATGTCGGAACGAATTCTTACCTGTACGGCCCCATGATGGAAGGTCTCTTGGAGGCTGGAGGCAACAAAACTGGACGGTCGGACTGAAATAAACAAAAAATACAAATTTACTAATGGTTAAATTTAAAAACTGTGTGTGTGTGTGTGTGTGTGTGGTGTGTGTGTGTGTGTGTGTGTGTGTAATATAAATTTAAAAACAAAGTATATATATATATAACCAAAGATTAAACAAAGGTATACAGGGTAAGTCACGACGAAATGTCATAACTTCGGGAGCTTATAGCTAAGGTCAAAAACTCCATATGAACATAAGTCCGGTTATTGAGCTATGGATGTCTGAATGTTCAAAAATAAGAATAAGCTAAAATTTTTATTCATGAATTTACAATGACTGTTCAAAATGACTACCCTCGGCCTTAATACACATCGCGGCTCTGTGAATCGCGCGTGTAGCTCGCATTAGTTCATTACGATTGTCCTTTATGAGGGCTGCAGCATCTAAAATGCGACGGAGCAATGCGTCTCGTGTCTCCACTTTTCTCTGGTACACCGGCTCTTCCATGCGCCCACACGGATAAAAATCTAGAGGGGTTAGGTCCGGAGACCTGGGTGGCCAATTTTGTGCACCACCACGACCGATCCATCGACCAAGGAAGCGATCATCGAGATGCGTTCTCATTGCGGGGCTAAATGGGGAGGAGCTCCGTCTTGTTGAAAGTACTGTACATACGCAATCGTGTTCTAACAGTGGCGGCAGTTCGTCTTGCAGAAATCGTAGATAAATGTCACCCGTAAGACCACCTTCGAAGATAAACGGAGCAATCAGCTGACCGTAGAGAATATCACACCGCACATTGACACTGAACCGATGTTGAAAGTTACTTTCCACGCATGAGGATTCATTTCTGACCACATATGAATTGCGAGTGTTGCTGACACCTTTGCGGGTAAATTGAGCCTCATCACGGAACAAGACGTATCGATGCAATTGTCGCTCGGCATTGAGCCAATTACAAAATTCCAGCCGTTGGGCACGATCCCCAAGTTGGAAGTGTTGAACGCGCTGTACGTGGTATGGATACGTGCCTTCTTCGTGTAACGTTCTACATACTCTCGTTTGAGGAACTCTAAGACGCGTGGAAATCCTTCGCGTATTAACATGAGGACTCCGCTGTACCATCTGAATAATGTTTTCTTGTTCAGCCACACCTCGTTGTACCGGACGCTCAGATAAAACAGTAACGCTAGGAAATGAACCAACCGCTCTCTCGCAATCTCCGGAAAACATTGCTAAACACTCGTCGATCTGGAATTCTTCGATTTGGGAAACGTCGCTGGTATTCAGCGACAGAAGTATTTATATTGCAAAATCCGTAAACATACACCATATCGACATATTCGGAATTTGAAAACGTAAAAGGCATACTGAGCGCACAAAACATCAACTGCACACTGTGAAACACAACACTTTACTGCGTAGTTAGTTCGGTTCAGTTCAAGGTCACGCATGCTTGAAATTCAAACATCCATAGCTCCATAACCGTTAAGAATCGGACCTCTGTTCATATGAAGTTTTTGACTGGGAATGACTTCAGCTATAAGCTCCCGAAGTTATGACATTTCGTCGTGACTATCTCTCTCTCTCTCTCTCTCTCTCCTCTCTCTCTCTCTCTATATATATATATATATATATATAATATATATATATATATTTTTATATATATATATATATATGTTACTGTAAAAGCCCGACGAGTGGTAAATCTTGACATTTACCATGTACAATTTTGTACATCTGGTAAAAGTCCGAAAAACAAGTGAAATTTTACTTATTTCGGACTTTTACCAAATCTACATGGTAAATGTCAAGATTTACCTAACCTAACCTAACCAAAAGATGTTTGTGCAAGGCCTCTGGCCTTTTATGCAATTCAAAGTGCCACAACAGTTCACCATGCTGTAATAAATGAATTCGTTTTTTTTTGTGCAAGAATTTTTCGCGTTTTTAAGTTGCTAGTATATTTAAATAAATAAATTTCACTTGTTTTTCGGACTTTTACCAGATGGACATGGTAAATGTCAAGATTTACCACTCGTATATATACTTTGTGTTTCCTTTTCCTTGTGGTTGTTTGCTTATTAATAAGGTCACGTGTTATTTTGTGATTTTAGTGCATATATATATATATATATTAGGGTGGTCCAAAAAGTTAAAGCATCGACTAAGTTCTCTCCACAAGGTTGGTTTTATGCCTCTTGGTGTGGACAGTATTTGTGCAAAGTTTCACGTTATTCGGTTAATATTTAGGGGTCGCCCCACTTCTCCCCTTTTTGAAAATTTGGGAAAATATATAGACAACTGAATAACTAAATTTTTTTTTGGTTCTCAAAGAATATGAAAGAAAACAGTAAGACAATAGGACATGATAATGGGTGTATCTTCATTATTTCTTCTGCATCAGAGTCGCCTTGGATGGTATTGGTATCTGTTTTCGGTGGGCGGCTACGAGTTGTAGGAGGTACTGCTCCTGGTCCTCGTTTCGTGTCAAAGTGTCATTGTAGCGTTTGTGCGAGAGCAATACCTCGCTCGGCAGCATCATTGACGACTTTCATCTTTAAGGCGCGATCTCTAAGTTCCCTGTAGTTCTTGTCATTTGGCCATTCCCGTGGATCTTTTTGAAGTAACTGGCGCGCTTCCTCCTTACCTCCAACTTTCAAGGCATCAAAGAGGGTCAATGTCCTTTTCGTGACGAAGGATGCCCATCATTTTCAACACCAGCTTCCGCCATGTCGATTCGTCGGGGCAGCCATTCTTTTGGGGATGTTGGAGGTGTTGAACCATTCTCCTTTTGGTATCAGGATCGATCCTATTATCGAAGAAGGCCAGTCCAATCAGATGCTCCGACAAGTACCACAGGTGGCGTCTTAGAGCTGTCTTCGCCGCTTGTGCAGCTCCTCCGTGTGGATATTTTTCCAGAAGATGCAGCATTTTGAGATCATTGAGAGGAGCTTGTGTCCCCATTGGCGCTTCATGCCAGTACTTGACGTAAATCAGACTGACAAATAAAGCCAGCTGAGTCACGTTTCGTTCTTCGCGTGCTGTGAGCTTGAATTGATAGTGAAAGAGGTAGATTTTGAGCGCATAAATCGCCTTCGCCATCCATCTCGCGTGGTGCATGGGACCCGGAGCTCGGATAAAGAGTTGACCGCCAGTCTTTCCCCCCAGGAAGAGCAAAGATAGTTCAAGGAACTCCTTGTAGTCGTCACGAGGTTGGCTTGCCTGAAGAGCGTTAGGTAAGTGAGTGAGCATCTCTTTTCTCATCTCTTGGAGTTGAGGGTTCTCGAACAAGCTGTCCGATGCTGAGACAAATGCTTCGTGGGAGAGAGATGGCCATTCCTTTTGAAATCGCTTAAAAAGACCTGTTTCAGGACTTCCTGTTGAGCCAAATATTGAGGCAAAGACATCAGCAAGTACGACTTCAAGTATATGATGTCGACACCGATCCAAACTAGCTCGTGACCCAATGCTTCTTCAATCCTGACACAGGCTCCGCGATGTAAACCCGTGTTTGACGCAGTGGTATCGAAGACGAGACCTCTCACATGCTGTTCCACGTTCCATAATTTCATAGTTTGAAGGCATGCCTGGGCCTGTGCTTCTCCAGTTCCTTGTTTCATCTTTGGGACACCAAGCAGCTTCTCCTGTCCATTGAATGTTATAAGGATTGCTATCCGATGCACATTCGTCTTCTTCCCTTCAATGCCGGGAGAAGCTTTCCGTCCCAATGGAGAAGGACAGGGTCTTCTAGAGAGAATGATTCTAGGTCTTCTCGAGCTGCCTGTTCTCGCCCACTTTCTCTGTAGCGATGAATAGAGCTCCGAGAGCACGTCATCCCAGACAGATCATGCCCCGCGGCCTGTAATACAGCTCCAGTTACGAAAACAGCATTCCGGTCAGAAAGATTGGTGCGATCCATTGCTCCAATGACTTCTGGAGATTGGAAAATGTTCGTAACCTTGTTCTTGGGACGCTTTGGTGCCGGAGCTTCAGACGAAGAAGGAATCGGAACCGATGGTCTATAGTCGTCGTCGTCTTGCGAAAAAAGGAAGAAGAAGAAGAGGAAAGATCAATTGATGACACTCCTGCTTCTTCCAAATCTTTCTGTGTTGCTTCATGCCTTGCCTTCCTCTTGGCTTCCTTCTCCATTCTGGATCGCTTTCTGTCCTCTTGTGTAGTCGTTTCCTTATCAATGCCAGCCATGCTGCAATAATTGACGTCCTTGCGCTGCATGGACAGGAAATTTCGGTCCTCAACGTTGACGATTGTGCTCATGGCATCACTGGTTGCGATGTCAAACAGTTCCTGGATGTTCGCTTTGAAGATGTCTTCATTCATTCTATCGCTGGCACGTTGCCTGGTCCTGTGCTTCTTGAGTGTTTTGTAGCGGTCTAAAAGCTTTGAAAGCTTACGGACACAGGAGTCGATCCGTTGAGTTGGGATCCGCGCTCGGGTCCAGACTTCAATCACCCTCTGGCATGCCTGGTTCAGACTCGGAGGTGGTTTGCTTTTGATTGATGTGGTGGTATTGCCCCAAGAGGAGGCGTCAAGGCATGTAGGGAGCCTTGACGTGGATAAAGTTCCAGTTGCCATCCCTAAAAGCCAAACTTTTGGAATTGATCGAGTTTGAGCCATCGGACCTACGGAAGAAAAAGTACATTATATAATATATATATTCAGAGTGGGCGACCTCTAAATATTCACCATCACGCTGCAATTTTGCACAGACCATGTGGACACTAAATGGACAAAACCACACTTGTGGAGACTATCTAAGACAATTTTGAAATTTCCCCCTATGGATTTGGACCACCCTAATATATATATATAAAAATCATTATAAATCTTTATAAATCATTAGTTAGACCCCATTTGGAGTACGCGGTCCAATTTTGGAATCCGCATATGCGCAAAGATATAGACAAAATCGAAAGAGTTCAAAGACGAGCAACTAAGATGATTCCGTCTCTTAGGTCAAAGTCGTACGAGGATAGGCTTAAAGAGTTAAAATTGACTACACTCGAGACTAGGAGGTTAAGGGGTGATCTAATCCAGGTTTTCAAAATTATGAATGGGTTTGATAACGTAGATAGAGATAGCTTTTTCGAAATATCTCAATATAATAGGACTAGAAATAACGGGTGTAAGTTGACAAGTAGAAGGTTCGAGACAGCAGTTGCGAAAAACTTTTTTACGCATAGAATAGTAAATAGCTGGAAAGAACTGCAAAGAACACGCATTTGTTTCGTTCTCTCTCTCTCGTCTTGCGCGGAATATCTCCTATACAAGCGTCGTTCTTTACGTTATTTATACTGCGTGTTCTTTGCAGTTGAATGTATATAATGTTACGGCATGCGGGAGGTGCCCCCTTGGGGCATTGGTTTCTGCGAGTATGTAGAAGAATTACGGCATTTGGAAGAGTGAGGCCCATGGTGTAATGGTATCGCATCTGACCGGCAATCGGAAGATCCCGGTTCGATTCCCAGGTGGTTACCTCATTTTTTCATTTGTTTCGTTCTCTCTCTCTCTCGTCTTGCGCGGAATATCTCCTATACAAGCGTCGTTCTTTACGTTATTTATACTGCGTGTTCTTTGCAGTTGAATGTACTGTATATATATATATATATATATAATATATATATATATATATATATATATATTATAGGGTGTTTCATGTCGACCCTAGAAATATGGAAAAGAAATACTTCATATTAGTTACGGAATTACTATGACAAACTCCAAATACAAACTAGAAATTGGCGAAATTTGTAGTTTGTATTTGAAGTTTGTTATAGTAATTCCGTAACTAATATGAAGTGTTTCTTTTCCATATTTCTAAGGTCGACATGAAACACCCTGTATATATGGGATGAATTTCACAATTAAACACGTGAAATGAATGAATGATGCAAATCCACAAGGAAAAAGAAAAATGATTCCAAGGGCTTTGGTGTATTCAGAAGTACACCTCGTTAAGGAATGAAGGGAGAAGGCGAGATGACAAAAATATATGTACAACGGGACGGAAGAATAAAAAGATTAGCACCTGATTAACAAGAGTTAAATTGGAGGCAAAAGGTATTTTAACAGGATATTGTCAATTTTATACATTCCCGCACTGTTATTGAAATTATTTTTAAAATGGATAAATGCACATTCTAGACTATTCCTTTCAATTATGTTTTTTTAACGAGCGCTTTAGAACTATCCCATTTAATACTATGATTACATCTGTACATATGGTTAAACACAATGCATTAGAATTATTTGCTGTTCTATACGCATATTTATCCTGTTTTACCCTAATATCTAACGTTTTATCCGTTTGGCATGTATATACTGAGTTACATTGCGTGCATCCGATCGAATACACACAATCAACCGCAATTATCCGGGCTATTCTTCATTAGGCGTGATTTAACAGTATTATTATACTTAAAGACTACATTGATACCAATTGTTTTAAGTGAAGTTGGAAGATATTGAAAATTAACAGGGTAAGGTAGGCTAATGATATTTTTACGCTCAAATTCCTTTACAATTACACTATTATAATACCTATTCTTGGCTTTCCTAAGGCAGTTATCTTGAAATGAAATAGGATAACATAATTTAGTACCAATATTCATGATATTGCATAACTCGGAATCTAAGAATTCAGGACTGACAACTCTCAATGCTGGAAGAAACATAGAAGAGAAAATAGAAGATTTAATCGAGGGATGATGGTCAGAATAAAAATGCACTTAAGAGTTATTGTTAATAGGCTTAGGAAAAACTTCAAATTTGAACTGATTCAAGCATCTCCGAATTTTTAGATCCAGAAAAGATAAGCTTCCATCATTTTTTTTTCAACCGTGAACTTAATAGATAGGACTAAATTGTTGAGCCTACCAAGAAATAAGTCAACATCCAAATTGTTAGGCCAAAGGCATAAAATATCATTTATATACCTGTCATAAAATAGCATTTATATAACTGTACCAAACAAGGTTAAAATTAACAATAGTAGGCAAAATTCTGCTTTCAAAAAATTCCATATACGAGGTGCGATCCAAAAGTGCCTGGACTGGCAGCGTGGAGCGTTAACAGGCCGTAGTACGGACTTGGGCCGCTAGATAGCGCTAAACAGCTTTATCGTGAAGCACGCGTTTTTTTTCCACGAGCATTTTTGTGCGTTAGTGTTAGTGGTTTTATGCGATTTTTGCGAGAAGAGAACTGGCAGACTTCAAACTCGGCAAAACCGCGTCGGAGACCCACGAAATGCTTAAACAAGCATTTGGTGATGACGCAATGGGCAGACAGAAGCCAGACTTTCGAGTGGTTCTCGCGGTTCAAACGTGGGCAAACGTCCGTTGAGGATTCCGAACGTTCTGGTTGGCCCTCAACCAGCAGAACCGACGAAAATGTTGAAAAAGTGCGTCAGGCCATCGACGAGGACCGTCGGCGAACGATTAACGACATCTGCAGCATCGTTGGCCTATCGTTTGGTTCATGCCAACGCATTCTCACGGAGGAAATCAACATGAGGCGGATCGCTGTCAAATTCGCTCTGTCTGTGCAGCAGCTTTTGGCCAAAAACAACATGGCAGTGGTCCCCCCCCCCCTACTCCCCCGACCTAGACCCCTGTGACTTCTTCCTGTTCCCCAAGATGAAGATCCAGCTGAAGGGGCGAGGATTTGACGACACCAAGGAGATTCAGGCGGAATCGCACGAGGTGCTGAACAACATCCCCAAAATGGAGTTCCAGAGGTGCTTCCAGCAGTGGGAAAATCGCTGGGCCCGCTGTATCAACTCCCAAGGGGACTACTTCGAAGGGGACAGCAGTAATTATGATAGAACCTAAGGTAAGCCTACATTTTTTTGTCGGTAAAGTCCGGGAACTTTTGGATCGCACCTCGTATAAGTTAGCTAATCCCGGTGAGAGGGGACCTATCGCCAATCCTGTTCAACACAACACTCTTATTGAGTTAATTAAGCTTTGCGTCAAAGATTGTAAATTTCAGTTTGAAAATAAGTTTTATGCTATGTCGTTTGGATTGGCGATGGGTAACATCCTTCAAAACATCTAAGGTCATATGACGAAAGGCACTTGCAGCCTTACGTAAGGGGGAAGAATAAAGCTGAAACCAAGAGACAAAGTTTTCGAGATGCCTGGAAAGATTGCATCTGAAAGATTGGAAGTTCAAAAACTGAGGGAAGGATGGACTGAGAAAGGTTGTTCCAGAGTAGATCGGTTGAGAACATGAAAGATTGGAAATACCGATTAACACTCTCGTTAGAGAGTTGGGAAGAAAGCGTATGAGAATGTGCCAAAAACATCCTGGTACTGCGAGCTATACTTACTGTAAAGGTGGACGCATGCAGCTTGAGAGTTCAGAAGAGCAGTGTCCGTTATAACAACGACACTAAAGAGACAGTGAGGGAACATTGCGGCGGAGAGAGAGAGAGAGAGAGAGAGAGATTGAAGACAATCAGTAAGAGGCAATGAATTGGTGAGACAAAAAGCCTTTGATTCTACCCGGTTAAGTGTGTGTAGGTTGAGCCACCCCACACGTGAGGAGTATACTCCACACAGGGGTAGACAAGACTGTATACAAACAGCAACTGAGTGGGGTTGAAGAAACTGCGGACCCAGTACAACACACTTAACCTCTCGGAAGCCGTTTTAGAAAGAGTACACGTGATCTTTCCAGGAAAGATCACGAAAAAAGGAAACACCAAGAATGTTAAGATGGAGAACTGGATGGAGAAGTGAAGGGTGAAATTATCGAGTTGTGTATTGTTGAAGGTAAGGGAATAGTCGTGTGGAAGATTGTGACGAGTAGACAGAGGAAGGAACTGAGTTTTTGAGGCAGTGAAAGCCACGAGGTTTTCTCTGCCCCACTCAAAGATACAAAAGATCAGAGGTCAAGCGCGTCATAGTCCTCTCTCGTGAAGCATAAAGCGACTATAGAGAGGTATGCTTTGTGAAGCGGATGGAGAAGTGAAAGGTGAAATTATTAGCATATGAGTGGATAGAACAGGAAGTGCGACTCGAAGGATCATTAGTAAATAGAAGGAAAAGAGGGGGTGGCAGGGCAGAGCCCCGAAGAACGCCACTATTAATAGCTTTAGAACAGTGGCCATCTACAACCGCAGCTATAGATCGGCCGGAACGGAAATCAGAGATGAAGGCACAGATAGGATACAAACCAAAGGATGGCAGTTTGGAAATTAATGATTTGTGCTAGTCTCTATCAAAAACTTTTGACATGTCTATCGCAATAACACTAGTCGCCCGACTACAAGAACTCATTCTTACTTAGGTTTGCTGACAAAAGTATTTTAATTTTTATGCTATTATTTTAATAGATCTGCAAAGAAAAAAAAGGGTTATAAAATTTGTTAATACATGGAAGTTAATGCAAACTTCTAAAGTAATATATGTTTGAGGATTATGTGTGTCAAAGGTTTAAGGCAAGGGTGCTCAAACTTTTTCGTAGGCGGGCACATTTTCCAAATGCTGGAGCACAAAATAGATAAAAAAATACATAAAACACAAAAAAAGATATTATTATCTGGTTTTAATTGCAATATTCTTTCTATTAACCGGTCTCTAAAACCTTACCTGGGGGCCACTCGGGGGCACAGGTTTGAGCACCCATGGTTTAAGGGAAGCTTAAGAAGTTAAAGCTTGGCTAACTTGGCTTAATTAGGACATCTGAAGTTTGAAAATATTTGTATTTGTAGCTCAGCTCATATTAAATGTATTATTTCTCATCTGCAAAAATATACATACCGTATATACTTGTAAGAGAACCGCTAATAAATTTGAATTATTGGGTATTATTGACATATGCAAGCCAAAAATGAGCAACCAATAAATAATACAATTTCATTTTTGAGTCACCAGTTCACCTCGACATTACCACGTACCTCAACCATTGGGTCCATTCTCTTTTAGCCTAACATCATAGAAAACTGTGTAAATTATTTCAAAATGAAACTTAAATAAAATGGATTGTTTTGTACTTATACTGATAGTGATAAATTAGATATTTAGCAAACATTTAGCAACTAGGCCAACTAGTCGGTACATCTCTAATCAAGAGTTACAGAGATACGCAAGATGATCGCCAGTGGAGCCAGCATATTATATAATGATTTTTACTAATAAAAGAAATGTATATCTTCATGAACTTAATGTTAATGAAATCGCCATAAAGGAGTGTACTGTAACAAAATTTATTGGTGTAATGCTAGATAAGAATTTGCAATGGAGTGATCATGTAAATTATATCGCGAAAAAGATTTCAAGGAGCGTTGCTATAATGTTTAAACTTAGAAATGTAGTCCCTAAACAAGTTTTATTGACTCTTTATCATGCTCTTGTTCTTCCTTATATAACATACTGCACCCTTGTTTGGGGAAACTTCGTTAACAACGCATTAAATGGTATCTTTGTCATCCAAAACGAGCAATAAGGTAATTATCTGATGCTGATTTCCTTGATTACTTCTAGTGCATTATTTAAAGAGCTAAACCTACTAAAGCTCAACGATATAACCAAACTGGTACATTTTATTTTTATTTACGAGTGTAAGAACAAAATCATTAATTTGCAGTGGGTAAATAGATATTTTGTAACTCATCAAGAAATGCACTCGTATCAGACCAGAAATAGATCAAAGCTCGTTATACCTCAATTTAGATTGTCTTCATCTCAAAACTACCCATTTTCATTGGATTGAAACTATGGAATGACTTGCATGCCGATATAAAAAATATTGCGAATGTAAATTTGTTTAAAACCAAGTTGAAATCCCGATTAATAATGGCATACTAACAAAAATCTAGGATTAATGTCCACTAATATTGTTTAATATTGTCCATTAATATCGTTTAATATTGTAATACATGTTTTAACTATTAATAATACTTATTTACTTATTATTATTAATTAATAACAACTAGCCGCTTATTTTTAATAAGAGCCCAGTAAAGCCTTAAGCTTAAGGGCCAAATTAAATAAAATAAATAGTCGAGCTTCGGTCATACGTTTATATAAATTTTTTCATTGTTTTCAGGTCCTGAATTCATCCTGAAAGTGCGTCCCACACGTTATGAAACAACCTGTATATACTGTATATATGGCCGTGTGTGTATATATATATATATATATATATATATATATATATATATATATATATATATATATCTGATGAGGAAGGCTGTGTTCTTCTGTCATTCTTTTCCATTTCTTTCTAAATAATATATTACTTTTATTTTTAAACTAACTTCTTCTATTTTGTAAAATATTTATTTTAAACTCAAAGTTCTATTTTAAACCGTAAATAATACTTTTGGTAATCAATTTTTTTCTTTTGTTCAAGGTATCATAAAAGTAAAAAATACCCAGTAGACTATGGAGTTGTGGGCTAGTGGTTTTTGGGTCGTGGTCATGATTGTGGGTGGGTTAAAGGCGGAACACGGGCGCTGTCTGGCCGGCTAACGTCCGTTGACGGCAGTGAAAAGTGTTGGGTGGCCCTTAAACTTTATAATTTATTTATATTTCCTCCTAATTCAGATTAATATTTATATTAATAAAAAACATATATATATATATATATATATATATATATGGTGTGTGTGTGTGTGTGTGTAACAAAAAACTATGACTTTTAATGTAAAAATACTTTCCTATTTCCCAGTCTTTCTTTTGGGGATTAAAAAGCCATTAACGTATTAAAAACACTAATGGAACTCTTGGGAGATTAAAGGGATTAAAAAAATATTTTCCACTGCCACTCCCCCCCCCCCCCCCCCCCCCCCATTTCCTCAGTGCTAATGCCAGCACTCACCCTTGTCCCCCCCTCATCATCCCACTCACCAGTTTTGCCCATACGCCCGCAGGACGACTGAAAAATCTTTACCCATTGGCAGATATGGGGTCTATTACTGGGTTTCTATTACTGGGTTTCTATTACTATTACTTTTGATTTCTTCTATTACTATTACTTCATTTTTCATCTATTACTATTACTTAGTCATCTGTTACTATTACTTTTGATTTCTTCTATTACCATTAGTGATGTAGCGGATGTCATTTTTTTCACATCCGCGGATGCGGATGCGGATGAGGATGTTTGATTTCAACATCCGCGGATGCGGGTGTCTACATTTTCGTTATTTTTTAGGATATATTCGAGATTTGTTGTGTTTAACGTATATAATAAGTTATTATATAGAGAGAGCTGTAGCTATAATGTAGTATAATTGATTAATTGTACAATAATTGCTGTACTTTTCTCTGAACATATAAAATAATATCAAGCATCTAACTAATATAGAAATCAATTAGCGAATTCGTCTGCAAATAAATTCGTTATATTTTGTTGAGTTTCAGCCACAATTAGAAACCATAATTGTGTTACCA
>JAJOZX010000701.1:530000-612500 GCA_023014485.1 Bathynomus jamesi | reverse complement strand
AATCCCTATTTCTAAATAAATGTTCTAAGCTAAAAAAAAGAATCTAAACAATGACAATTAAATTAGGTACGCATAGGTACGCCAAATATAGGAATTTATTAACCTTAATAATTAATTAAATATGTTCACCGCAATCGCCATTTTTTCTAACAATATTCAATCTCAGAAATGTTTGACACAATTTTTGGAAATAGCTCAGTTGGGATATTGCTGATTACCTCATAGACTTTGGTCTTTAGGTCTTCAAATGTCTTAAGCTTGGTAGAATAGATCCCGTCTTTTACGTAACTCCAACAAAGAAAAGTTAGGGTTGTGGGAGGGCAGGTGAGTACGAGAGCCATTCCACTGGCTCAGAAAGGGAGAGTAGTCGCCCAGAAAAATGCTTCCGCAAAAACTTTTCGTAAAGGTAGGGAGAGATTCCATTAACAATGTTTTAAAATGCGCTCTTTTACCATATATAACAATTATTTTCCGAATTTCACTGGCGTTAGGGTTTTAATTTAAAAACTCTAAATCAAATTACTACTACTTCAGAATTTTACACACCCAGTTTTTCGTTTTATCTTAGGCTAGGTTTGGTTAGGGTAAATTGACAAAAAGTGGATGACGACCTCATTATCAACTTTTATCAATTCTGTAGTATGGTATAAATTACACGAAATTACTGAAAATTTCAGGGATTTCATGAAATCACAATATATATATATATATATTTTAATATACACTATATATATATATATATATATATATATATATATATATATATATATATGAGAGAGAGAGACCTCAGAACTAGGGGTGTGCCGGATAGTATTTTTTACTATCCGGCCGGATACCGGATAGCCGGATAATAATAAAAAAATCCGGCCGGATATCCGGCCGGATACCGGATAATATCATTCAAATAATTCAGAATTTTTTATATATTATTATTTAGCTATTACTTGACTAATTGACTATACTATCAAATTTTAATCACTATTTGATGTAAATTATAGCTATCTTTCAATAACTTTACTAATTACCTATATTTTATCCTTTTCAGGATTGTTTCATTGCCTAAATCATATAGCTATATAGCTAGTTAGTATTAGTTATAGGCTTACAGCAATATTTTAACATTATTTACCCCCTAAAATGGCTAGTTTTATTTGGAAAATATTTACAATACATGAGACTAATCCAACGATAGCTATTTGCTCCCTATGTTCCAAACAGATTAAAAGGGGATCAGAGAAATTGGGTGCTAGGTGCTATAGCACAAAACCTTTGCACAATCATGCAAAGATGCTGCATTCAAAAGAATATAAAGAAGTGTCTCAACTTAACAAATCATCTGAAAATCAAAATCAACCTATAGCGACCACCTCAATGGCTCCGAAGGAGAAAAAATTAGTTGCCATGGAAAAGCAACTCACGTTAGAAGAAAGTTTTTCCTTTAAGAAATTATGGGATATAAATGACTCAAAAGCTCAAGCTTTACATAAAAAGATAGGATTAATGATGGCACTGGACAACCATCCTTTAGTTTAGTTGAACAAGATGGCTTTATAGGACTGATGGCCCACGTACAGCCAAGGTATTTGCTACCAAATCAAACATATTTTTCAGAAAAAGTCATACCCAAAATCTATGAAGAACTCAAAGAAATTGTTATGAATAAATTGAAAGAAGGGAAATACATTAGCTTCACTTCCGATATTTGGACCTGCTCTTCTTCAAATGAATCATTCATTTCCTTGTCAGGTCATTGGATCATGAATGACTACACTCATTGTAATGCAGTATTGCATTCAGCTCATTTTTCAGGATCGCATACAGGAATTAATATAGCGGACAAATTGCAATCTATGTGGCAATCATGGAATATTGACAGATCAAGGCGTAATATATTGGTCAGAGATGGAGCTTCTAACATAGCTTTGGGATGTGACCTTGCGGAAATACCTTCTGTTCACTGTTCAATTCATTTGCTACAGCTAGTGGTGAATGATGCATTAATGGCTCAATGATCTATAAAAGATCTTTTGGCAAAGTGTCGACGTTTAGTGACACATTTTAACCACTCCCCACTGGCTACTTCTGAATTTAAAGCTCTCCAAACACAACAGGGTCATGTTCCTCTTCTATTGGTACAAGATGTTTTAACGTGCTGGAACTCATCTTATTTGATGCTAGAACGTATGGTTAAGTTGAAAAAATCAGTTCAAATATACCTTGCTGATCATAGTGAATTACTTGTTATTTCATCTAATGAGTGGTACTTGATTGAAAATCTTTTAAAGCTTTTACAGCCATTTTTTAAACTCACCCAAGAAATGAGTACAGAATATAGTTTACTCTCTACTGTTATCCCAAACATGTGCGCGCTTGAAAGGTTTCTTTCAAAAATTGGCCAGGATGATCAAGGAGTCCAAACTACAAAAGATGAACTGTTGAAGTCATTGCGGTCACGATTTTTTGCCAATGAAAGCAATGAAAAAGAAAGTGTCTAAATGTCTTAACAAATCGGAAGTATGCTCTAGCAACTGTCATTGATCCACGACTTAAATTTTTGCTTTTCAAAGATCAACAAAAGGAAAATATTAAGACATGGTTAATTGAAGAAATAAATTAAATAAACAACCTAGAGAAAATTAGAGATAAATATTTTGAAGAACAGGCTCACAGCAGCGACGATTCTAATTCTTCTTCCTCTCAACAGGAAGAAAAAAGGCAAAGTTTGATGATGATCCACTCTCTGCTTGTTTCAGGGAACTAACACAAGAAAATTCAGAAAAGATACCTGGTGAGAAAAAGTTTAAAAAAAGCCGTAAGATGGCTTCATTCGCAGAAATAGCAGAGGAAATTGAGCAATATGCAAAAAAAACCATATCAGACAGACGACTATCTCCACTTGAAATTGGAAAAATGAAGAATCCTTTCCATCTCTCAAGAAAATTGCTCTAAAATGGCTAGTGACACAAGCATCTTCAGTTTTCTCAGAAAGAATGTTTTCCGAATACGGAAATATTTTTGAAGAAAAAAGAAGTACTTTGCTACCAAAGCGAGGGGAGATGCTTCTTTTTATCCATCACAATGGACGAAAATTTGATTTAAACTTGTGAATCTAGTGTCTTGAACATAGTATTAATTTTTATTGTTTAATGTGAGTTTTTACTTTTAAGGTTTTGCTATTTTATAATTTCACTTACCTTACTGGTATATTTGATTAGGCTATATGTTTTTTTTATATCTCAAATCTTAATAAAAGGTTTCGCTAATTCATATTTTTTCATATTGTAATTTGCAATATAATAAAAATAAAAAATAAAAATAAAAATTAAAAAGTAAGGGAAGCTGGGATCTTAGCTATGCGTCACACTTTTAGCTGGACCAAACTTTTGCCTTTTTAGCAGTGTTAATATAGTTACATACTAGTAGTGGTACATGCTTATTTATCAATTATTTTAATTTTAGATTTTTGTACAACTATATTCAACTTTTGCTAGCTAAAGGCTATGCAACTAAGATTGGAAAGGGGCGGGCCCAGATGGTATTCCCATTACAAAAAAGACTATCATAATATCCGGCTATCCGGCCGGATACTGACATCTATCCGGCCGGATACAGGATACCGGATAATAGCTGTTACCCGGCCGGATATCCTGCCGGATAGTGGTATCCGGCACAGCCCTACTCAGAACACTCCAACTGCAAAATTCTCGGATGCCATTACGGATATCAGAAACTTAATAAAGTCCTTAAACTCCCCATCCTCCAGTATAATACTCTGCGGAGATTTTAATTTCCTGTTTATAAAATACAAAATGATTATATATATACACACACATATATGTATATATACAGGGTAGCCCAAAAGTTTGTTGCCCCGACACATTCTAAACTATTTTTTCGGGGCCAGACGTTTGGGCCACCCTATATATATATTAGGGTGGAGCGAAAAATAACTTTTTTTCTAGTATGAAGTTCTAATAGTGATTAGAAGTTGCATTTAGTGGACGAAATATGCCTGCCAAAATATGAGTTCATTGTTTAAAATTTTCAGCTGCCACCAGGGGGCTAAATTTAACACAATTTTGTGTAAAAAGGAAAAAAATGCTTTTATTTTAGGTTTGTCAAACTATTATAAAATTTTATCTTAGAATATCTAATAGTTTGATTAAGATTCTTAAATGATAGAATTCGTTTTGTAAAAATGCCTTTTCATATGCTTAATATCTTCAGCTGCCACAAGAGAGCTGAAGTTAACACAATTTAGAGTAACTGAGTCATTTGAGACTACACTGAATGTTGTGTGGGGGAGGGTTTTTGATGTGAAGGAATTTCTTTCTGTGTCATTAGAACAGTGTGTTAACACTTGTCTTCTTAGGTAGTAGGCCTAGTCGCTCAGTTGATCGGAGAGTTTTTTAATATGATCGGAATATTATAAAACTTTATTTTAAAGTGATTTTATATAGAGATAATTTGATTTTATTATAAAATCTTGTTATAATGTATTATATAATTTTAGTTTATTTATATAATATTTAATATTTCTATAATTATTATATATCTTATAAATATATTATATATTAATTATATAATGTTTTGATGTAACAGGATATTTTGTGATTGTGAATTTTCTTAAAAATATTATGGCATCAAATACTAACTATAAACATTTCACGAGAGAACATATGAAGTGTGCCATATTTGAAGTACCTTGTGAGATGAGTGATATGCAACTACCAACTTATAACTGCATTATGAAAGATTACCTGTTCACAAAACATTTAGTGAAGGAGCAGATGAATAACAAGGAGCCTTCATTTTCTGAAATAGCAGAGGCAGTTTCCAAAAAGGTAGAAAATATTTGGAAAAGGCCTCTTTGCCAAGTTTCACATACACGCGTTTTACAGATGATGCGAGTGTACCATGATAAATACAGGTCCTTATTAAAGCCATACAAGTCACGCAAGGATCAGCCTAAGTACAAAAATCAGCTTGAAGAATTTGAAAACTCTTCAAATGCACTTTGTTTGACATCTGCACCTGCAAATGTAAGGAGTTTAGGAGATGCTCATGTGAAAAGAGTAAGAAAGTCCCTCCAAAAGAGTAGGATTTTTTAAATGACCAACGAACACGCAGAATAATGGTGATAGGAAGCATTGACATAGCACACACAAGACGATTACAAGCAAGAGAACATCGAAAGGAAATGGAAAAAGCACGTCTGGAATCCTCACAAACAACTAGTGCTGCTATAACCAATACGTCCAACTTACAAATCGAAACAGAGACAAGTGAACTTCAACAACTAGAAGAGATATCTGAAGATAATGAGGAAGATACAACCTCGACTCAATATGTAATATCAGAACAACAGATGCGTGAGCCACTGCCTTCATTAGCAATTACTTGTGATAGATTTAAAATGTCGGACAGAGCTGGGGCTGCTATTGCTTCTGCAGTATTGGCAGATCTTAAAATTGTTACTCCCGAAGACAAAGGGAATATTATAGACAGAAGTAAGCTAAGACGTGAAAGACAAAAACAGAGAAAGGAACTACAACAGATAGGAGAGCCAAAAACCATGCGGGGATTATACTTTGATGGCAGAAAGGATAAAACAATGATTCAAGTCCAGGAGAGTGATGGCTCTACCCACCAAAGAACCAAACGCGAAGAGCATATCAGCATAATATCTGAACCACACTCTCTGTACTTTGCACATGTGACACCTTCCAGTGGCAAAGCTAAATACATTTGCACAGCGCTAGTGAATTGCTTGAAAGAAAGGAATGTTGATATAGGGAACATCGTTGCAGTTGGCTGTGATTCGACAGTGGTTAACACTGGTAGTATTGGAGGCACAATAAGATTACTGGAAGAAGCCTTTAATAAGCCATTGCAGTGGCTGATATGCCTTTTACACCTTAATGAACTTCCATTGCGCCATCTGTTTCATCACTTGGATGGTACCACTACTGGACCAAGAGCATTTTCAGGAGAAATTGGCCGAGCACTTTCAGACTGTGAAAAGCTTCCCATAGTTAACTTCAAACCCATTGAAATTCAAGAGGACATGTGTGAAGTTGATGTAGATGACATAAGTACTGACCAGAAATACCTTCTTGAAATTCACAAGGCTATATCAAGTGGAAACATTCTCAAAGGGTCTTAGTCATAAGAGTCCAGGCAATATATCACATTCAAGGTGGCTCACCACAGCAAACAGGACTCTGCGGTTATATGCAAGCACAGAGAATCCTTCAGGCAATTTACAAGAATTAGCTACTTTCATTGTTAGGGTATACGCACCAATGTGGTTTCAGATAAAGCGTAAACCATTATGCCAATATGGTGCTAAACATATGTGGCATATGATTGCAAGAAGCCGGTATCTCCGTGAAGAGCTTAGGAGAGTACATGACTCAGTCATTCAGCGAAATGCATATTACGCAAATCAAGAAAACATTCTCATTGCAATGATAGCTGATGAAAGGGAGCATGTGCGTCAGTTGGGATTTAGGCGTATCATAAAAGCAAAGGCATGCATTCAAGAAACAGATGTTATCAGGTATTTTAAGGTGCCAGAAATAAATTTTTATGCCAAAGACTACAGATCTCATTATGTGGCAAGATTTTCAGATAGCAGAACCACCGATAACCAAAGGAGTTTCTCTTGATGATATTGAATCATGCATCAAACATGGTACTACTCTTCATTCAGAATTATTTCAGTTTCCATGTCATACACAAGCCGTAGAGAGATGCGTCAAGCTCGTTACAGACGCTGCTGGATCAGTCTGCGGACCTACAAACAGAGACGGTTGGATTCGTGCTACATTAGAATCAAGGAAAAAACAGCCAAAATTTGACACAAAAGCAAATTACTAAATAGTCTTCAGCAAGAACCTTTTCTAGAGGGAGGTTGGTTGGGGAAAGGGTGGTAACTCCGCTAAGGCACGAAATAACGTTTCTTAACTGTCTCAAGCCAGTATAAGGAGGAGAGACATCCTAATTTATTACTGTTCCCTTTTCAAGTAAATACAGAATCATACTTAATTGTCATTTTTAAGTTAACTTCAGCCCTCTTGTGGCAGCTGAAGATATTAAACATATGAAAAGGCATTTTTACAAAACGGATTCTTATCATTTAAGAATCTTAACCAAACTATTAGATAATTCTAAGATAAAATTTTATAATAGTTTGATAACCTAAAATAGAAGCATTTTTTTCCTTTTTACCCAAAATTGTGTTAAATTTAGCCCCCTGGTGGCAGCTGAAAATATTAAACAAATGAACTCATATTGTGGCAGGTATATATTGTCCACTAAATGCAACTTTTAATCACTATTAGAACTTCATACTAGAAAAAAAGTATTTTTCGCTCCACCCTAATATATATATATGCGCGCCTAGGTGGTGTAGTGGTTAGCATCGTTGACTACAAATCCATTGGCCCCGGGATCGAGACCCGTGATAGCAGGCGGCGCGCAGCAAAACCCAGCTCTTCATCCTTCCAGACAATAAGAGAAATTGTTTGGCAGATAAATGAGTACCCTGGGTAGCCTAGTGGTTAAGACGCTGGGCTACTGGTGGGGCGTGGTTCGGATTCCACGTTAAACTGTACGTCTAAAGTGGAGTGAAAAGCTTGACCTTCGTCAAAATGAACAATTCGGGCGGAAGCAAGCCAAAGGTTATCAAAGGTTATACATACAGTATATATACTATATACCAGGAGAAGAAGGGCACAAGAGAACACCGGGAACGAGCAAAGATGTTAATGGCTCTAATAAATAAATTTATGCTAACACAAAAAATAAGAGATAACACCAGAAGAAATAACTGCTGGATCTGGTATTCACGAAGAACACCAACTTGATTCATGATATAAAAATAACCCCAACTATTATCTCAGACTACAACATAATTGAGATATCAACTAACATGGTGACAACCTTAAAAGAAAATACTGAACAAAGAAGCAAATTTAAGATTTTGAACCAAAACTCCAAGACTATAAATTGGAAAGAAATCACATCCCACATGGCTCAAATAGAGTGGAAAACACAGTTTTAGAGAATAAAGCAACCGAAGGAATGCTAACCATCTTGGAAGAAAAACCAGTGGAATTTTAAAAGAAAAAAATGTTCCGAAAGCACAGTCAAAAGATGAATTTTTTGAGCGGTAAAAGTGAACAATATCCCGCAAGAGAATGAGAGTAGCTTTGAAGTTAATTGCACAGACAACAATACCAGGGAAATAATAAAAAAAAAATGGAGTATCGATAGGGAAATACAAGCCCTAATTAAGGACCATACAGAAAGAGAAGATGAAAATGCTGTAGAAGTAATAAAAGAAAATCCAAAATACTTTTACAGCTATGCGAAAAGGAAAACAAGAGCGCGTGTCACTATCGGGCCCTTAAGGAAAAGAAATAATGAATAACCAACAATTTAAAAGAAATATCTGAAACACTGAGAGCCCAGTACGAATCAGTTTTCTGCCCCAAAAAGTGACAAAATGTTATCTGACAGATGCATTCTTTGAAGAGAAATTACAAGGAGAGTGTATAACAGATTCTGATTTTACCCCAGAAGATATAGCGCGAGCTATAGAACAAATGAAATCACATTCAGCAGCAGGTCCCGACAAATGGAACGCCTTATTGATTAAAACTTTTAAAAATGAAATAGCTACACCCCTATACTAGATATGGAGAAGATCCCTGGACAGTGGGGGAAACACCGAGTATTCTGAAAAGAGTGAACATTCATTGTCCCTATATACAAATATAAAGGAAGGGACAGATCTCGAGCAAAGAACTATATGCCAGTGTCACTGACATCCCATCTCACCAAAGTATTTGAAAGAATAGTTAGAGAGAAAATCTGTGACTTCTTGGAGAGTAAAAAGATTCAATGAGAACCAGCACGGATCCTTATTAGGAAGATCACGCTTATCACAACTAATAGAGCACAATAACAACACCACCAACAGAACGTACTTGAAAGTGATGAAAACTACGATGTAATATACATGGATTTTGCTAAAGCGTTCGACAAATGTGATCATGGTAAGGGACCGTTCACAATTATCAACATTTTCACGTGTAGAAAGAGTACACTTTTTCAAGACCCCACCCCCTCTCCCCCAAAAGTGTACAAAGAAAAATGTTAATTTTTTTTACAATGTATTATAGCGAAAAACTAGAGATATACGAGTTAATAGTCACACTAAAAAAAAAAAAAAAAATTTAATTTAGCACTATTAAAATAAAGGAAACGTACTGACAATACAAAATCCAAAACTGTTACACTATAATATTAAATTGGCGGGAAGATATGGATCGACATTTTTCACATTTCTGAAAGCGTACAACGGCCTCCCTCACCAGCAAAGTGGGAAAATGGATCGACAATTTCCTCAGAGAACATCTGCAGGTTGTAAAAATCCAAGGTACCGTATATCATCATCAGAATCGGAAGTACGCAGCTCGATACCACAAGTGTGGTATTGGCCCCACTCCTATTCATTATCACGCTAACATAGACAATGAAGCAACCAACAACAGTATAGTAACATCCTTCGCAGACGATACAAAAATCAGCATAAAAATCAGTAATGCATACGAGGTGGAGGCACTAAGAGAAGCACGAACAGAAGATAGAAATGATCAGAAGACAACACGAAATTTAATATCGAGAAATTTCCACTCTTGAGATGTGGAAGAAATGAGGAGCTAAAACGGACAGTATATCATGCCCCAGACAGATAGGAAATTCAGAGAAGCAAGAAAGCAATAGATTTTGAGGTTATAATGACCGACGATGCGAAATTTGGGTCACAAAATCAAATAGCAATAAACAAGGCAAAATAAGTTGCGGGACAGGTACAGAGAACCTTTCCAAGAAGGAACAAGAGAAATAATAATTCCCCTTCTGAAAACACCGATCACACCAAAATTGGAATACTGCTGTCTTGACTTCCCCATATAAAAAGGAAGAAATTAATAAAAAGAGAAGAATTTAAAGAAATCTCTCAAAGATTGATGGCTGCAAAGAACTCAACTACACTACTGGGAAAGACTTCGTAAATTAAACCTATATTCACTAGAAGAGAGAGTACACCATAATCTACACTTGGAAAATAATGGAAAAATTGGTACCTAACCTCAAGCTGAACCCAGTAACCACCTAAACCACCGGGGAAAATATAAATTTTTTAGGTAAAATGTGTAATGTTACCAAACTAAAGGCAACTCGCTCTTCCATCAGGCCAGGCCCAGAGTATTACATATATACTGTATATGATTTGTCAGTCACATGGCAAATGAGATTTAACGTTGATAAGTGCAAAATTTTGCATATAGGTTCGCGTAACGGTAATTTTGCGTATAGTATGTCAGGGAAAGATTTAACAAGCGTAGAGCAGGAAAAAGATTTAGGAGTTATAGTCACTGGTGATTTAAAAGTACCTAGCGAAACAAAGTACAGCAACGGTCAATAAGGCGAACAAAGTGTTAGGTTTTATAGCTCGAAATTTTTAGTACAAATCGCGCGATATTATAGTTCCACTTTATAAATCATTAGTTAGACCCCATTTGGAGTACGCGGTCCAATTTTGGAATCCGCATATGCGCAAAGATATAGACAAAATCGAAAGAGTTCAAAGACGAGCAACTAAGATGATTCCGTCGCTTAGGTCAAAGTCGTACGAGGATAGGCTTAAGGAGTTAAAATTGACAACACTCGAGACTAGAAGGTTAAGGGGTGATCTAATCCAGGTTTTCAAAATTATGAATGGGTTCGATAACGTAGATAGAGATAGCTTTTTCGAAATATCTCAATATAATAGGACTAGAAATAACGAGTGTAAGTTGACAAGTAGAAGGTTCGAGACAGCAGTTGCGAAAAACTTTTTTACGCATAGAATAGTAAATAGCTGGAATAGTTTGCCGGTAGAAGTAATTAGTAGCACGTCTATAAACATGTTTAAAAATCGATTAGACGCATATGTTGATAGAAAGCCTGGTATAGTTTAAGGTAGTAAAATTAAGGCTTTCTGGGGATAGATCCCACAGCTCAACACAAGTGTTGTGGGATATAGGGAGGCAGCGTCTTGGGTTAGGGGATACTCTCTGTCCTTACACATCCCATTTAGAGAGATTCCTCTGCCGAGCGGTGCCCCCCCATAGTACTGTGAGGTATTGAAAAACTCATGATCTTCACTTGCCCCACAAATACCTTTAAATGGGAGACACAAAATGGGTGCACACACATTTCTACATTACTGTACAGTCTTTGCAGCCACACCTACACTTTTCCTCGTAAGTGTATATATTGTAATGTATATGGTTGTAAATTTTGATTTGGTCCGCAATCGATATGGACCGTGACTTGATGGATACCGTAATGAAATTGACTGGATTCTTTGGATCTGATATATTTGCATGTCCGTTATAAATAGATATAGAGTGTAACATATTTGTGGATAGTAGTCTATTATGACTTGATCCTCTGGATCCAGAGATTCTATCTTTAGTTTTAAATCTATAATTAATTAGTTTTAAATTGATAATTATTTAAGTTTCGTAAAAATTGGTCGTTGCCAATTTACCGGCAGTTTTTACATAAATTTCTTATGTTCTTGTGGTTCGGAACCCACGTAAAATTGTAGGTCCCCTCCGCCACCACGGAGGACATACACAATACACGATTACGAACACAGTTAGGTAGACCAGCCATGAGTGGATCCTAGGGTCTTTGTTGGTCTGAAACATTATAACTCTGGTTCCCTGAGATACTTTTATGTTACACACAGACCGTGCGTGGAACAAGGAACTCTTCTGGGATATTAAATCAACTACAGTTCGAATAAGTAATGGTAAATAGTAAATAACTGAAGTTTTTTCTTTTTCACGATGGAAGCCCAACGTGAGTAATGGGTCACTAGCAAAGAGGTCCGAAAATATAGCTTCCCTCACTAGCCATCTGTTAAGCAGATAGAATCCAGCTTTGGGACCCAGAGTGAGTTTGTTTATATATATATTATACTGTATATTTTATGTTGATAGGAATGCAGCGTCATAAATAGTTATTTGATACGTAGGTAAACAATGATTCCTTTAATAACAATAACAGAATTATTCCCATCAGGCTTCCTGTAAACACTTAAAGATATCAAAACAATGGATTATGTCTGTCCAAATTCACAATAACGAAGGGAGAAACAAAGGAAATAAAAGAAAAAGGGCTTCGAACAAATTCAAAATTAATAATAATAATAATAATATATGCGCGCCTCGGTGGTGTAGTGGTTAGCGTCGCTGACAACGAATCCATCGTTTCTCCTGTCACTGTCCTCTTTAGCTAATCTTTTGCTGCGACTCGTCTACCCTGTGAGCAGTCCAGCATGCTCTCAAACACACACACACACACACACACACACACACACACACACTTCTCCCTCTATTCTTCACTACGCAACATGCATGCATTTTACACACTACACAATCTTTTCAAAATCTCTATAAAAAAAAAAAAAATGGAAAAGAAATGGAATCGTGAACCTCAAAGACCTTGATTTTAGCTCTCTTTCTTATAAAATGTGGCATTTTTGCGGGCACCCGCCCTTGGCCCCTCCTTTCTACGTAAAATAAATATAAATTTTATTATTATTATTATTATTATTATAATAAAAGCATTTCGCTTCAATAAAATCGCTACATTTAAAAAAATGGCTGGCTGTTATAGATTACTTTTAATATACTGTATATCAGCAACGGTATAGATAAGTGGTTGCCATAGCAACGGTACAATGAATGACAAATGGCATGGGACCTCCCATTTGATCTCATTCCGGTAATGACGTAATGAACGCGTTATGGGTTAGACGACACTCGAACAGTCAAACAACGAAGAAAGAAGAAGAAGAAGAAGATGGAGACAAAAAGATAAGAGATAAAAGTTTTCTTCTTTCGCGAGAGATAATAATAATAAAGGCCTTTCTCCCGATAACACTATATTTGGAGAGATAAGGGAGGGGCGCGGGGGTCGTTGAGGCCCCAACCCGAACCTCAATAAGGGAAGATACGAGGCTGCCGATAAGGGGTGAAGGGGAGGAATTACGAATTACGAACGAAATTACCTCAAAAAAAATTTCATTTCAGAGAGAAGACTTTTCATCTTATCTCTTTCACCTCAACTTCATTTTTTTCACGATTAAAATTTATTTGAAAAAAAAAAGTAAAAAAAAAAAAAAGGCTTCATTTTTTTTAAATTAGATCAAAATTACATTTCAGAATCGGCAGTAAAAAATTGCACCAAAGGGAAAAATATTATTTAATATCCGTTACACACACACACACACACACACACCACACACACACACTACGCATCTAAAAGCTAATTAACCAAACTTTTATGCCATCGAACCGTGATAAATATATGGGCCGTACGTAACTGACGACTCGAATGTTTTCTGTACTCGCAAATGCAACCTAACCTAGCTTAGCTTAACCAAACCTTGCGTAACCTAACCTAATCAGAACTAACATCTATTTTCCGACACACGCATATATATGTATTATATATATATATATATATATATATATATATATATATATATATATATATATATATTACATTTTATATATATCATATAAAGCCACGCACCCTCATGTTTGATATTGCGTGCACGCACACGCGCATGCAATGTCAGAAATTAGGTCTAATTGAATTCAGTTCCATTCAGTGTATTTCCAGCTCAGACACTAAATTCGAACTTATTCCAGTTCGAATTCGTTATTTTGATCGAACCTAATTTTACTTGACCTAATAGTAGTTCGATCTAATTCTACATGTTCGATTTACTTCTCGTTCGAACTCATTCCAGTTTCACATTTATGGTTCGACTTCGTTTTATTAGATTTAACTCATTATATATATATATATATATATATATATATATATATATATATATATATATATATAAAATTTCAAGACAGTTGGACATGTTTTTGTTCAAAGTTCCTGACCAGCCATGCGTGGCTAGCTACGAGGACAGGAAGAGAGCGAAAACCAATTCTCCCCCCACCACTACGAAATCCAGCAAATGAGCCGGAATGCTGCAAAGGGGCCTCAACCGTTGTTCTAAACAATCAGAGTAAGGCATAAGGTATATATATATATATATATATATATATATATATATATATATATATATATATATATAAGACTGGTCCAACCTATAAGGGTGAATTTTCAAATTTATTATTTTTTATATGGTACACTTGGATATTGTGAAGAATGGTTAAAGAATTATAAATACCAATTTTAATGCAAATCGGATAATATTTAGAGGTGCCGCACGGAGGTCAAACATTTCACTTTATTCTCCAATCGGATTATTTATATTAATATTTTTTACCCCTGAGGTAGCTGTTATCGGTGCGTTTTTTTTAATGTGGTATCCCCTATAGGCCTAATCCACAGTCCTCTAATTTGGTTTCTATTCCATTTATTTCCTTTATCTAAGTCCCTCTTTTATTGTAGATTTTTTTTACGTTTGGAAACCGCTTACGGTGCTGCTCTACAATTTGTAGAAGATATTGTTGTTGTTCTTCACTTTTCGTAAGATGGCCACTGAAGTTCTTAATTAAAGCAACACCTCTCTCAGCTTTGTCATTTACAACATTCATATTTTTAACATAATTGCTAGCAGCTTTGTAGTCATCATTAGCGTTCCAATCAGCAGGATCTCTGTCCAAAAAGTCCATTGGCAATGCTAATTTTGTGAAGAAGTTGCGAGTTGTTGTTGAACTGACGAAGCTAGCTAGTGTTTTGTCTCGTAGGTTAGGATCATTCACATTCAAATTTATCCGTTTAGGACGATTTTGAGAGCCATTCACATTCAGCGCCTTCACCATTTCTCGCTTGACTTCCAGTGACGTTTCTTCATCAAAAAAAGAAAGTCCGATGAGCTCTTCATTCAAATACCAGAGATGGCGAGAGAGCGCTTTAGATGCAACTACAGATATTTCTTTATCATCGTAGGACTGAAGTTTCTTGAGAAGAGAGAGGTCATTAGCTGGTGCAGAGGAAGCAATGGGTGCTAAAAACCATTCATTTACGTAGCATCGAACAGCATATAATGCAAAACGTTGCATCCCTTCTAGTTCACGTCTTAGTCACATGACTCCAGATTCCTGGGATCTTGGGAGCATTGCTCCAGTAAATTTGACCATGAGAAAAAGTAAATTTGGGTTTGGGTTTTGTTCATCACGCTAGACGTTATGCAATTTTTTTGCGTATACGTTCTTGTACAAACCAATTTTTTTAAATTACAAATTTAGTTATTTTAAGTTTAGTTGGTAATTCCATATTTAACAATTATTTTTATTTTTTGTTAAGCTTCAATGTTTTGATAATTAAAATTTTATTAAAACGTATATTTTTTTAATATAAAATTATCAGGATTGGACTATGTTCCATTGATCTCGGCCAGGTTTGATAAATTGGCCAGATAATTACTTGTGCGGTTTTAAGTAATCCACCATGACTCTAGAATTGAAAAGTTTAGTTAAGTTTAAACTTACTTTTACTTACTTTAACTTACCGTACCTACTTTTACTTACTCTTCCTTACTTTTACTAAGTTTAAAGCACTTACTTTTACTTACTTTCATTGTACTATATTTACTTACTTTTACTCACTTTTACCATACTATATTTACTAACTTTTACTTATTTTGTATTTTTTCAGGTAGTCAATAATCAATAATGGATCCTAATATTGATGAAGTTGGAGAGAAAAGTGAGGGTGTTAAAAGGGGTTACACTTTTGTGGTCAATGCAAGAACAAATATTCAAAGAAGCAAAACTGGGAGGAACATTTTAATTCCAAAAAAAATATTTGTTACAATACAAGAGGTCCCAGAGTTTGGGCCCACAGCTTAGATATTGCAGTAAAGAAATACCAGGATGAAGTGCAGCAAAGAGATACGGCAAAGCAGTCATTTAGTTTGTTCCAAAATGTGCTAGTGCTAGACCTCAGAAAAATGAACCAACTTCATCAACTGCTAATCTAGAAAATGAAACCTTTTCACTAGATGTTTCACAGACTGAAAAAAGTGCTTCTCCTCCACCTAAGAAACAAAAGGTAAGTGAGGAATCTGCGCATCAGACTAACAAAACTGCTTTAGAGGAATTTGAAAATTCCCAAATCCAGAAGACATTGAATGCAATTTTGCGCCTAACAAAAGAAACTCACCAAGCTGTTGTGGTTAATAAAGAGAGAGTCAAAATATGCCTTCAAGTTCAAGTGTTGCATCCAAATCTAATAAAGCAAAAAGCAACAAATTTGACATTTCCATAGCCCATTTAAGCAAGTGTAAATCAATACAAGAAATCCTGAACAATGATTTGATCAAATCTACATTCAAATTGGTGGAAAAGAAGGATCTAGGGCATGCTGATGATTCATTTTCAGTACCAAGTGATATAATGGAAAACATTGCAAATAGTGACACTAATATGCCTGATGTAGATATAGCTGTTGAGGATGAAGATGATGATAATCAAGAAGATATTGATGATGCTTCTGATGATAAAATGTTTACATTATATTGCATAGCTTGCACAGACCCCAAAGCATGTGCTTCAGACAAACATTCTAACATAAAAGGTTACTTCAATGTTAAAGATTTAACCTATGTATGCAAACATTATTGTATTATTATGTTTAGCTAAAACAATTTGTAATTGGTATGTCGTCAATTCAAGAGTTTACTATCATTAACCTATCTAGTGGTGTAAGGGGAAAAAAAGTAAATTCAGAGCTGTGCTCCAGTAAATTTTTTCAAATCTGGAGTCATGCGTGACGTCTAGTGACTTCCATTTGTTTGTGGAAAAGACAAATTTTTATTACATATATCACTCGCGCCATCCATCGCACACGGTGCAACGCTCCGGGTTGATGGAATTTAATGCCATCAAAAGGAACATATCCAAGGTATATGATTGTCAAATCTAAGAGTTCTCGGTAATCTGCTCGAGGTTGTAATTTAGTCAAATGTTGCTTGCAATTTTCAATTATACTGGGCTTTTCCGGTACATCGATTTGAACAATTTCAAACTTGTTTCTGTCAAAAGTCTTCCATTTATTTTTAAGACGCTTAAATAACAAGATATCCGGACCACCAGTGGCAGCACCGTGACATTTGTCAAAGACAGATCCTATTACTATTTCGAGAATGTGATGTCGACAAGCTAGTCCGAGGAGCGGCCGTTCAAGTATGCTTTCAATAAGAGTACATGCTCCTTTTATATCGCTAGTGTTGCTTGCAGTTGTGTCAAAGCACATTGCCTGCACACAATCTCGTAGCCCCCAGTCATCCAAAGCTTCGACCACAGCACCTGCAATATTTCTTCCTGTGCCAGATTTAAGTTTAGGTACTGAGAGAAGCTTAGATTTTCCTCCGCCTGATTCAATAATTGGAAGTCTATCCACACTATCATCACCAGTAAGATCTTGGACAAGCTTTCCGTCCCAATGAACTGTTAGAGGAATATCAGTTTCAAATGATTGCTTGATGTCATCCGTAATTTGCTGACGAACTGACATTCGTTTTCTCCGTATTGAACTTCTACTCAGAACAATATCATCAACTTCATATCCAAGAGAAGATGCAGTAGCTGCTACTACTGATACTGCTTGGCGATCACTTAATTTGTTTCTGTCCAGTCATTGCTAATCCTGTTGATACAACCATTGCTGGTTTATGACTACCAAGTTTCTCCTTCTTTATGGTGACTGGTGTACTTGATGTACTTGGCTCTTCCTAGGAGGAACTACTATTTGACGAAAATTGAGTCACTGTTGCGTTCATTTTCTTTCTTAACTTGGCGTTGAAATGCTTCATCTCTAGATCTTCTCTTAGATTGTTTGAGAGCACATATTTTCTCCACACTTCCTATGTAGCCTCTCCTCCCCTTCTCTCGTTGAGCTTGTAGAAAAGCTCTGTCCTCTTCTACTGTCATTTTTTGCAGAGCATTGGCATGGGCGATATCGAATAAATCGTCCAAACGTTCTTGAAAAGAAGTTTCTTTATCTATTTGTATCTGTGAACGTCTAGATTTAGATTTTTGAAGTCCTCTATAATTAAAATACAACTTTTCTATTTTTTTCGTAACATTGCGATAGTCAGCAGTTGGTATATTTGCGATCTCCCAAAATTTCAATACTTCAGCGCAAACAGCTTTAGATGCATCTTTCAACGTCTTTTTGGCATGTAGATGATGAAAAATAAGCCGCAGAACGTAGCTTTCTTCCACATATTGTCTCAATTGTTTGTCCAATAAGCCACATTTCTGTTGATTTTCTAGTCGCTACTGAACTTGCCATATTTTACATCCTGTTTGTGCATGATGCCATTTGACACTCTCCTACACTGCTATCATCTCAACAACACAAGTAACATACCTACAGAAGATAACTACTCCACAATCCATATAATATTACTAATTTTTTTTATTTCTGATATTTTTGACACTAGTGCGGCACCCCTAAATATACTTCAAATGAGCTGATATTTTTTGTCAGAAGTTATTCTTATAAAGGTTCACAATAATTTGAGGTACCATGTTATTTCAAAAATTTTGTTTTTTGGATCAGTCTGATAGATAGATATATATATATATATATATATATATATATATATATATATATATATAACTAGGGGAAGGGGGTTTCAAGTCCTGAAACGTTTACCCGTCCTTGCTACGCCCTTGTACACGGCTAATCACTACTCCATGTTAGTCTCTCTATCAGTCTTCTTTTAGTGTTTGGGCCAAGCCCGTTAGGCAGGGATCGGGGAATGAAGACCTGATAGGGGGAACGGTTTTGGGGGCGGTCTCTTCCTCCGTACAACCCCCCCCCCAACCCGAAAAGGAATGTCCAAAAACGTGCAATGCAACATGAAGAATCGCCACCCTACCCTCTATTCGAAAGGTGGTGGGTTTGAACCCTTGTTGGGACAAAATGCAAAAAATCGTAGCTTGTTCATATATACAGTATATATATATATATATATATATATAATATATATATATATATATATATATATATATATATTATATATATATATATATATATATATATATATATATATATATATATATATATATATATCCCAAAAATAAAGTTATTTTAAAAGATAAACGTAAATCTTAAAATGTAAAAATAAAGCGTAAAACGTGGACAAACCTCTTCGAAGGAAAACATCCTCCTTCGATCAGGTCCAAACAAAAACTAAAAATTAGAGAAGGAAACGAACTTACGAAGGCAAGACTAATTATGCGCATGCGCCAAGGAACATCTGGCAGGACCAAAGTCATTCAAGATATTTTTAAACTTTCGGTCATTTAAAAGAATTTCATTCGTGACATTATCAATGCTAAATAATCCTTTACGAATATTAAAAAGTTGTCTATTTTTTTTATGATGGATGCGAGTTTCGATCAATTTCCTACGTTTCTCATAGTTACTCCTATAATTTAAGATAGGTCTATTTAGAGCGATATTACGTTCGTTTTTCGACCTATGTAAATGTAAGTCCGATGCATTATCTCCCACCCTAACACTATACTGTATTTACGCCGATATATTCTTTAATAATCGTTGGTTTCACCTTACTGCAATCGGCGCATGGAATTTTATATATGCCAATGTTGTTGTTGTTGTTGTTGTCGTTGTTGTTCCGCGTGTTGCAACTAGCATTACGCAACAAATCTCGTGTAGGGCGCACCAACTTAGAAACTATTTTTATATTTTGCGGCAAACTTCCACGCGGCGTACGACGATGTACAACGGGTAAGATAATTAAATTTCCTCTAGTAAAATATTACTTAGCGTCGCTATAATTCTTTTTTCCCTCGCTGAAGGACTCTTTCGTATAATTAATTTCACAATCTAAAAATTGAGGACTGCCTATTCTAAAAGCTCGTAGAAATAAACCTATTTAGATTCCTCTCTCGGTAACCAGAGTGTGAGCCGAAAACCAACGCGCGTAACAATTCGTCCGAGTGCTTTTACGAAAGTAAAACTTCATGCGGGTAAACTGTTATTCAGTCGATCTAAAATGTTAAAATGATCGTTAGACGTCCGCAAAATAGTAAAGACATCATCCGCGTACCAATACCAAATCACGGAAGGATCTAAAATATTATATAAATATTTCCTCCAGAAGCGCTCCATAAAAAGTTCATAAAAAGTTGCTTGAAAGAGTTAGTGAAGCTAAAAAAGAATGAGAAAGACGTAATTTTATCAGTTCTAACACGAGAGATTCGGGTAAGAAATAAATAAATTGCGGTATCTTCAAAATACTAATTATGTATATCTAATATGAGTAATATCGTCCGTAAAGGAACCTTTGCGAATACTGTTGACAAAATCCTCAGAGATTTTCGGCCAAAGGTGAAAATGCTTACAAATAATGGAGAAATAAGTACCTAGATAGAAAGCCACTCGCCTAATTCATAAGCGATCGAGTTTATACTTGAAATAACTGATCTCAATGGAACATTTTGATTACGAATTTTTGGTAAACCATAAAAATACGGCAGCTTCGGCGCGCAAGCGGTAAATCATTTAATTAAAAGTGGGTGTTAACCGCTTTAAATATTTGTTAAATCTCCCGTTAATCTATTAATGGATTTTTATTTAGCTTTTCTTACGTGGAGGTCAGAAAAGAACATCAGCCGTACGTAGAAAATCAATTTAATTGTCAATTAGTACAATTTTACCGCCTTTATCACATTTAGTGAGAATTAAATTGTTAGAATTTCGAAGTTTTAACAAAGAGTCTCGTAATATTCTCTCTCTCTCTCTCTCTCTCTCTCTCTCTCTCTCTCTCTCTCTCTCTCTCTCTCTCTCTCTCTCTCTCTCTCTCTCTCTCTCTCTCTTACCTTCGGAAGTTGTGAACAGTTCCTCTGTGGATCAGTTCAAGAAAAGGTTAGACGAAATCTTGCACACTATTTGAGTGTGTAAAGACATTTAGGACCTCAGTCTGCGGAAATTTCTTTTCCTGTAAAATGGTTGATATCTGGAACCAGCTTCCCTCAGAGGATGTTTCCAGTCAAAGTGTAAATCTGTTTAAGAGTGGGCTGGACAAAGTACAGAACACACTCATAGTTTAAGATTAAAACCTCAGAAAACTCTGCAGGAGTTCGCTTGCTCGGTGTCTCTGTGAGCAAGCTAAATATAGAGCTATTTATATATTCTCCACTTTCCTGTAAAATTTCCTTGGCTACTTTTCCAGGGTCAAGGTATTTTCTTCAACCTTTTTCCGTACCTGCCTCTGGCAGGGAGGGAGCGGAGGGTGGGGAGAGAGCCTTCTACTTTTCTATCCAGTTTTCTACTACTGCTAGCATAGTTTGAAAGACAAAATTTTCCCTGGCACCCGTTGCCATTGGTACCTCCTCGGTATGGGCCGCAAGGCCTTTTGAGGTACTTCTTTTCCTTGTAACTCCTTCCTTGTAACTCTTCTCTCTCTTCTCTCTCTCTCTCTTCTCTCTCTCCTCTCTTCTCTCTCTCTCTCTCTCTCTCTTCTCTCTCTCTCTCTCTCTCTCTCTCTCTCTCTCTCTCTCTCTCTCTCTCTCTCTCTCTCGGAGGCTGCGCGGTCAACTGATCGAGGTTTTCAAGCTCTTACGAGGGTTCAACGATGTCGATTTTAGAAGTATGTTTAGTTTAAATGATAACCCAACTCGCAACAATGGTTGGAAGTTGGATTTGAAACGGTTTAGGACTAGTGTGTGTGGGAATTACGTTACGTATAAGATCTGTGACACATGGAACAGGTTACCTTCGGAAGTTGTGAACAGTTCCTCTGTGGATCAGTTCAAGAAAAGGTTAGACGAAATCTTGCACACTATTTGAGTGTGTAAAGACATTTAGGACCTCAGTCTGCGGAAATTTCTTTTCCTGTAAAATAGTTGATATCTGGAACCAACTTCCCTCAGAGGATGTTTCCAGTCAAAGTGTAAATCTGTTTAAAAATAGGCTAGACAAAGTACAGAACACACTCATAGTTTAAGATTAAAACCTCAGAAAACTCTGCAGGAGTTCGCTTGCTCGGTGTCTCTGTGAGCAAGCTAAATATAGAGCTATTTATATATTCTCCACTTTCCTGTAAAATTTCCTTGGCTACTTTTCCAGGGTCAAGGTATTTTCTTCAACCTTTTTCCGTACCTGCCTCTGGCAGGGAGGGAGCGGAGGGTGGGGAGAGAGCCTTCTACTTTTCTATCCAGTTTTCTACTACTGCTAGCATAGTTTGAAAGACAAAATTTTCCCTGGCACCCGTTGCCATTGGTACCTCCTCGGTATGGGCCGCAAGGCCTTTTGAGGTACTTCTTTTCCTTGTAACTCCTTGTAATCTCTCTCTCTCTCTCTCTCTCTCTCTCAGCTGATAGAATCGTTGACCATTTGGATTCCTACAAGCTGCTTGGGGACTCCCAACATGGGTTTAGACGGCATAGGTCGTGTCTCACCAACTTGCTCGAGTTTTTCCACGTCATGTTGAGTGAGTACGATAAGAGTAGGGCGATTGATATACTTTATCTCGACTTTCAGAAAGCCTTTGATAAGGTACCTCACCGCCGGCTAATGGCGAAAGTGCGCGCGCTGGGTATTGGTGGGGAAATAGGTAGGTGGATTGAAAACTGGCTGAGGAATAGGCGGCAGAGGGTGGTAATTAAATGGGCTAGTTCGGGTTGGGCCTCGGTTACTAGTGGGGTTCCTCAGGGTTCCGTTTTGGGGCCACTGTTGTTTACCATTTACATAAATGATATCGACGGTGGCATCGTCAGTCGGATCGCCAAATTCGCTGATGACACCAAGCTTGGGGCCAATGTTGGGACGCCCGAAGCGATCGAGGAACTGCGTGCGGACCTAGGTAGGATAGGAGAGTGGTCCGAAAAATGGCAAATGCCGTTTAACTTGGGTAAATGCAAAGTGATGCACATTGGCTACGCCAATCCCAAGTCGGACTACTCGATGTTGGGCAGTAATATCGAGGTGACTGATTTAGAAAAGGACTTGGGTGTGCTAATTAGCAGCGACCTTAAGTTTACGAAACAGTGTGTAGAGGTGGAAAAGAAAGCCCAGAAACTATTGGGTTATATCAGGAGGCAATTTCAGTTTCGGAACAAGGAGACTGTGCTCTCACTGTACAATTCCCTTGTTCGGCCGTACCTGGAGTATGCTGTGCAGTTCTGGTCGCCCACCCTCAGGAAAGATATTGAGAGGCTGGAGCGAGTGCAGGCGAGGGCCACAAAGTTGATCCCTTCCGTTAGGCATATGGGCTACAATCGGCGGTTACGCGCCCTGAACTTGTTTTCGCTTGAAACTCGGAGGCTGCGCGGTCAACTGATCGAGGTTTTCAAGCTCTTACGGGGGTTCAACGATGTCGATTTTAGAAGTATGTTTAGTTTAAATGATAACCCAACTCGCAACAATGGTTGGAAGTTGGATTTGAAACGGTTTAGGACTAGTGTGTGTGGGAATTACGTTACGTATAAGATCTGTGACACATGGAACAGGTTACCTTCGGAAGTTGTGAACAGTTCCTCTGTGGATCAGTTCAAGAAAAGGTTAGACGAAATCTTGCACACTATTTGAGTGTGTAAAGACATTTAGGACCTCAGTCTGCGGAAATTTCTTTTCCTATAAAATAGTTAATATCTGGAACCAACTTCCCTCAGAGGTTGTTTCCAGTCAAAGTGTAAATCTGTTTAAAAATAGGCTAGACAAAGTACAGAACACACTCATAGTTTAAGATTAAAACCTCAGAAAACTCTGCAGGAGTTCGCTTGCTCGGTGTCTCTGTGAGCAAACTAAATATAGAGCTATTTATATATTCTCCACTTTCCTGTAAAATTTCCTTGGCTACTTTTCCAGGGTCAAGGTATTTTCTTCAACCTTTTTCCGTACCTGCCTCTGGCAGGGAGGGAGCGGAGGGTGGGGAGAGCCTTCTACTTTTCTATCCAGTTTTCTACTACTGCTAGGATAGTTGAAAGAAAAATAAACTTTTACAAATTTTCCCTGGCACCCGTTGCCATTGGTACCTCCTCGGTATGGGCCGCAAGGCCTTTTGAGGTACTCTCTCTCTCTCTCTCTCTCTCTCTCTCCTCTCTCTCTCTCTCTCTCTCTCTTCTCTCTCCTCCTTCTCTCTCTCTCTCTCTCTCTCTCTCTCTCTCACGGTTACGCGCCCTGAACTTGTTTTCGCTTGAAACTCGGAGGCTGCGCGGTCAACTGATCGAGGTTTTCAAGCTCTTACGAGGGTTCAACGATGTCGATTTTAGAAGTATGTTTAGTTTAAATGATAACCCAACTCGCAACAATGGTTGGAAGTTGGATTTGAAACGGTTTAGGACTAGTGTGTGTGGGAATTACGTTACGTATAAGATCTGTGACACATGGAACAGGTTACCTTCGGAAGTTGTGAACAGTTCCTCTGTGGATCAGTTCAAGAAAAGGTTAGACGAAATCTTGCACACTATTTGAGTGTGTAAAGACATTTAGGACCTCAGTCTGCGGAAATTTCTTTTCCTGTAAAATAGTTGATATCTGGAACCAACTTCCCTCAGAGGATGTTTCCAGTCAAAGTGTAAATCTGTTTAAAAATAGGCTAGACAAAGTACAGAACACACTCATAGTTTAAGATTAAAACCTCAGAAAACTCTGCAGGAGTTCGCTTGCTCGGTGTCTCTGTGAGCAAGCTAAATATAGAGCTATTTATATATTCTCCACTTTCCTGTAAAATTTCCTTGGCTACTTTTCCAGGGTCAAGGTATTTTCTTCAACCTTTTTCCGTACCTGCCTCTGGCAGGGAGGGAGCGGAGGGTGGGGAGAGAGCCTTCTACTTTTCTATCCAGTTTTCTACTACTGCTAGCATAGTTTGAAAGACAAAATTTTCCCTGGCACCCGTTGCCATTGGTACCTCCTCGGTATGGGCCGCAAGGCCTTTTGAGGTGCTTCTTTTCCTTGTAACTCCTTGTAACTCTCTCTCTCTCTCTCTCTCTCTCTCTCTCTCTCTCTCTCTCTCTCTCTCTCTCTCTCTCTCTCTCTCTCTCTCTCTCTTGCACACTATTTGAGTGTGTAAAGACATTTAGGACCTCAGTCTGCGGAAATTTCTTTTCCTATAAAATAGTTAATATCTGGAACCAACTTCCCTCAGAGGTTGTTTCCAGTCAAAGTGTAAATCTGTTTAAAAATAGGCTAGACAAAGTACTGAACACACTCATAGTTTAAGATTAAAACCTCAGAAACCTCTGCAGGAGTTCGCTTGCTCGGTCTCTTTGAGCAAGCTAAATATAGAGCTATTTATATATTCTCCACTTTCCTGTAAAATTTCCTTGGCTACTTTTCCAGGGTCAAGGTATTTTCTTCAACCTTTTTCCGTACCTGCCTCTGGCAGGGAGGGAGCGGAGGGTGGGGAGAGAGCCTTCTACTTTTCTATCCAGTTTTCTACTACTGCTAGCATAGTTGAAAGACAAAATTTTCCCTGGCACCCGTTGCCATTGGTACCTCCTCGGTATGGGCCGCAAGGCCTTTTGAGGTACTTCTTTTCCTTGTAACTCTCTCTCTCTCTCTCTCTCTCTCTCTCTCTCTCTCTCTCTCTCTCTCTCTCTCCCTTCTAATTAAATGATTAAGAATAAAAACCCTTTAAACGAGATAGATCATCCAAAGGTAACTTAGATATTTCCTTACATACTTTGTGCGGTTATTGCACTTTATGTATATATATTTTGCTCCTCGCTAATTATATTTTATCGGATGTATGAAACAGCTCTGCCTACACAAACACTTTAAAATGTATCCCCTTCACGGTATTATTACTGCTATCATAAACGACCCCTATTATCTATCTATTATAAATTATAATGGTAATATATTACCATTACAGGGTACACATTATAATTGATAACGTGAACATTAACTTATGAAGCTTACAAAACTACACAATTTTGTGTATGTGGTGTGTGAACATCCACAAGGCTGTAGCTACTATACATTTTTAAATTCTTATGAAAACAGTACCATACTATATATACTGGGCTATTCAAAATGATTCATCCAATTTCAACTGAGAATACTTCCGTACCTATCAACCGTGCATCAACTGGGCATACACCACATGAAAGAGGAAATCTCCGAGTTTTACAAGATCACTGTGAGAGGGCTCCAAAGTCACGCCGTGGCCTAGCCTAGCAACAAACAGTCAGTGTGAAAATGGCGTCCGCACAGCAGAAGGCATTTTGTGTGTTGCAGTTTTTGAGCTGTAAATCGGTAGTCACAGTGCAGCATGAGTTTCGTTGACGTTACAGAACAGATCCACCGGGTGCTCAGAGCATCCATCTTTGGATGAGCTCCGAACTCGCATTGTTACTGCCGTAGAGTCAGTGACAACGGACATGCTGGAGTGAGTATGGGAGGAATTTGACTATCGTGTCGACGTTGCTCGTGTAACTAGGGGAAGTCACACAGAGCATTTATGAGGTGAGAGACAAAATTTGGACAGTTTTTCTTTTGGTTGATGTATCACAAATCACACTGTATTTGTAACATTAAAAAATATTCTCATTTGAAATCAGGTGAATCATTTTGAATAGCCCTGTATTGCAGTAGTGGTAGTACCACGTACTCTTTGCACCATTAGAAAGAAAACATTTCAGCATTTTTCGTTGTGCATTTTCACGTTTTATAAATATGCACCAAAAATTTCAAAATACTAATTGCAATACGGTATTTTTTTTTTTTAACAAAATATGTTAACTCTTCTCTCCTCGTTATCTACATATACATTCTGCTTTCCAGACTGGATACAATTTGATTACGCGGGTACTCTGAAAATTATATATAAACGCCTTCACCAGGATGCGTCTCGGTGGCGTAGTGGTTAGCATCACTGACAACGAATCCATCGGCCCCGGGATCGAGACCCGGTGACAGCAGGCGCCGAAAAACCCAGTTGTTCATCCTTCCACACAATAAAGAAAATGGTTGGTATAAATGGGTACCCAAGATAGCCCAGTAGTTAAGACTCTGGGTTGCTGCTGCTGGTGGGGTGATTCGGATGATTCCACGTTAAACTGCAGGTCTAAGGTGGAATGAAAAGCTTGACCTTCGTCAGAATGAACAATTCGGGCGGAAGCAAACTAAAGGTTACCAAAGGATTCGAACCCGGGACCTCTTTTGTATAAGTAGCGAGGTCTACCACCGACTACTCAGGAGGGGTCCTGGGTTCAAATCCCGGTCGGGGTAATTCTCGTTTCACTCAAAAACCACGCGCGCCACGGCAAACGCAAATGAGTAATTAACCCGTAACACATTCTCCGCATCGCGTTCATTCTTCGGTTTGTGACGATTTAAGATACGAAAATAGGCTTCTGGTCGTCGTAAAAGTATTTCAAATACAAATTTATTTACTGTATTCGAGCCATCTCGCGAAACGCGCTTCTTTTTTTTTATACGCGAAAAGAACTTTCGCACGCTCCGTTTAAATACAGATCCAATTAATTAATTTTTTCGAGTTGGCAAGCAAGCGCGGTAGTGAATAGCATTTTTTTCACGCATTCATTCATTTATCGCGTTGTCATCTTCGGCGTCGCCATTACTGGGTGACCCTATAAATACAACTGTACAAATGACACCTCGGTCGAGGACGGAAGAAAAAGGCGAACACTTTCTCCAAAACATTAAAATCATTATCTATAATCATGGAGAGAGAGAGAGAGAGTGTTACAAGGACAAGAGGAAGCTTCAAAGACCGTCCGGTCCACTCTGAGAGGTTCCTGTTATTAAATAAGTTTATTTTTCTTTCAACTATCCTAGCAGTAGTAGAAAACTGGATAGAAAAGTAGAAGGCTCTCTCCCAACCCTCCGCTCCCTCCCTGCCAGAGGCAGGTACGGAAAAAGGTTGAAGAAAATACCTTGACCCTGGAAAAGTAGCGAAGGAAATTTTACAGGAAAGTGGAGAATATATAAATAGCTCTATATTTAACATGCTCACAGAGACACCGTGCAAGCGAACTCTGCAGAGTTATGTTGTGTTTGGGTCTTAAACTATGAGAGTATTCAGTACTTTGTCTAGCCTATTTTTAAACACATTTACACTGACTGGAAACAACCTATGAGGGAAGTTGATTCCAGATATTGACTATTTTATAGGAAAAGAAATTCCCGCAGACAGAGGTCCTAAGTGTCTTTAGTTCCAGTTTAAAGGCATTATTTCTTGTCGGATTGGCATTAAGTGAGAATAAATTTCTGTAATCCACCCTATCTATTCCATTGAGCATCTTGAAGAATTGAATAAGCTGACCCCGCAACCTCCTCGTCTCTAAGGTAAACAGATTTAGGCGCTCCAATCTCCGTTGGTAGCTTTGCATTCTCATTGAAGAGAGTTACAAGGAAAAGAAGTAGTACCTCAAAATACTGAGGAGGTACCAATGGCAACGGGTGCCACGGAAAATTTTCTACACACTCAAATAGTGTGCAAGATTTGGCCTAACCTTTTCTTGAAATGATCCACAGAGGAACTGTTCACAACTTCTGAAGGTAACCTGTTCCACGTGTCACAGATCTTATACGTAAAGTAATTCCCACACACGCTAGTCCTAAACCGTTTCAAATCCAACTTCCAACCATTGTTGTGAGTTGGGTTATCATTTAAACTAAACATGCTTCTAAAATCGACATCGTTGAACCCGCGTAAGAACTTGAAAACCTCGATGGTTGACTCGTTGATGCCAATGACCTTACTGAGCGCGTGGTCACTGGCATTCATCCGTGGTAAAATACCCATCAACATTCCCCCGTCTGATTTCAGTTTTAGATCATCCGCAAGAGACATGATCTCGGTGATGATCCCTTCTGTAAAATCTACCCTACCGTCTTTGAGGAACAGGATTGTTGCCACCAGCGTAGACAACGACCGCAGTCCTCCGAGTAGCCACGCGCAGCTTCTCTAGCTCCTTCCTTAAGTGCGGCGTTCCCCGCCCAAGTAAGCACCCAACCTTCCTCTTGTCCCGGTTTGCAGAAGCAAAGTACTTCTCCTGGCCCCTGATCTGCGAGTCCCCAATCAAAACGGTGTCTTCCTCCTTCGAGCACAGGAGACTAAAGCGGTTGGAGGTCCTGACAGGGGCAACCGGGGTCTCAGGCTTCGGCTTCGCAGCCTTCTTGCCCGAGACCTTTCGATACCCGTCGCCAACCATAGACGCACTTACACCACCACCCGACCCACCCCGACCGGCATCTACATCCTTCGGTTTCTTTGGGCCATCAGTAGGCCCCTTCCCACCCTTTTTCTTTATCGGCCCCTTCTTTGTGCCCTCCACCTTGCGCCGCGGTTCCGTGCATTCCACGTGGGTCGCTGGCGAGTCCTCACACTGATTTTGTACCCTGGCGCCCGGTTGCACCTCTACCCTTTCTCCGCGGTCCCGAGCTCTGTCCAGTCCATCGCTGGACCGCTTTTCCAGGGCAGCTATCCTATCAATGAGCTCCAGGGTGGAGGGGGCAGCCGCGTCAGTGACCGCCGCACCTCCAACAGCCATCTGGACGACTCGAGCCGCGGACCCTCTCCTCTAGCTTCTCGTAAAAGTGCACGAGTTTGCAAAAGCGGCACATGCTGGAGTGGTTGATCTTCTCGAAGCAGGCTTCTTTAAGTTCGTCACCCACTGGTTTACTCCACACCTCGCACATTCAGCCTTCATTTCTGCGTCCAGTCATGTAACTTTTTTTCCGAACTCTGAATACATTGAATAAGATAAAGCGTTCTAGCAATGAAAACTATCAAAAACGTACTGACCAGTATATAAAAAAGGAGGGGGCGGGCGAATTCTTCCCGCGCGTAGACGCATCCGCCTATTTGCAAGTGACGTTCATCCCATCCAGAAGACTACACCTCTCGCTGCTGCCACACCGACCAAGGGTCTGCCCAGGGCCGGACAGTCCCAAACGTGTCGCAGCTACCAACTGACAAACACTCGCGACGCAGGCGTCACGGATTTCCCGCCAGGAGCACAGCGAGATGCAGCCCCTTACTAAGTCTTACTAGTCACTCGCAAGCGGCCAGACTCTTAGATCCAGTGTTCAAGGGATATCTCACCAGACCCAGAGGCTACGCCCGAGAGTTTACGCTGACCTGGCAGCCAGCCAGCTGGGCTATAAAGCTCTCTCACCTAAGAGCAGTACAGCCAAGCACCATCAACTGGTCACCAAAGAACGGTCGCAGGGGGCTGGTCAGGCCATTACGCATTAGGAATGGGCTTAACGGGGCATTAGCCACACTCCATTCATCGCGCCCCTACGCCTGGGACCCCTCCATCCCAGTCTCTCACGACCTACGAGCGTTAAATGGTGTTATTTATAGAGGTTCCAAAGCCTCTCTTCCCACGCATGAGGTAGCAGTAGGGTCCTAATACTAAAAGAGGAGAAAAGACAATACTAAAAATTTTTTTTTTTTTTTTTTTTGCAGTCAGAGGAGAGCATCCTTAACCTAAACTAAAAGGAGAGAGTAGGGATGGGATGGGGTCCTAATAACCCACGGGACAGGATTGTACAACAGACTTCACCCAAAGTATAAAGTTTACAACACCCAGAAAGAATGTGCATAATCTTTATACCCCCTGCGGAGAGAGAGAGAGAGAGAGAGAGAGAGAGAGAGAGAGAGAGAGAGAGAGAGAGAGAGAGAGAGAGAGAGAGAGAGAGACTTGCAGATTGACCTTTCATTCTCTCTTCCATTGATGGCTGTCAGACGCCGCTCGAGGCACAGAGGAGGACGAGCCAAACTCCGCCCCCTACCGTCCCCCAAAAACAAAAAACAAAAACGTACAAATAAACACGTCGTTAACTTAAACAACGAATGAACAAACTAAGTTACTTTAATAAAAAAAAACTAAAGATTTAAAAATCAACCGAGCCTCGCGTAATTTGTTTCTTGCATCTGTATAAACCAGTGCCACAACACTGCCACCCGAGGACCAGTTTACCGTGGGCATGAAGTAGACTCGAAACAGCAATTACGTCACTGAGCAACGGTAATATAAATAAAAACAGTTTCTTGCGACCAACTGACGTGGGACACAATTAGGAAACGTCTGTTTACACTAAATGGCAACAAATTTTAAGAAGGTCATAAACAGGAAAACGATATTCATAAAAATAATAAACCTTAAGAAATCTTAAAATCCAAAACCTCTATGATACCAAATACTACTACAACTTAATAATAATAATAATAATGAATAATAATAATAGAAGGTAAAATTTAAGACAAAGTAGGTAGTTTCATTGTTCGAATGAATGAATGAAGCGAACGTAAAAATGTCAAAAAACATGAAAAGAACGAGAATATAAGATCTATATCCAATTCGTGTATATGTTGTTGATGTCGATTACGCGTCATACGAGTTTTGGCTTAAGCGACAACGATAACTGGACTCGAACAACAGTTCAAGGTAGTTTGTAAAAGCGGTGAGTGAACGTACCATAGATCTGGCGTAGTGGGAATCCCTCTGGTAGGTGAGGTACGCAGGCTGCTGAAGGTACCTTGGACCGGTGGCCCCGTGCCCCCCTTCCACCACGGAGGCGTAGGCGGTGTAAGGACCCCCCCGTGACACCATTGGAGGGGAAATGGTGCCTTTGTACGGGGATCCTTCATGCGATCTGCCAAAGAAAAAAATAATTAGCACAAAAATTCAAAGCCGAAGCAAAATCGCGCGCAAAGATACATCCCTTTTTTTTCGCGCGCGCGCGCGCGCGCACACACGCGCACACGCACACACACACACACACACGACAGCGCTAAAGTAATGGCAGGTGGAGTGCAAGCAGGTGTTACATCGTCTTTAGTGATTTTGTCGCAACTGATTATTGCTTTGCCTTATACACGTACTAAACGACCTTGAGAAAAAATGGAGAGGCCCCATACTGCCCATACACCTATTTAAAAACGAGAACCCACCCATCAGGCCATCACCAATAAATATATATATATATATATATATATATACACACTGTGTAGTGTGTATATATATATATATATATTTATCCCCCCCCCCCCCCCCCCCCCCGGCAGCTCAACATAGCCGCCAAGCTCTTTTTGTTTGGAGTAATTTTAAAGCTGATATCTTTTTCAAAAACGACATTTTATTTATATATATATATATATATATATATATATATATATATATATATATATATATATATATTCACCTTTGGTTAGCTTCGCCCGAATTGTTCATTCTGACGAAGGTCAAGCTTTTCACTTCACTTTAGATCTCATTTTAACGTGGAATCCGAACCACGCCTCAATAGCAGCCCAGCGTCTTAACCACTAGGCCACCCAGGGTACCCATTTATCTACCGACCACTTTCTTTATTGTGTGAAAGGATGAACAGCTGGGTTTTGCTGCGCGTCGGCTGCCATCACCGGGTCTGAAACTCGGGGCGATTGATTCGTAATCAGCGACGCTAACCACTACACCACCGAGGCGCATATATATATATATATATATATATATTATATAATAATATATATATAATATATATAATTTATATATATATATATATATATATATATATAATATATATATATAGATATAGTGTGTGTGTGTGTGTGTGTGAAAAAACCATTTGGGGGGAAACAAAGCTCAACTGAGGGTTTATTAAATAAAGAAATATGAAGAAAAATGTCGCAAATAAATTTGAAGGGCGACGGATAAACATTATTGAGCAGCTTACACAGAAAATTCAAAACAAGCGCTGCCCTAATAGTAATAATAACAACAACAACGAAGCAAACATGAAACTGACATTTATAAATTACGCAGGTGACTCACTAGATACTAAATATCGAAAACAAGCACCGTTGTGTAAGGAACGTTTCATTCCAAGTGTACGAATTCGAATAATCGCTTCATTCTTTCCAAGAAACACACACACACACACACACACACACACACACACACACACACACACACACGTCCTAGTGAACTACTGAACGCACTGTACCCAGATCGAATGCGAGGAGCACCCAGTGTGGGGCCACCTCCCTCCAAAACCGTTTGAACACTTGCCTTCGCTCTCTGCATTCTAACATTTGGCGAAGTAGGGCGTACGTAATCGTAAAGCAGAAATAAAAGCACCTTCCGCATACACGAGCGTGTAAGTACGAGTGTACGCCGTTAACCGACGAGAGAAACAGTTTTAATTACACGTGTGTGAGCGGGTTTGCATGAGAATTTTAATGGAACGATAAATGTCATATTAATCAATAAGAACCGGACACATTCCCAACAAAATAATAATAATGGTGCACCGCTCCATCTCTCCCACTGATATATTATATATATATATATATATATATATATATATATATATATACACTGGTTCAATTACTTGTATACAATTCCTGTTCAGCCTTTACTACCGCAAGTAGACAATAAATGAAAAAGCCTGAGAGAGAGAGAGAAGAGAGAGAGAGAGAGAGAGAGAGAGAGAGAAGTACCTCAAAAGCCCTTGCGGCCCATACCGAGGAGGTACCAATGGAAACGGGTGCCAGGGAAAAATTCCTACACCCTCAAATAGTGTGCAAGATTCGGTCTAACCTTTTCTTGAACTGATCCACAAAGGAACTGTTCACAACTTCTGAAGGTAGTCTGTTCCACGTGTTACAGAACTTATAGGTAAAGTAATTCCCACACACACTAATACTAAACCTTTTCAAATCCAACTTCCAATCATTGTTGCGAGTTATCATTTAACTAAACATGCTTGAGAGAGAGAGAGAGAGAGAGAGAGAGAGAGAGAGAGAGAGAGAGAGAGAGAGAGAGAGAGAGAGAGAGAGAGAGAGACCGTCGATAATCAATATCGTTCACCTGATTTCGTACCTGAGGTGACACTTAACGACAATGGACCTGCCGAAAGCTGTACGTGAGTACTGACACACACACACACACACACACGAAAGATCCGTCCGCACATGTATACGAAGCGCTGAACGAACCCTGGTACCTTTAAACCTCAGCTTTTTTTATGGTTTCAAGGTGTGCGCGCGCGTGTGTACGTGTCTTCCCTACGGAATCGCGACGATCTTGGGGATATACGAAGGGCCCGCCGCGACACGAACGTGCGTATCCGTCATCTGCAGTGTCCGGCTGAATTACCTTTATAAATGCTACTTTTATTATGAAAAATGAGGATAGAATTAAGGTTAGGTTAAATTAGGTTTGGTTTTAAGTTTTTAAAATTAGGTGACGGTCGCGATACAGGCAGGAGTGAATATGTAAGAAAGTGTGGAAATGTCGCGGTTCTGTAGGGAAGCAATGTTTGTGTGATTGCGTGTTTCAAGGGTTTTGTCACGCTATTAGTCGTGCTTTGTTCGTTAAATTACAAAAAGTTCGTTTACCTTCTTTTATTATTATTTCAAGTTTGAATAAATAATAGAAGGAAATACATTTCCGGATTAGAGACATACCTATGCTCGCACAAATGTGTGTGTGTGTGTGTGTGTTGCTCAATTGTTTTGAATATAAATGGTAGACAAAAAAAATAGTATTACACCATATATAATATATATATTAAATATTTTTATTTTATTTTTTGTTTGACGAACGAAGGCCATTGTAGAAATTTTGCCGCAGCGAATTATTTACACTACGTTGAACACAATACCATAATTAGACGAGACTTCTGCTGTAATAAATGGAATTAATGTGACTGCTAATTAATACAATTTGACGTGATTATTAATTAGAAATTTGTTTTATATTAACTGCCGAGAGAGAGAAATTAGTTTTAAAATCCCAGTTGGTATGGCGAGAGAGTAGTTAGTGTTAAAATTTATAATTGGCAACTCTGCGCCTCATTTTAAAACCAGGTTTTCGCCGAGATTCGTGATCGTAAGATACGTTCTGTTTCACAGTGCTGGTTTAGTGTAAATTCCCTTAATTATAGTTGGCTTAGGCCGACTCTCTCTCTCTCTCTCTCTCTCGATTGTGTGTGTGTGTGTGTGTGTGTGTGTGTGTGTGTGCAGAAAACCTCATGATGAAAGAATGAGTACGAACTAGTAACTAGAAGGCCATCAAGACGAGTTCATCGACCGCGCACACGCACACGCGCACACACACTTTTCTATTGTAATAAAGGTTGCAGACTACTCAATAAACGACTTATCTTAAACTTTAAACGAAGTCTGTCATTGCTTTAAACTGCAGAAAAGTAGATCTTCAATATTTCAAAAAATCTGTACACTGACTAGGGTACACGCTACAAATACTTTATAAATGTGCTATGATTGAAATGGTATGTTTTCAATTTAGTGTATTTTTAATTTAAAGTTAACAAAGAAGAAAGTAACCCCGAACTTTAAGAATGTTTTGTTTTTGTAACGGAATCATAAGTACCAACATCGTAATATCTTCCAGGTCAGTAAATATAATAAAGCAACGGATTTTTCATTAATTTTAAAATTGTTCCAAGTCATCCCCGCATTTTACGGTACCGATATCAGAAAGAGCCAATGACCAATTTCTACCCGTTCAAACCGGTTTTATTTATATATATATATATATATATATATATATATATATATAAATCAGCCAAAACCACCCACAATAAATGGTACGTAAACCTAATCACTCGTAAAACGGCTCTAATTTCAACACTCCGAGATTTTACAACTGGCATGGATTTTTCAATTCTTCAAAAATTGCAAAAGAAACTAACCGTAATCTTTGTTTCAACTTAGTATGAATACGGAATGTCGAACAAAAATTTCAATTTGCCCCCAAAAATGCCCCAAGTTCCCAACCCTTAACGTTCCTATATTATAATCAAAGAATTCTAAAAATGAACCGTTATCTACATCCTACTACATGATAAAATATTCTACAACTTTTTTTTACTTCTTTCATAAATGTATTTTGCTTTTCTTTTTACTTTTATTACCTATCTAAAAATAAACTAATATATTTTGTTAATAATATTACAATGTATCTTCTTTAGTGTACTGCTCACATTTTACTAATTAAAATTTCACACTTTAAAAATGTACTTGAATATCAAATACTTTCTACACAAAATAAGATGGCAGCAATCCATTTAATTAACGAACATACAACAGCTAAAGGAAGAAAAAGTTGTTATTGACGGGAAATCGCTACCTATTTATCGTTTGCCGATACTCATATATATATATATATATATATATATATATATCGGCAAAGTAGTCGAAAAGGCTGATATAACCGATTAGTCGATAGATATATCGGTACATGCCGAATTCTTACTGATGTATCTTCAAAGAAAAGAAGATTTTCAGGTTTCCGTTTTGTCTTTTGAAGCGAGTGGTAGGAAACCGAAAATTATGGTACTAACTGGGAGGAAATGCCTCTCACTCGCTCACTACCCGTCTATGGCGGTGGCTCCGACCTTCCCGCCTGATTCACCTCGTCTGCAGTTGACAAAAGTTCACGCAACGCCTCTATGACGTCACAATGCAGCCACAAAAAAAAAAACCGACACTCGTGTCATCGAGGACGATCCAATTATTATTACAGAGATATAATTTCACGCATGATCACGCAATAATTTATGCATAATGCAAAATAGCCTCACCAGGATTCGAATCTGGAACCTTTTCAGGCCTGGCCACTAACCACAACAACAAACATAAAGGCTAACACAACCTGATGTATACTTTAACACCCAAGGAAACACACACACACACACGTGTGTGTGTGTGTGTCTGTGTGTGTATTTTAAAGTGACGTATGGAAGCCGAATTATTTTATCACTACATTAGGGCGAGAATCAACACGGCCCCCAATCCGTTCTCAGTCGTAACGCGAGAAGTGATCGATTGTTCCTCGTAACCGCTAATAAAGAACTTCCAATGTGTAGTTTTTGTGAAAAATGCGCACGTACGTTACGCACATATATACACATATTACAATAAGCTTTCATTAAAAAATTCTTGGAAAATTTAAATAAATTATTAAATAAAAACTATGAATAAAAAATTACAAACTTCGGCAGTGAACGAAAATATAAGAGAAAGTTATATTTAGATCTACATCCTTCTGGAAACGACGTTATGAAAGAAACACAATTACTATTTATGGCAATTTTGCGAACGAAACAAACAGAAAATCATACGAGGGAATGTACTAAATTTTTCTTGAACGAATAACATAGATAAATGGGCGCTACCCTGGGTAGTCTAGTAGTTAAAACGCCGAGCTGCTGCTGCTGCTGCTGTTGCTGCTGATCGGAAGGTCGTGAGATCGAGTTTGGGGAAGGTCTTCGTAGTAATTTCTAACCACCCGTAGTGAGTTGTGGTTCGGATTCGGATTACGCAACGAGCTTAACATTCGTCACAATTCGCCCGGATGCCAAATCAAGTTTACCAAGAATATAATATACATATAATATAACATACCTTTTCGAAGAGTTACAATGGCTCTTTTTTCCATAAATTTATTATTTTATAAAAAGTACTTGAATTTCATGACAAATTTAAAAATACATTTTATGTAGCAATTCCTTACATCAAATTACTTAAATCAATAGATAATAATAATAATAATAATAATATAATAATAAACAGGAAAAAACATAGTTATTAGATGCGTCACAAAAATGCGTTATACACTTCAACGAGAAAGTAACCAAATAATGGCTCGATACGAACACAATAGCACGACAAGTAGTGCCTTTGAATGCCAACAGTTTTTTTTTCCGAATATCGACTGAAAAGGAATTCGGAAAAGGTTGGGAAAGAAAACTATTTTAGCTTTTAATTCGAAATCAAATAATCAATTGAGGTTTTCTCTAATTATTATCAAATAAAAAAAATGTTAACGTTATTTTCTTTTTATCTTTTAGTCCTATTTTTCTTCTTCAGTTTCTATTATTAATTTCTTTATTTCTTTTCTTCTACTTTTATTAATTTTCAATCTTCCATTTGTTTCACTTTTTATTATTACTAAAGCTGCAGTATGGAATCTTTTTCTTCTAACATTACTTTATTTATTTATATATATATATATATATATATAATATATATATATATGTATGTGTGTGTGTGTGTGTGTGTGTGAATCGAGAGCCGGACAAAAGGCACGCACAAAGGCACTGACAAAGATAAAAAGAGGTAAATTCTCGGAGGACCACGAGGCAACGAAATCGGCACCCCTATTGGAAAACAAATCGGAACCACCTGTACGCGAAAACGAAAGAGAAAAAATTAAAATAATCCTAGCCAACAATCAGGGCCTTAAATCAAACCATTCCCCGAACAAAGTTTTATACCTGAAAGGACTCGTGCAAGAAGCGGGAGCACACTTTGCATGCCTCACGGAAACTCATCTAAAGGACTGCCAGACGAACTGTGAAAATTGCGAGTCCTGTATTGACAAAAAAGAAATACATATTGACGACTATAACATCCTTCGAGCCGACAGAACAGTGAGACGTAAAGGAGGCTGTGCTATTTACACACGCGAAAGGCATATGGCAGAAATGACTATAAGTACCTCAAACAGCTACGTAAAATGTGTAGCAGCAAAAGTTGAAAAATTAAATATGGTACTAATTGTAATGTACAGACCCCCAAACACGCCAACCTCAAAATTTTCAGATTCCATTACAGAGGTAAGAAACTTGGTAAAAGATCTACACTCTCCAACCCCAAATATTTTTCTCTGTGTTGATTTTAATTTCCCATTCATGAAATATTAGAGGATAGGAAAAAATATATGTATACACCAGGACAAAGGGGGGGGGGGCACACGAGAAGACAAGGAGCGGGTAAAAATGCTACTAGCTCAGCTGATGAATTTATGTTAGCGCAAGAAATAACAGAAAACACAAGAAAAAACAACTGCCTAGATTTGGTATTCACAAACAACAATAATCTAATTGATAATGTAGAAATATCCCCAACTCTGATATCGGACCACAACATCATTGAAATAACAACTAATATAAAGGCAACAGAAAAGGAAAGAACACGAACAAAGGAAAGAAGCAAATTCGAACTTTTTTATTTTCACTCCAAAGCTATAAACTGGGAAGATGTGACATCCAGCATGGAAGTAATAGATTGGAAAACCATTTTCGAGGCCAAGACAACGGAGGAGATGCTAATGACCTTAGAGGAGAAGACGTTAGAAATTTTGTAAAAACATGTCCCAAAAATACAACAAAGAGGAAAGAGAAGCAGTTCGAGAGACAAAAGAGGGCATTGTTTCGAAAGAGAAAAAGAGTGACTGCAAAATTAAGTAACTGTAAAGATAACATCAGAAAAATATTAAATGATAAACTGCAGAGTATTGATGACGTCATACAGGAACTAATCGAGAAGCATACAGAAAAAGACGACGACGACGCTATAGAAGCGATAAAGGCTAACTCAAAGTACTTCTATAATTTCGCAAAAAGAAAGTCGAAAAACCATGCTACTATCAGACCTTTAAAAAACGAGAACAGTGCTTTATCTGATGATCTAACAGAAGTAGCTGAAATATTAAGAGCTCAGTATTAATCATCATTCATCTTTCAGTAACCCAAAAACTGACAAATTGATATGCGATAGAAACTTGTTCTTTGAAGAAGAACCACAAGGGGAAAGTATAACAGATTTCGACTTTACGACGGATGATATTACACAAGCCATAGGGAAACTAAAAACACTCAGCGGCAGGACCGGAAAAATGGAATGCCACACTGATCAAAAACTGCAAGAATGCAATCGCTGAGCCCCTCTATTGGATACGGAGACGATCACTAGACACGGGAGAAATACCGGGCATCCTGAAGAGCGCGAACATAGTCCCAATATATAAAGGAGGAGATCGATCCGAGGCCAAAAACTATAGGCCAGTGTCGCTTACATCTCATCTCACTAAAATATTTGAAAGAATAGTTAGAGAGAAAATTTGATTTTTTGGAAACTAGGAAAAAATTCAATGATAACCAACACGGGTTTCGGTCAGGCAGATCATGCCTATCACGACTACTGGAACACTACAACAACATTATTGATGCAATTGAAACACAGACTGCTAAAGCGCTCGACAAGTGTGACCATAGAATCACATAATACATAAACTGAAATATATGGGAATAACAGGAAGAGTAGGGAAATGGATATATAATTTCTTTAGTGAGCGGCGGCAAGTCGTTACAGTACAAGAAGTATCTTCATCAGAATCAGAGGTCCTCAGCTCAGTACCACAAGGAACAGTATTAGCTCCACTACTCTTCATAATCATGCTAACTGACATAGATGAGGACGTTACGAGAGACAGCACAGTAACATCCTTTGCGGATGACACAAAGATCAGTAGAAATAGAAACCCAGAAGATATAGGATCTCTACAAACCGACATAAACAGAATCTACGAGTGTTCGGAAGACAACAATATGAAATTTAACAATGAGAAATTTCAGCTGTTATGGTACGGAAAAAGAGAAGACCTAAAATCCATGGAATATTATACCTCAAATGGACAGGAAATTCAGAGAAATCCCAGAGCAAAAGATTTAGGGGTTGTAATGACAGATGATGCGAAATTTGAAACACAAAATAAGATAGCAGTAAACAGAACAAAGAGAATAACGGGACAGATATTGAGAACCTTTAAACGAAGGGATAGGAATGTAATGATTCCTCTACTGAAAACCCTGATCATACCCAAATTGGAATACTCCTCGGTCCTAACATCCCCATATAAAAAAGAAGATATTAGACAGCTAGAGAAGCTTCACAGCCAAGATCAACGGGTGCAAAGAACTAAATTACTGGGAAAGGTTACGCGAACTAGATCTATATTCACTGGAAAGGAGAGAGAGATACACCATTATATACACTTGGAAAATAATGGAGAAACTAGTCCCAAATCTTACTCTGAACCTTATAACTCCCCAAACAACAGTGGAAAGTAGAAACGGTAGACTGTGTTGTATTCCCAAATTAAAGGCGAGACAGGGAACGTCCTTAACCCTGAAAGAAAATAGTTTTGTGGTGAGAGAACCAAAACTGTTTAATCAGCTGCCCAAAGACCTAAGAAACACGAAGGGAGTTGCAGTGGACATCTTCAAAAGACGACACCTGGCTCAGAACAATCCCCGATGAGCCTGGCGTACCTGGCTATGTAAGGTGGAGAGCACAAGAAACCAACTCACTACTTCACCAGGCCAACTCGAGAGGAGGCGCGACAAGCTTGACCTTCGCGAAATGAGGAATCATCGCGCAGAACTTTCGTAAGGTAAAGTTGTAAGGTGTGTATATATATGTATAGAGGCGTGCAGTCAGTGGAAGCAAGTGAAGCAATGCTTCCCTATTATAAAAATGTCCAAAGGAAAAAAGTCTTTTGCGATGTTTGAATGCGACACTATTTTTGCATCCTCAACAAAATTGAGATTGTACGAACTCACAGCCCGACCTATGGTGGCCCACTACCCGAATATGCGCGAGAGTATGCAGTGGAAAGGTAGAGTACTATCTCGGATATGCATCCTTTTCGAGACTCGATTTGAGCTTTTTTTCTTCATTGGAAAATTGACTATCTTAGAATAAGAGCATTATTGACAACAAAAATCATTTATTGACAAAGAATATATTGGATGGTTTTCAAAATGTTACCTACGTCAATAATTTTTTGAATAAACGAAATCATAATTCACATAAATCTTCAAATTCTCGTATCATTTGTTGCACTATGGTAAAAAGGAAGCATTTTTAGAAATGTGTACATCGACAGTAAAATGTCAATGGGGCTTAACTCCAAAAAACTTTCACAAAAATTTGGTACTAATAGAATCTATTCATTAATACCAAACTCGCGCGACCGGTTGGAAGTTAAGACTCACTCTGCCACTTGCCACCTTGACTGCAGAAATTAAACGAACTTGAAAGATATTAATACGCTTTTTGTGAGCTAGAATCTTGAACTAAAGATGGAGAAAAGATAACACGAGTGATAAATTATTCATAATTACTATTTTATCTATTCATGATACGCAACAAACAAAAACTATGAGAAATTCAAGATATAATTTTATACTTAATTTTCTAGCAACATCTGAAAATGTGTAGCTCTTTCCCTTTGGCTATTTTATAAAATTTTCGATGCAATTTGCGGCCAAATCAAAACTAGGTTTCAAAAGTTTGAAAAACATAGCCTTTCTTCAGCTCCTGGATATTTAAAAACAGGAAGACAACGTAAGGAAATTTCCTGAGTCAGCTTTTAAATCATTGCAAGATAATTATGGAGACTATTTTGATATTCCTCGCTTGAGAAGTGAGCTTTGGTTTTTGTATGCTGAATCTTGAGTTGAAAGGAAAAACCTGCGAACGAGTTATTTCACTATTTGCGAAATGCCAAGCTAGCTAGATACAGCCCAACATCAACTGAAGAAGTTTTGTAAATTAGCTTCGAGTCTTCGAGCGACGAGCGAATCAGCTGAGCGTTCTTTCTCCCATTTGAAAAGAATACAAAACTACGCAAGAAATGCGCGAGGTTAAGATAGACTTAATAGTCTAGCTTTAATCTCGATTTAGAGAAAGCTTCTCAAAGAAATGAAGAACGATCGTTTCTATGAAGACGTAATAAATTTATTCAATCGAAAGGATAAGAAGATTGAATTAACATATAAATAAGGTAAATATTTCCTTTTTTTTTTTTTATCATTACCTAGGTATCCATTTCATCTTTAATATAATTGGTGTTTACATGCAATTAATATGGACCTTGATTCACCACCTGATATATATTTTTCGCTAAACAATATAAACGTTTGGTAATCTGTTTAAAATGATTCCCTATCACAATACATCACCGCACGCCCCTGATTATACTGTATGTATATCAGTGGCGACTGGCGTATAGGAGCGATGGAGCGGTCGCTCCCCCTTGCTTGAAACGATAAATATTAATTTAACAGATAAAAAATATATTAATTTTAAGATATTAAAATAAATATTCTTGAAATATATTTTAAAAATTCATGTGGCATATCATGATTCATGAGGCATTTTGAGTAAGCCTTCATACAGTACATAATATTCTAAACTTATAGCATAGCTTCAAATAGCGTACCGCTGTTTGAATACAAAATAATATTGCAGCCGAATGGAGCGATAGATTTTTCGCTCAAGTAAATATAAATTATATTTTACTGTTGTAATGAAAATATAAGTACAATCGCGAATTTTTTTTATAATAACTTTATTTTTACTAATAGTTACTTCAGTAATAATGATATAAGCCATTTATATGTATTTTATTAAAATTATTACTTATTTGTAATTAACTAGAATTGTACGTCTGGCATAGCCGCATATGTTAATACAAGTACAGTACTCTGTGAGCGGCAGTTGGATTCGCACTAGCCTATTGTGAGTCCGTGTTGTCGTACAGTGGTACATTATTATAGTCAAATTTATTATAGTCAAATTTATTCAACAATTATTTTTATATTTTATTAAAATATTTTTTTAATACAAATTTATGGCTTCTTTTGACATATAAGTACCGTACGGAAGCACCATGTGATTGTTTATGTACTACAATTCTAAAAATTATAAATTTTATGAAATCGCACACCCCATACATTTACACCACGAGTCGCCACTGATGTATATATATGTTAAACACAGACCGTGCATAGAACAAGGAACTCTTCTGGGAAATTACATCCACTATAGTTCGAATAAGTAATGATAAATGACAAATGCTATAGGTTTTACATAGTTTTACATAGTTTACATAGTTTACATAGTTTTTTACATGTTTACATGCAATTAATATGGACCTTGATTCACCACCTGATATATATTTTTCGCTAAACAATATAAACGTTTGGTAATCTGTTTAAAATGATTCCCTATCACAATACATCACCGCACGCCCCTGATTATACTGTGTATATATATATTATATATTATATATATATATATATATATATATATATATATGTTAAACACAGACCGTGCATGGAACAAGGAACTCTTCTGGGAAATTACATCTACTATATATATAGTTCGAATAAGTAATGATAAATGACAAATGCTATAGTTTTTTCTTTTTCATGATGGAAAACCCAACGTGAGCACCGGGTTACTCGCAAAGAGGCCCCAAAATATAGCTTCCCTCACCAGCTATCTGCAAAGCAGATAAGATCCAGCTTTGGGACAGGATAGATAGTTGGTGAGGGAAGCTGTATTTTGGGGCCTCTCTGCGAGTAACCCGGTGCCCACGTTGGGCTTTCCATCATGAAAAAGGAAAAACTATAGTATTTGTCATTTTTTATCGTTACTTATTTGAACTATAGTGGATGTAATTTCCCAGAAGAGTTCCTTGTTCCATGCACGGTCTGTGTTTAATATATAAGTTTCTCAGGGGGACCATTCTGAGTTTGTGTGTATATATATATATATATATATATATATATATATATATATATATTATATATAAAATCACGTTTAATTGTGAAATTCATCCCATATATATATATATATATAAACACAAGTCTGCATTTCAAACCAAAGTACGAGATGTTTTATTTCTATTTACGTGATCTTATACAATTTTGCCATGCTGATTTCAAATTTTACAACCATTTTTATGTATGACGTCAGAGTTTTTCACAAAATATAAGTCAGATATAGGGATGGGCCGGATATCCGGTAACTATGTTTTTTATATATCCAGCTATCCGACTGGATAGCAGAAAAAAAAATATATATATTATTATATATATAAATATATATATATATATATATATATATATATATATATATATATATATATATTGCTGCATGCATGTATATATTGAGCATGGAAAATGGGCAAAATAACGAATATTTACCCTAATTTGTAATTTGTATTAAGGTATAAAATACATTAGACAATGTCACATTAAATTTATTATATCTATATGGTATAGGCATAATTATCTATACCTACACAAATAAGAGACTAAATAAAAATATACATTTAAAAACCTCATATAAAACCAGACATTTTTGCTAGTTTCAAATTATATCAGTAACGGCACGTAATCTCACATCTCGCATAGGTGCCTATATCTTCTCATAAGTAAACGAACCATAAAACATTATACATTTGTATCCATTGTTGCTTTTAACTTTACGAATTACAATATAGTTTAATACTAAAAATGACAACTTAATATAAATGGCAAGAAGGATCACAATTACAAAACATGCACAACACAAATTACGCAATATAGTTTATACACATTAACTCAACATTTATCAGTAAATCAAATGCGTCATAAACGCCGTGTTGGCCTGATAAAATACTCAATCGTATTCCTTCATCATTAAATAGGACCATATAGACAACGATTTAAAGTGTAAACATCGGCGACAGATAAGAAATAAGGAATGCTGCCAACCCTGCCTAGTCGCCATTTATTAATTATGAAGAAAATATTAACAATAACATTAAGACACGCGTTATATTATACGATATTAGTGATGCGATACAGATATTGCATTATTGTATTTGTAATAATCAAAAGCAATAAGAATAAAATCCTGTTTATATTTACGACAAGTATAATTATTAATTTATTTAAGTTTTTATCTTACGTACCATTTTTTGTTTGTGTATTTTATTGCGACCATACTGTCGCCAACATGTGATGGGATGTTGGCGACTTTTCACCTCTGAACGTATTATCTTATACCAATTTTAAAAACTTACTCTACTTTCAAATATAGATTAGTTTTTCAGCAACTATCTGGCTACCAGTCACACCGGATATCCGAACCAGGTCTTTTTCCTTCATCACCGGATATCCGGTAAATTTGCTATCCGGCCCATCGCTGGTCAGATATATTCATAGTATGTATTAAACAACTAAATTTCCAAAAGTACAAAATTATAAGAAATACAAAGATAATACATTTCAAAGTAAATTCATCTTTGATACTTAACTGATGCATAATAGATCAATCATAATTGATCAGTAGAAGAAAATCGTCGTTTGTTTGCTCACTTCTCGCGCTGCATTTCTTCAGAGCCTTCCCGTTTCAGGGACCAGCAGTAGTAGTCTGCCATCATGTTGACATCCCACTTTCCTTGGTATCTTTTTTCCAGTCTTGATATCATGGTGAAACCTTTCTCCTTGTTCCTCACTCACACCACCCAAGTTTTCAGGAAAATAGTCCAAATGCGAGTGAAGGAAGTGAACCTTTAGACTCGTGTTGCAGCCTAGCATTTCAAATTTTATATATATATATATATATATATATATATATATATATATAAATATATATATATATATATATATTATCTGCATATAAATATAACGAATAAATCATTCTATGTAATATTGCATAATTGCATGTGTGTGTTTATATACCACCCATACAAAATGAGTGATAGGTATTTGGCAAAAAACTGTACGTGATGAGAGAAAATGGATGTGATTTTTGGATTCAGCAGACCTGAATTGATAAAAAAACAGTTGTGTTGAAACATCAGATATGTTGCATACCAGTGTAATTAGTTATATATATATATAATATATATATATATATATATATATATATATATATAATTTCAATAACATTTCGACTGTACAGGGTGGGCCGTAAGTTTCCATACATAGGAAAAATAAACATTTTTTTATGGACAACCATTTTTATTTATACAATATGCTCTACATGGTTGCCATTGTTTTGAAAACACATTTCAATACGTGTTCCCCACTGTTGTTGAACACGCATTAGCACAGTTGACGTTATGCTTGTAATGGCGTTGGTGATACGTTCCTTTAGATGATTTATGTCTCGTATCTTTTCCTGATACACCATGGCCTTCAAGTGCCCCCAAAGATAGAAATCAAGGGGGGTGAGATCTGGGGATCTGGGAGGCCACTCCACAGGACCACGCCGACCAATCCAAGCATCCGGAAACTGCTGCTGATCCAAATACCGACGCACGTGAAGACCATAATGAGGTGGAGCTCCATCTTGCTGGAAGTAAACTGGGAAGTTACCTTCCTCGTTTAGCAGGGATGGGAAAATCTCTTCTTGCAACATGTTAAGATACCTTTCGGCATTAAGATTTCCACTGACAAAAATTGGTCTAATTCTGTCACCCCATATCCCGGCCCACACCATCACTTTACCGGCACCTTGCATCTTCGTCGGACTCAGCCAGTTAGGGTTAGCATTACTCCAATAACGTATGTTTTGCCGATTAACCTCTCCATTGACGTAAAAATTTGCTTCATCAGTAAACAAGATCTTACAAACGCATATTCTTAGGGTATCTGAAACATAAAAACAAACGTTTAAATTTTCCTATGTATGGAAACTTACGGCCCACCCTGTATATTGATTTTTAATAGTATAATGAAATTTTTTCAAAATTCATACGAATGTAATAATAATAATAACTAGAGGGGGAAGCGCCCCTGACTCCCGTTCGCTTTTTTAATGTTACAATGGGTTGAAAGATAATTTATGTAGAATAGGCTACCGCGAAACTACCTTAAAAATTATTTTTGCTGGAAGGAAAAATGGTAAAGATTTCTGCTCTTCTCTCATGTCCCATAATTATCTTAGAAAAACGTAATCTGAGATGCTCTTGGCGTTCCCCGAACCTCGATCTGTCTAAATGTTACAGCGCTTTAAAGACACCTAATGTCAAATTCCTCAAAATCTATCTTTGAAATTATTTTTGCTGGAAGCAAAAATGATGAAGATTTCTGATCCGCTCTCTTTATTCCCATACGTAAGCCACAGCAAAGACAACCTCCCAGCTCTGGGCGACACTGGGATTCGAACCCACGACTCAACGGAGTCTCTGCATTACCGGTTTATATGAAAGAAATTGTATTCTGAGCACACGCGCGCGCACACACACACACACACACACACACACACACACACAGAGTAGTGTTTTATTTGTTGTAATGATTTTTTGGAGCAAGTGTAGTTTACGTCGCCCTGACGCAAAATGGGACACAAACTATTCTAGGTCAAAGTTGGGGAACGTAAACTACACTAGGATCTTCAGGAGACATTTTTTTAATGAATCCATGAAATAAAACGTTAAAACTAACGAAACTATTACGACTTAACCTAACCAATCGTGTATATATATATATATATATATATATATATATATATATATATATATATATATATAAAAGCTATTGACTTCTCCTTAGGGAAACGGAGCTTACAGATGAACAGAAGGACCAACACAACGGCAAACATTTTCATTTATTTTTTGTACTTCAGACGTTTCGACAAATCTTTTGTCATCATCAGTGAATTAAGTCTTGAAACCTTAAAACAAAAGTAAAAAGTGAAAAGTGAAAATTACATCAATACAATATTAAAACCATTAAAATTAAAACCTTAAAGCAAAATGAAAATTGCATCAATACAAAATTAAAATCATTTAAATTTCATCACTATAAAAACTAAAATTAAATTAAATTACCTCAATAGGTAAACATTGTATATTTACCTATTGAGGTAATTTAATTTAATTTTAGTTTTTATAGTGATGAAATTTAAATGATTTTAATTTTGTATTGATGCAATTTTCATTTTGCTTTAAGGTTTTAATTTTAATGGTTTTAATATTGTATTGATGTAATTTTCATTTTTCACTTTTGTTTTAAGGTTTTAAGACTTAATTCACTGATGATGACAAAAGATTTGTCGAAACGTCTGAAGTACAAAAAATAAATGAAAATGTTTGCCGTTGTATTGGTCCTTATATATATATATATATATATATATATATATATATATATATATATATATATCTATATATATACAGGGTGGGCCGTAAGTTTCCATACATAGGAAAAATTAAACGTTTGTTTTTTTTTATGTTTCAGATACCCTAAGAATATGCGTTTGACGTAAGATCTTGTTTACTGATGAAGCAAATTTTTACGTCAATGGAGAGGTTAATCGGCAAAACATACGTTATTGGAGTAATGCTAACCCTAACTGGCTGAGTCCGACGAAGATGCAAGGTGCCGGTAAAGTGATGGTGTGGGCCGGGATATGGGGTGACAGAATTATTGGACCAATTTTTGTCAGTGGAAATCTTAATGCCGAAAGGTATCTTAACATGTTGCAAGAAGAGATTTTCCCATCCCTGCTAAACGAGGAAGGTAACTTCCCAGTTTACTTCCAGCAAGATGGAGCTCCACCTCATTATGGTCTTCACGTGCGTCGGTATTTGGATCAGCAGCAGTTTCCGGATGCTTGGATTGGTCGGCGTGGTCCTGTGGAGTGGCCTCCCAGATCCCCAGATCTCACCCCCCTTGATTTCTATCTTTGGGGGCACTTGAAGGCCATGGTGTATCAGGAAAAGATACGAGACATAAATCATCTAAAGGAACGTATCACCAACGCCATTACAAGCATAACGTCAACTGTGCTAATGCTGTTCAACAACAGTGGGGAACACGTATTGAAATGTGTTTTCAAAACAATGGCAACCATGTAGAGCATATTATATAAATAAAAATGGTTGTCCATAACAAAATGTTTATTTTTCCTATGTATGGAAACTTACGGCCCACCCTGTATATATATAACACACACACACACACACACACACACACACACACACACACACACACACACACACACACACACACACACGATTGGTTAGGCCAAGTCGTAATATTTTCGTTAGGTTTAACGTTTTATTTGATTAGGTATACGCGGACAAACTTGGGGAACATAAACTACACTAGGATAATGTAGGGGGACGTAAACTATACTTGCTCCGATTTTTTATTTGTATTAACACGATTTTTGTTTATTTTTCGTGATTTTTGTTATATTGAATTTGTACTGTACTAGAAACTTTAACGGCTCTCCTATTTTGGCCCACGTTTAACCGCACTTTACTCCAGTACCCTATGTCTTGTTAAGCCTAACCGTAAGGGGAAAACGAAACTCAAAACAGATTTTATATGATTTTATTCAATTTAACTTTTAAAACGCGATGATTAAAAGTTAGGGCGAATTAAGATGAAAGAGAGAGAGGTTGTTAAGGCGGCCAAACCGACTATAATTAACAAAATTTACATTAAGCCAAACTATGAAACATAACACGTCTTACGATCACAAATATCAGAGAAAACCTATTTGAAAATGAGACGCATGGTTGCCAACTGTAAATTTTAAAACAAATTACTCTCTGGGCATACCAAGTACGAGCTTAAAACTAATTTATCTCTCTCTCTCTCTCCCGGCAGTTAATATAAAACATATTTCCAATTAATAATCATGTCAAATTGCATTAATTAACAATCACATTAATTCAACTTATAACACACACACACACACACACACACATATATATATATAGTGTGTATATATGTATATATTACAGGGAATCTGTGTAACTAGGAATTTCATGAAATCCCTAAAATGTTCAGGGACTTCATGTAAGGTTAAGTCGTGATATTTTCGTTAAACCTACGAGAAAATCATTGAATGCCTGGTTAGGCCACCTGTACGCCCTTGACGACTGGTTACGTTCAGTCGTGATATTTTCGTTAAAACTAACGAAACTATCACGACTTAACCTTACATGAAATTCCTGAACATTTTAGGAATTATGAAATCCCTAGTTACACAAATTCCTTGTAAGGTGTGTCTGTGTGTGTGTGTGTAACAAGGTTACAAGGAACTCTTCTGGGAAAATTAAATCCCAACAGTCCGAATAAGTAATGGTAAATGATAAATCCTCAGTTTTTCTTTTTCATGATGGAAGCCCAACGTGGGCAACGGATCACTAGCAAAGAGGCCCTAAAATATAGCTTCCTTCACCAGCTATCTGCTAAGCAGATAGGACGCAGCTTTGGAAAAGGGTCTAGGGTTTAAAACCACCTAGACAGCTACATTGAAAACCGCAACATACAGGAGAAACTCCTTGCATTTTCGTCAAATCAAATACATCACAGAAAAAGCATAACTGTTGTATTTTTAGCCAAAAACCAAAACTTAACCTTTACTGCCCAAATATTTTGTGGGGTTAAATTATGAATGTGTATATTTGAAAGGTTAGAAATTTATCCTTTTGGGCAGTAAAAAGGGTTAAACAACCTGAACCGGAAAATCTGAGCGTCCACTTTTCAAGGCACTTAACACGTCCATTTAATGTGCTGCTACATCTCAGAATGGTCCCCTAAGAAAATTTTATGTTCCCAGAAGAGTTCCTTGTTCCATGTATGATCTGTGTATAACAAAACTTTTTCAGGGGATCATTCTGAGTTGTAGCGCATATATATATATATATATATATATATATATATATATATATATATCGGGTCATCCCATAAGTAATGTCTTTTTTTAGATCGGAATTTGAAGGACAAAAAAAAACAACTGAAACTTTTTAATCTAGTATATATTCTCCATCGGAATCAATGACACCCTGCCAACGTCCTACAAGCTTTTCAATGCCATGTTTATAAAATTCCGGCGGTTTTGAGGCAAAAAACGTACAAAGACTGGCGTGCAGGTCATCTAAACTTCTAAAGAAGTATACTGTTTCTCGTCAAGATAGTTTTGCAGACTCCTGAAGAGATGATAATCTGAAGGCGCAAGGTCTGGAGAATATGGAGGATGTGGAAGTTTTTCCCACCCAAGTTCCTCAATTTTTGCAGAGGTGATCCGAGCGGTATGAGGACGTGCGTTGTCGTGGTGGAACACGATTCCTTTCCGATTAACCAAAGGTCTCTTTTCTTTTAGTGCAGTGTTCAATCGATCCACTTGTTGACAGTAGACTTGAGCGGTGATTGTTCGGTTGTGTGGTAAGGTTTCAAAGTGTATTACACCACCTTTATCCCACCAAACACTAAGCAACACCTTCTGAGGGTGAAGATTTGGTTTTGGCTGTGGTGTCGCTGGTTCTCCGGCACAAACCCACCCATTCTGGTACAGTATCCACTTTTCATTACCAGTCACTAAACGGTGCAAAAACGGATCTTGGAGTTCACGGGAATGAAGAGCTGTGCTAATGTTTACCCGCACCCTCAAATTGTCGACCGACAATTCATGTGGCACCCATTTTCCTAACTTGGGCACTTTCCCGAGTTGTTGCAAATGTCGATGGATGGTGGACGGGGATGAATTGAGTTTCTGGGCCAATTCCTCGACAGTTGTTGAACAGTCTTCTTCAAGTGCGGCCAACAGCAGGTCATCATCAAACTCAGCAGGGCGTCCAGAGCGTGCTGCATCTGTCAAACAGCAGTCACCATTCCTAAACTTTTGAAACCATCTTTGACATTTCCTCACATGCAGAATAGCGTTGCCATAAACTTCCTGAATGTTTCGCGTTGCTTCAGTAGCACTATTCCCTTTTTTGAACTCGTAAAGCATTATATGCCTGATATGCTCTTCTGATACCGTCATGTTTATGAGGGGTTCACATAAAGCAAAACACACGTCTTCACTGGTCAAGGTCTGTAAAGTATGTAGCGAAACATGATAGATCTCTTAGATATAACCTTCGGAAAATTTATCCTTAAACCGAGTAGGACTAGTTTAAACTTTATCGTAAAAAACGACATTACTTATGGGATGACCTGATATATATATATATATATATATATATATATATATACAGGGTGTCCCGTAAGTCTGGACCCATAGGGAAAAATAATAAAAATTACAAAATAGTCCAAAAATTTATTACATAATCTGTTCAAAGTGTCCGCTGTTGTGTCGCACACATAGTTGAAGACGCAATCTCCACTGCGACAGCACTTTCTGAATCACAGTCGCAGAAATTTCTTGACACGCCTCCACAATGCGTGCTTTAAGGTGGAAAATGTTCTGAAGTTTGACCTCGTACACTTTGGCTTTCAAGTGGCCCCAAATAAAACTCCAGCGGAGTAAGATCATAATAAAAAAATAATAAAAATAATAATAAAAATAATAAAAATATATTATAAATAAATTTTTGGACTATTTTGTAATTTTATTATTTTTCCCTATGGGTCCAGACTTACGGGACACCCTGTATATATATATATATTATATATATATATATATATATATATATATATATATATATATCAGGCATGTGGTAATTGTAGTTTGTAATTGTAATTAATTACATTTTTCATGTAATTGACAAGTAATTGTAATTGACTACCTAAAATGTAATTGCAATTAATTACATTTGGAAACCAAGGTAACTGATACAATTACAGTCCATTACTTTCAATTACATGAATATTAAAGTTAATGGGTCATACTTATAGTTTAAACTACTAGCTCCTCATGTCTGAAGAAGCTTTCTTTTGAAATAAAATGTTATTCTTTTTATTTGAAATAAAATGTTGCATTTATTTCAAATGTTCCTCACTAAAGTGCCAGTTTTTTGCCCTTATTATTTTGATAAAATAAAGGATCACCCGAAAGAAGGCTGGGGGCCCTGATCTTCAGGTGATCCAAAATAAATGCCAGTTCTTTTGTCTTATATTCATATTTTTTGAGTGCCTTATCTTCGGTTTTATTAGACCATATCACATACATATGTCCAATTGTCCATAGCAAGAATTGCTTGATGAAAAATACAGTTCCGTGCAATGTTAAAAAAAAGAGGTACATTTTATTGACCTAATATTATTAAGTTTTCATTGAAGATGATGGCCAAAACTGAAAATGGAATCGAAATACGTAGGTAGAAAAGCATATGGCATAAATGAAATAGTGCGTATTTATGAACAAAAAAAATGCAATTCTTCCTCATTGTAATTGCGTTTAATTACTTTACTAAGTAACTGTAATTAAGTATTTCACCATCTATAATAATTGTAACTAAGAATGTCAAGTAGGTAACTTTAATTAATTACATCGACTGAGTAACTAACTGCCCCATGCCTCATATATAGATAGGGTGTTTCAAAAAATGTTAACATTTATTTGGGGTTTTATTTTTTATTTCCAATTTATTTGTAAACATTTTTTGTGATGCAAACAGTGCTTCATACAGTCTCTACTTACTGTCCACGGATATCTATGCATCAGTGGCGGCTTTTCAAAGGAGGCATGGGAGGCCGGGCCTCTTCTGTTTCTATCACTATAAACTATGAAAGGACTTTATTGATAGTATTAATTCTATACGATCGTGACGCGCAGAAAGTATGGCATTTAATACTTTGTAATCTATTCTATTTATATAGCATATATTATAGACAATTTTGGGCCTCTCTACTCTCCCTGACCACCAGCCGCCACTGCTACGCATATATGAAAGCGGTCAAACGTCGCTTCCAGAACCCTAAGGCGCATCTCTGGTGGTATTGATTGGATAACATCCGTAATTCTTTCCCATACGAGTGTTAACATTTTTTTGAATCACCCTGTATATATTTGGGTAGGACAAATTACACCAAAATAGAGTTGCGGAAATAATACATCCGTAAAACGATGCTCCGTACCTATACCCGCCATAAAATCACCAACATTTTTCATTTTCAATATCGTCCATCCTCGCAACTTGACCAGTTACAATTGTCGCGTAAAGATACGGTAAAACTTTCTATTGACAGCATTACTTACACATTACAATGATGAACGATGCATTATACGCGCATTACAATGGTCTCTGTACGAGCTTTCGAAAGATACCACACTCGTTCATTAGTTCACGTAGACATTGCTCTACGAGCAATTATTACAAAAGTACGATGCATGTGGGGTCCCCTTCGAAAAGAAATGCGTCATAAACGGCGCACAGCAGAGACATACCATATACTTTTCCTGAAAGTAGAGGAGCATACCTAAAATTCGTTTCGAAAACATTTCAAGGTCTATTTTTTGGCGAATTTTTTCGCACTTTGATGGGTTGCCCCGCGACCACAAATAATGGAATTTGGCTGAATGACAATAATTCAAAACAATATATTTTTCTTAACATTCCCGCTAATTTCCTTCATGATCCAATGAAAGGCGAAGATTTTAGCATAATACTATTCATACAGATAATACTATTAATAATAGCAAAATTTCGAGATAAAAGTCTTAGCTTCTTTCATGGAGAACTTTTTTCATTTCTATCAATTTTGCTGTGGCGCGAATATTTTTAAATTGATACACTGACCCATAGTAAAAAATTATGAGATTCAGCCGGTTCGAATAAATTCCAAGATATTCATAGTGGCAACATTTCCACAAAGTTTCATGAAGATGGTGTGATAGGTAAAGCCTGTAACCTTGACCGTTGAATAATAATAATAAATAATAATAATAATAATAATAATAATAATCATAATAATAATCATAATAATAATAATTCTGTTCCGCAGAAATCTTAATAATAATCCATTTACATGCACAAAATTATCGCTCTCTCCACTTCCAAAATTATTATTTTACTCAAACGAACGATGAAAATATATTTGTTTTACAATAAATTTTATCGTAGTAATTTATATATACATGACTTATAATCCCAATTACTGTAGAATTAAAACAAGAATTACGTCGGAACTACATCAATGTTCCCTCCCATTTGTGGCCTTTGCTTTTTATGCAAGGATTCTTTCTTATGATACATCCGTTCAGTGATGGTACGCGCGTACGTGAAGTTTCAGTAATTTTTGTCGTGGTTCAAAACTTCCGGCGCGGACCTTCATTTGACCTTTAAATTTTAATGCGGGAACCCGATTCTTTCCGAAAATACATCGTCTCGCGATGATCCAGGCGCGTGTGAAGTTTCACTAAATCATGTTGGCGGTTGGTTCAAAAGTTATAACCCGGACAGGAAAGTATGACAGACGGACGGAGACACAAATGCAAATTTATTCGGTCGGGAGCGTAATTACAATCAAAATTAAGAGTTAAAATGATTACCGTATAAATGGGATAAAAAAAACTATAAAAAGAAAGTTTACTTCAATGTACGCAATTCTGTAGCCGTTATCATTCACTCTTGGCTTTCATTTAAATTGGTAAATAGATTCTAGTAGCTTTAGGTCTACATCACAGTACGCTCTAACGACAATACTAAAATATAAACTGTTAAGCGGATGGTTGTTTTAAAAGAATGATCACGGATGGTTGAGTTGATTGGTCAGCCAACTTAGAACCAGTCTCTTATGTTACGTTAAGAAATAATATGTATGGCAGGATATTGGTGCTTCTTTTCATCCTGAAATTACGGCTCCCAAGGAACAAGCCTATTTCATAAACACACACACACACACACACGATATCGCCAGCGACCTTGTCTCGGTGAGTAACCTCGTTTACCTGTTAAGTGAAATGAAGGTCGGGGATTCGACTCTCGATGGTGCTCATAAATATTAATCCAGGAGTTAGAGCGATTTACTACCACATACGACGAAATATTCTGAACACAGATTATTATATATATATATATATATATATATATATATATATATATATGTATGTATGTTTTAAATGTGTGTGTGTGTTTCTTTAACGAAGAGAAACACGGAACAAGTAGCATCGCTGAACTCCCACAAAAAAACTTTTCGCCTCAACTAAAAACAGGTGTTGCACTAAAGACATATACCAAAAGGTTTTATAAGGCCTCAAAAACCCAAAAACCCCAATAATTTATAATTAAATATAATAAATTATTTCATTACCAATTGGAACGACTGAAGTTTAAAAAAAAATCGCATACAAATACATATGGAACACTGTCACGCGCAAAACACTAATTTTAAAAAAAATATATATCCGCGTATATTTAAAAATTTTCCCTACATAAAAATTCACATCCAAGACAAAATCCCCAACTTATCCACGTTGGCTTATGTCGCCACTCAGCCTACTGTATGAGTCGGTTATGCCACATGTGTGTGTGTGTGTGTATATATTATATATATGTTAAACACAGACCGTGCATGAACAAGGAACTCTTCTTGGAAAATTAAATCCACTATATCCGAATAAGTAATGGTATTTGTCATTTACCATTACTTATTCGGACTACAGTGGATTTAATTTTCCCAGAAGAGTTCCTTGTTCCATGCACGGTCTGTGTTTAACATATAAGTTTCTCAGGGGACCATTCTGAGTTTGTGTGTATATATATTATATATATATTATATATATATATATATATATATATATATATTAGTGATGGGACGATTAATCGGAATCGAGAATCGGAAGAATCGAGCATTTTTCAGGAATCGGAATCGGAATCGAGAGAATTGTACCATGATTTCCGATTCTTAAAACGATTCTTTAACTTGCTTTTGATTGCTTTTTGAGTAAAAGGATTTTTTTTAAACTTTTAATTGAACCAGTTTTGCAATGTAACTTTAAAATTTAAATGAAAGAGGATAACAAATTTTATTTTTATTGTATTGTAGCTATACATTAAAACATGTATATCCATGATGTGTAATCAAGAAGATTAAAATGAATTGTTACAACTTAGTTGATTTTTATTTTTAAACCAATCTATTATAATTTATAATTTATATTACCATACTCATAATGTAAATAGTTAATCTTATCAGAGTAAAATATGACAATTTCCAGAAAAACAAGTATAGAATTATATTTAAAAATATTGAGAATCGGAATCGGAATCGAGAATCGTATCGGAATCGGAATCGTTACAAATTTTGGTATCGTCCCATCACTAATATATATGCGACTCGGTGATATAGTGGTTAGCGTCGCTGACTACGAATTCATCGGCCCCGGGATCGAGACCCGGTGACGGTAGGCGGCACGCAGCAAAACTCAGCTGTTCATCCTTCCACACAATAAAGAAAGTGGTTGGTAGATAAATGGGTACCCTGGGTAGCTGGTGGGGCGTGGTTCGGATTCCACGTTAAACTGTAGGTCTAAGGTGGAGTGAAAAGCTTGACCTTCGTCAGACTGAACAATTCCGGCAGAAGCAAACCAAAGGTTATGAAAGGTATATATATATATACAGGGTGGGCCGTAAGTTTCCATACATAGGAAAAATTAAACGTTTGTTTTTATGTTTCAGATACCCTAAGAATATGCGTTTAACGTAAGATCTTGTTTACTGATGAAGCAATTTTTACGTCAATGGAGAGGTTAATCGGCAAAACATACGTTTGGAGTAATGCTAACCCTAACTGGCTGAGTCCGACGAAGATGCAAGGTGCCGGTAAAGTGATGGTGTGGGCCGGGATATGGGGTGACAGAATTATTGGACCAATTTTTGTCAGTGGAAATCTTAATGCCGAAAGGTATCTTAACATGTTGCAAGAAGAGATTTTCCCATCCTGCTAAACGAGGAAGGTAACTTCCCAGTTTACTTCCAGCAAGATGGAGCTCCACCTCATTATGGTCTTCACGTGCGTCGGTATTTGGATCAGCAGCAGTTTCCGGATGCTTGGATTGGTCGGCGTGGTCCTGTGGAGTGGCCTCCCAGATCCCCAGATCTCACCCCCCTTGATTTCTATCTTTGGGGGCACTTGAAGGCCATGGTGTATCAGGAAAAGATACGAGACATAAATCATCTAAAGGAACGTATCACCAACGCCATTACAAGCATAACGTCAACTGTGCTAATGCGTGTTCATCAACAGTGGGGAACACGTATTGAAATGTGTTTTCAAAACAATGGCAACCATGTAGAGCATATTATATAAATAAAAATGGTTGTCCATAAAAAAATGTTTATTTTTCCTATGTATGGAAACTTACGGCCCACCCTGTATGTATATATATATATATATAATATATTATTATATATATTATATATATATATATATATATACGCGCAAAAAATGGACAAATGGAAAATGAATTTGCAAATATAGCCTATGTATACAGTATGCAATTTATGTCTACATTAATATTAAATATCGGAGTGGCTCGGGGTTCCTTTCCAGGAGTACTGGATAGAACAGAGCTTCTTTGCTTCCTCGTTTTAAATAAGTATTGCAGATACCCTCGAGGTATTTGTTAGGGATGTGCCGGATATCCGGTTACGATCCGGTTTTTTCCGGATATCTGGCACTTTTTGCACTATCCGGTATCCGGCCGGATAGTGGCACTATCCGGTCGGATATCCGGCACTTTTAATTTTAATTAAATATCTTAGATGATGAATCCTTAATAAACATTTTTATAGGTAGCTACAAAGTAATAGCATTATTATTAGTATTATTATTATTATTAGCTATATTGTTAGTTTTAACCTCTCTATCTGCAACAATGGCGACCCAAAGAGAGAAGAAATAAGTTTAATAATCAAGGGATCCAAAGAAGTGGTTATGACAACCACCCTAACACAATAATAATAAACAGAACTGAGAATTAAATTGATCTAATTGAGCTGAACAGATCAAAAATTTAAATACATCTGTAACATTGACATATCATGATATCACACATTATAGAAAAATGAAGACAAGCAATCAATAGTATGGCAATATGTTGAAAAATAAATGAAAATAGACTTAATGCACGTATTTACGATTCACTATATTTCATATTTTTCATCAAGAAGATCAGTTCTTCAGCATTAGCTGGCAATAATTTGCTTCGGTTGTCTGCATATACCTGACCCGCTGCACTGAATAACCGTTCAGAGGCAACTGAACTTGGTGGTGCACTTAAATATTTAAGGACCATTGGTTTCAATGTTTCAAATTGATTGACATTGTTGCACCACCATTTCATTGGGTTGTCAGTCCTGTGTATGTTTGGTAGCGACAGATACTTATCTATTTCTGAAGTGTAGAAGAGGCAGAGTTTTTTAGCCTTTGAATGCCTATGAAGCAGAGGACACTTTGCATTGGATGAGTCTGAAGTTTGAGAAACATCGGGTAGCTGGCATGATTCGTCTGCACTGCTGCTGTCTTCTTGATCCACTGAAGTTTTTTTCACAAGTTGGTCGAAGCAAGCCCATATGTCCTCATGAGTTTCTTCAGCCAAGTTCATTGGTAAACCGACCTCTGCTACTTCTGCTTCCTCGACTTCTGCTTCAGCCCGGCTAGTAGAATGTTTCTTCTGCAGTTTTTCGTGCTCAACTAATTCTGCCACAAGCTGCTGTTTCACCCCATTGGCATCTTTCAGAAAGTGCGACTTGTAGCGGGGATCTAAAAGGGTAGCCACCGTAAAGCAGTTTTGCTCCAGGTTTACAGATTTACTGCATGTCGGTTTCATGAAACGGCCTTCCAGCGCTTCTTTCAAGTTTGCTTGACAGTTTGGATCCCACAATCTTTTGTCTTTTTGAAAGATAAGAATGTAGTGTAGCTACTGCTGGAATTACAAAACTGATCAGTTCGCTGTCTTTACTTGCTTGTTTGGTCAATTCTTCAAATGGTTGTAGCACTCGAATAATATTTTCCACCAAACCCTAGTTATAAGCGGTGAGTGTTGGAATGTCTTGTTCTGCAGCATATGCTGTCACTACCTGCCTTTGTTCATGCAGACGTTCTAACATGTAATATGTCGAATATGCTGAATCGTTAGTGGCTACAGACTCGGTCTTCTCTTCATGCAGTGCTTTGAACTTAATGCTAGGATGTTTACTTTGAATGTGATTCCACAATGGTTTTGTTGAATATGACCGAGGTGTTTTACCACGCACGATGTACCTCCCATTGTTTGTAACATCACATAATTTGCACTCCGCTTTATGTTCATTTTCCACACCACAGACTTTAAAATACTTCCAAATAATTGATTTTGATTTAGAAGACATAATTCACTTTTATTTCTAATATTAACGACTAGAAAGTCTATATTTTCACAATTTTTCTGAAATGAACAAGAAAACTAGTAATGTACAGCCTGGAGTAAGAAACAATAGTAAGGTTCCCTAAGACTAGGTACTAGGTAAAACGAGTGAGCTTTTAATAGGGGTGTGCCGGATAGTATTTTTTACTATCCGGCCGGATACCGGATAGCCGGATAATAAAAAAAAATATCCGGCCGGATATCCGGCCGGATACCGGATAATATCATTCAAATAATTCATAATTTTTTATATATTATTATAGCTATTACTTGACTAATTGACTATACTATCAAATTTTAATCACTATTTGATGTAAATTATAGCTATCTTTCAATAACTTTACTAATTACCTATATTTTATCCTTTTCAGGATTGTTTCATTGCCTAAATCATATAGCTATATAGCTAGTTAGTATTAGTTATAGGCTTACAGCAATATTTTAACATTATTTACCCCCTAAAATGGCTAGTTTTATTTGGAAAAATATTTACAATACATGAGACTAATCCAACGATAGCTATTTGCTCCCTATGTTCCAAACAGATTAAAAGGGGATCAGAGAAATTGGGTGCTAGGTGCTATAGCACAAAACCTTTGCACAATCATGCAAAGATGCTGCATTCAAAAGAATATAAAGAAGTGTCTCAACTTAACAAATCATCTGAAAATCAAAATCAACCTATAGCGACCACCTCAATGGCTCCGAAGGAGAAAAAATTAGTTGCCATGGAAAAGCAACTCACGTTAGAAGAAAGTTTTCCTTTAAGAAATTATGGGATATAAATGACTCAAAAGCTCAAGCTTTACATAAAAAGATAGGATTAATGATGGCACTGGACAACCATCCTTTTAGTTTAGTTGAACAAGATGGCTTTATAGGACTGATGGCCCACGTACAGCCAAGGTTTGCTACCAAATCGAACATATTTTTCAGAAAAAGTCATACCCAAAATCTATGAAGAACTCAAAGAAATTGTTATGAATAAATTGAAAGAAGGGAAATACATTAGCTTCACTTCCGATATTTGGACCTGCTCTTCTTCAAATGAATCATTCATTTCCTTGTCAGGTCATTGGATCATGAATGACTACACTCATTGTAATGCAGTATTGCATTCAGCTCATTTTTCAGGATCGCATACAGGAATTAATATAGCGGACAAATTGCAATCTATGTGGCAATCATGGAATATTGACAGATCAAGGCGTAATATATTGGTCAGAGATGGAGCTTCTAACATAGCTTTGGATGTGACCTTGCGGAAATACCTTCTGTTCACTGTTCAATTCATTTGCTACAGCTAGTGGTGAATGATGCATTAATGGCTCAATGATCTATAAAAGATCTTTTGGCAAAGTGTCGACGTTTAGTGACACATTTTAACCACTCCCCACTGGCTACTTCTGAATTTAAAGCTCTCCAAACACAACAGGGTCATGTTCCTCTTCTATTGGTACAAGATGTTTTAACGTGCTGGAACTCATCTTATTTGATGCTAGAACGTATGGTTAAGTTGAAAAAATCAGTTCAAATATACCTTGCTGATCATAGTGAATTACTTGTTATTTCATCTAATGAGTGGTACTTGATTGAAAATCTTTTAAAGCTTTTACAGCCATTTTTTAAACTCACCCAAGAAATGAGTACAGAATATAGTTTACTCTCTCTACTGTTATCCCAAACATGTGCGCGCTTGAAAGGTTTCTTTCAAAAATTGGCCAGGATGATCAAGGAGTCCAAACTACAAAAGATGAACTGTTGAAGTCATTGCGGTCACGATTTTTTGCCAATGAAAGCAATGAAAAAAGAAAGTGTCTAAATGTCTTAACAAATCGGAAGTATGCTCTAGCAACTGTCATTGATCCACGACTTAAATTTTTGTTTTTCAAAGATCAACAAAAGGACAATATTAAGACATGGTTAATTGAAGAAATAAATGAAATAAACAACCTAGAGAAAATTAGAGATAAATATTTTGAAGAACAGGCTCACAGCAGCGACGATTCTAATTCTTCTTCCTCCTCAATAGGAAGAAAAAAGGCAAAGTTTGATGATGATCCACTCTCTGCTTGTTTCAGGGAACTAACACAAGAAAATTCAGAAAAGATACCTGGTGAGAAAGTTTAAAAAAAGCCGTAAGATGGCTTCATTCGCAGAAATAGCAGAGGAAATTGAGCAATATGCAAAAAAAACCATATCAGACAGACGACTATCTCCACTTGAAATTTGGAAAAATGAAGAATCCTTTCCATCTCTCAAGAAAATTGCTCTAAAATGGCTAGTGACACAAGCATCTTCAGTTTTCTCAGAAAGAATGTTTTCCGAATACGGAAATATTTTTGAAGAAAAAAGAAGTACTTTGCTACCAAAGCGAGGGGAGATGCTTCTTTTTATCCATCACAATGGACGAAAATTTGATTTAAACTTGTGAATCTAGTGTCTTGAATAGTATTAATTTTTATTGTTTAATGTGAGTTTTTACTTTTTAAGGTTTTGCTATTTTAATAATTTCACTTACCTTACTGGTATATTTGATTAGGCTATATGTTTTATTTTTATATCTCAAATCTTAATAAAAGGTTTCGCTAATTCATATTTTTTCATATTGTAATTTGCAATATATATAAAAATAAAAAATAAAAATAAAAATTAAAAGTAAGGGAAGCTGGGATCTTAGCTATGCGTCACACTTTTAGCTGGACCAAACATTTTGCCTTTTTAGCAGTGTTAATATAGTTACATACTAGTAGTGGTACATGCTTATTTATCAATTATTTTAATTTTAGATTTTTGTACAACTATATTCAACTTTTGCTAGCTAAAGGCTATGCAAGCTAAGATTGGAAAGGGGCGGGCCCAGATGGTATTCCCATTACAAAAAAGACTATCATAAATATCCGGCTATCCGGCCGGATACTGACATCTATCCGGCCGGATACAGGATACCGGATAATAGCTGTTATCCGGCCGGATATCCTGCCGGATAGTGGTATCCGGCACAGCCCTACCTTTTAACATATGCATCAGGTATTATTTGCAATACCGGATATCCGATATGATATCCGGCCGGATACAGGGTATCCGGTGATCACGATTTGGCGGATATCCGATATCCGGTTATCCGGCAAAATCACTATCCGGCACATCCCTAGTATTTGTACACTATTTGGAGAAATCGAAGGGAAACCCCACTCGTACAAAATTGAGTTTGACCCGCTTGTGTGTGTGTGTGTGTGTGTGTGTGTTCTCACTGGTTTTAAGAAGTTTCTTTACTGTGCTATTTTGGGATTGGAGCGTTTATTTGTACTGAAAGCTGGCAAATTTGTGTCAATTATTTTTGGTTATATGGTATGTGAACGTTGCTATACGCAGTAGCTACTCAATATTTTAAAAACTATGGTTCGAATTCTATTCTGGGCTAAATTTTGTGAATTAATGTAAACAATGACAATTTTCATACGTTTTACGGGTTAATGATTTAAATAAAGTCGTCTAGGCATTACCTGGCGCGGTCTGGATTCCGAATGCCCTTGTGTCAACCAGTTTCACCTTCAACGAATGTTGTCACACCCAGAATTTTTTTTTTTTTTTTTTTTTTAGAAGGCACATCATATCCAACTTTCTACCTATGACGCGTCCACGATATCCTCGCTAAACAAAGTCACAGCATCGTAAAACGTATGACGTTGATTTATGAGTACAAATTTCAGGAAAAGCAGTTGTCCAAATAAAATTCGCTTGAACACGAATTACACACATACATATATAAACAGTCCCCACCAAACGTCCATTTTTCTTGACGTCAACTTACAAAGGAAAAACATGGCACATTCACAATCATCGCAGATATGTTAAACCAACAAAGACTACAAAGCCCTTTTAACGGGAGAGACAGAGAGAAACAAAACAATTTCTGATTCAAGGGGGATAAAATAAGTGAAACAAAGAGATTGTATTTGCAAATTTAAAAGACAATGCCTTTAAGGGCATTCAAGGGCTTAAAAATAACAAATATACAAATAAAAGGTTTTAATTCAGATTTGTCAAACTAATGCATAAAAAAAATACAGAACAATAACTCGTAGTAAGAATGAAGATAACCAGCACCGATAAAACCTATCTCTCACGTGATGGGGGAAAAAAAAAATTGGTTTGGACCGAAGTAGAAACTCGGGAGTAATTCCGAGTCTCATCGAGAAATGTAACCCAACGCTTCAACTCGGGTAATCTATTCCGAAACTCATTATTTCGATGAAAGGAAAGGAGCTATATACGCGTAAACCTAATCTTTATATTTTTCATAGCGTTTACGGATGAATAATGAATATTAGTTACTTTTAACCTGAAAATGAAGTTACACCGCATACCATTATCAATCTTGACGCAAATTTGAAGGAAACGCTTCTCTCGTTTCAAAGGCAATACTATCATCACTAGCGTGCCCACGCGATGGTTCCGGGATTGGCCATCGGAGAGGGAGGTTGCAAAAACCTCTTACCAAACCCCATCGTCCTTTCCCAATAAACGCCTTTTAATTTAATTTTAAAGGACTACTCGATGTTGGGCAGTAATATCGAGGTGACTGATTTAGAAAAGGACTTGGGTGTGCTAATTAGCAGCGACCTTAAGTTTACGAAACGGTGTGTAGAGGTGGAAAAGAAAGCCCAGAAACTATTGGGTTATATCAGGAGGCAATTTCAGTTTCGGAACAAGGAGATTGTGCTCTCACTGTACAATTCCCTTGTTCGGCCGTACCTGGAGTATGCTGTGCAGTTCTGGTCGCCCACCCTCAGGAAAGATATTGAGAGGCTGGAGCGAGTGCAGGCGAGGGCCACAAAGTTAATCCCTTCCGTTAGGCATATGGGCTACAATCGACGGTTACGCGCCTGAACTTGTTTTCGCTTGAAACTCGGAGGCTGCGCGGTCAACTGATCGAGGTTTTCAAGCTCTTACGAGGGTTCAACGATGTCGATTTTAGAAGTATGTTTAGTTTAAATGATAACCCAACTCGCAACAATGGTTGGAAGTTGGATTTGAAACGGTTTAGGACTAGTGTGTGGGAATTACTTTACGTATAAGATCTGTGACACATGGAACAGGTTACCTTCGGAAGTTGTGAACAGTTCCTCTGTGGATCAGTTCAAGAAAAGGTTAGACGAAATCTTGCACACTATTTGAGTGTGTAAAGACATTTAGTACCTCAATCTGCGGAAATTTCTTTTCCTATAAAATAGTTAATATCTGGAACCAACTTCCCTCAGAGGTTGTTTCCAGTCAAAGTGTAAATCTGTTTAAAAATAGGCTAGACAAAGTACTGAACACACTCATAGTTTAAGATTAAAACCTCAGAAAACTCTGCAGGAGTTCGCTTGCTCGGTGTCTCTGTGAGCAAGCTAAATATAGAGCTATTTATATATTCTCCACTTTCCTGTAAAATTTCCTTGGCTACTTTACCAGGGTCAAGGTATTTTCTTCAACCTTTTTCCGTACCTGCCTCTGGCAGGGAGGGAGCGGAGGGTGGGGAGAGAGCCTTCTACTTTACTATCCAGTTTTCTACTACTGCTAGGATAGTTGAAAGAAAAATAAACTTTTACAAAATTTTCCCTGGCTCCCGTTGCCATTGGTACCTCCTCGGTATGGGCCGCAAGGCCTTTTGAGGTACTTCTTTTCCTTGTAACTCTCTCTCTCTCTCTGAAAAGGTTAGACCAAATCTTACACACGATTTGAGGGTGTAGAAAATTTTCCATGGCACCCGTTGCCATTGGTACCTCCTCGGTATGGGCCGCAAGGCCTTTTGAGGTACTTCTTTTCCTTGTAACTCTCTCTCTCTCTCTCTCTCTCTCTCTCTCTCTCTCTCTCTCTCTCTCTCTCTCTCTCTCTCTCTCTCTCTCTCTCTCTCTAGTTGTAGGTAAATTATTAGAGGGGATAATAGCGGATAGGATCGTTGACCATTTGGATTCGTACAAGCTGCTTGGGGACTCCCAACATGGGTTTAGACGGCATAGGTCGTCTCACCAACTTCCTCGAGTTTTTCCACGTCATGTTGAGTGAGTATGATAAGAGTAGGGCGATTGATATACTTTATCTCGACTTTCAGAAAGCCTTTGATAAGGTACCTCACCGCCGGCTAATGGCGAAAGTGCGCGCGCTGGGTATCGGTGGGGAAGTAGGTAGGTGGATTGAAAACTGGCTGAAGAATAGGCGGCAGAGGGTTGTAATTAAAGGAGCTAGTTCGGGTTGGGCCTCGGTCACTAGCGGGGTTCCTCAGGGTTCCATTTTGGGGCCGCTGTTGTTTGTCATTTACATAAATGATATCGACGGTGGCATCGTCAGTCGGATCGCCAAATTTGCTGATGACACCAAGCTTGGGGCCAATGTTGGGACGCCGGAGGCGATCGAGGAACTGCGTGCGGACCTAGGTAGGATAGGAGAGTGGTCCGAAAAATGGCAAATGCCGTTTAACTTGGGTAAATGCAAGGTGATGCACATTGGCTACGCCAATCCCAAGTCGGACTACTCGATGTTGGGGAGTAATATCGAGCAGGGTTGTGGAGTCGGAGTCGTGAAGTCGCACGTTTCAGGGCGGAGTCGGAGTCGAATTTTTACAATGTGTGGAGTGGGAGTCGGAAATTTTGGACCGACTCCACAACCCTGATATCTAGGCCACTGATTTGGAAAAGGACTTGGGTGTGCTAATTCATGACTCCAGATTCCTGGGATCTTGGGAGCATTGCTCCAGTAAATTTGACCATGAGAAAAAGTAAATTTGGGTTTGGGTTTTGTTCATCCGCTAGACGTTATGCAATTTTTTTGCGTATACGTTCTTGTACAAACCAATTTTTTTAAATTACAAATTTAGTTATTTTAAGTTTAGTTGGTAATTCCATATTTAACAATTATTTTTATTTTTTGTTAAGCTTCAATGTTTTGATAATTAAAATTTTATTAAAACATATTTTTTTAATATAAAATTATTAGGATTGGACTATGTTCCATTGATCTCGGCCAGGTTTGATAAATTGGCCAGATAATTACTTGTGCGGTTTTAAGTAATCCACCATGACTCTAGAATTGAAAAGTTTAGTTAAGTTTAAACTTACTTTTACTTACTTTAACTACCTACTTTTACTTACTCTTCCTTACTTTTACTAAGTTTAAAGCACTTACTTTTACTTACTTTCATTGTACTATATTTACTTACTTTTACTCACTTTTACCATACTATATTTACTAACTTTTACTTATTTTGTATTTTTTCAGGTAGTCAATAATCAATAATGGATCCTAATATTGATGAAGTTGGAGAGAAAAGTGAGGGTGTTAAAAGGGGTTACTTTTGTGGTCAATGCAAGAACAAATATTCAAAGAAGCAAAACTGGGAGGAACATTTTAATTCCAAAAAAAATATTTGTTACAATACAAGAGGTCCCAGAGTTTGGGCCCACAGCTTAGATATTGCAGTAAAGAAATACCAGGATGAAGTGCAGCAAAGAGATACGGCAAAGCAGTCATTTAGTTTGTTCACAAAATGTGCTAGTGCTAGACCTCAGAAAAATGAACCAACTTCATCAACTGCTAATCTAGAAAATGAAACTTTTTCACTAGATGTTTCACAGACTGAAGAAAGTGCTTCTCCTCCACCTAAGAAACAAAAGGTAAGTGAGGAATCTGCGCATCAGACTAACAAAACTGCTTTAGAGGAATTTGAAAATTCCCAAATCCAGAAGACATTGAATGCAATTTTGCGCCTAACAAAAGAAACTCACCAAGCTGTTGTGGTTAATAAAGAGAAGTCAAAATATGCCTTCAAGTTCAAGTGTTGCATCCAAATCTAATAAAGCAAAAAGCAACAAATTTGACATTTCCATAGCCCATTTAAGCAAGTGTAAATCAATACAAAAAATCCTGAACAATGACTTGATCAAATCTACATTCAAATTTGTGGAAAAGAAGGATCTAGGGCATGCTGATGATTCATTTTCAGTACCAAGTGATATAATGGAAAACATTGCAAATAGTGACACTAATATGCCTGATGTAATATAGCTGTTGAGGATGAAGATGATGATAATCAAGAAGATATTGATGATGCTTCTGATGATAAAATGTTTAGGTGAGTTATAAACTGTACATTATTGTATTATTATGTTTAGCTAAAACAATTTGTAATTGGTATGTCGTCAATTCAAGAGTTTACTATCATTAACCTATCTAGTGGTGTAAGGGGAAAAAAAGTAAATTCAGAGCTGTGCTCCAGTAAATTTTTTCAAATCTGGAGTCATGTGCTAATTAGCAGCGACCTTAAGTTTACGAAACAGTGCGTAGAGGTGGAAAAGAAAGCCCAGAAGCTGTTGGTTATATCAGGAGGCAATTTCAGTTTCGGAACAAGGAGATTGTGCTCTCTCTGTACAATTCCCTGATTCGGGCCGCACCTGGAGTATGCTGTGCAGTTCTGGTCGCCCACTCTCAGGAAAGATATTGAGAGGCTGGAGCGAGTGCAGGCGAGGGCCACAAAGTTAATCCCTTCCGTTAGGCATATGGGCTACAATCGACGGTTACGCGCCCTGAACTTGTTTTCGCTGGAAACTCGGAGGCTGCGCGGTCAACTGATCGAGGTTTCCAAGCTCTTACGCGGGTTCAACGCTGTCGATTTTAGAAGCATGTTTAGTTTAAATGATAACCCAACTCGCAACAATGGTTGGAAGTTGGATTTGAAACGGTTTAGGACTAGTGTGTATGGGAATTACTTTACATATAAGATCTGTGACACGTGGAACAGGTTACCTTCAGAAGTTGTGAACAGTTCCTCTGTGGATCAGTTCAAGAAAAGGTTAGACCAAATCTTGCACACATTTGAGGGTGTAGAAAATTTTCCGTGGCACCCGTTGCCATTGGTACCTCCTCGGTATGGGCCGCAAGGCCTTTTGAGGTACTTCTTTTCCTTGTAACTCCTTGTAACTCTCTCTCATCACACCGCATGGCAATTTATCCATATCATATCAATAATAACCGAAACTCGAGAAAATATACTCTCTGCTTTCCGCTCTACTCCAAATCCTTTTCTCTTAGTGACCTCTTAATACAAACTAATCTATCATATTTTGCGACTTTTTAACTCTGGTAGGATTCAATTCCATTCCTATAGTGTAAGAGATACTTAAATTCATGTGTGTATTATGCCATATGATGTGCGTAATAAATAATCATTTTTAAATAGTTGGAGCGTTCAAGGTCATCTGTAATCTATAGACTACCCCTGAAGCCCACTCTCAACACTTAGATTCCCCTAAGACACAGGCGTCTTCAAGTAACATGAATGCGTAGAGATCTAAGTGTTAGATTCCATATTATATAATTTATGTGCTAAGTTTAAGAACGCTGGCATTGAAGGATGGAAGGAAGGGACAGTAAAAGCGATAACAGGTTTAATGAAGGAAGTGGAATGAGGATGGAGGTAAGCGTTGCTATGTCGAAGGAAACGAGGTTGGGTGGGGAATTACGAAGGGAGGAGGAAATGCTAAACACAAACTCAAATATTTATTTTAATGCCCTAGACCTAGAAAGATAAAGAGCAAAATAACTTAAACTAACAATGAATTGACAGAAACAGAAGTCTGGTCTTAGACGCACTGATAGGGTTAACGTATGTGGCTAGAGGCCGCCATTCAGAATTACCACTACTACCTAAGTCATATTAAGGTTATTTACTATGACAGAGTAGTCATGAGTAGTTATGGAAATAAAATATGATTATACTGTTGATGGCTGACTATATTCAGTTGGGATATAAACTATTGCTGACAATCTTTGGATCCTTGGCTTTTAAGACGAATTTTTTATGCATATGTTCAACAAAATAGGAAATTGGCTGATTATTATTACCATTCGAAGGGTTGGTACTCTTCACAACCGAAATCAATTTCAGAAGGGGTGCATGGTATCCTCATTTCCTTTATCGTCCCAGCACGCTTCACATAAGCCATTTACACAAAGATGGAAAGACCGTCTGTGCACCACGAGACGACCCAGGCAATGCGGGGAGCAATGGTGACATTGCATGAATATGGTGTGCCAATAAGAGAAATATCAAGACGACTAGACGTTCATCGAAGCACTGTGGAACGGTGGATTCATCGGTATGAAGCAGAAAACTCAATCGCTACTTTGCCGAGGTCTGGTCCTCCGCGTTCAACATCTCCAGAGGAAGATGCTGCGATTGTTAATCATGCCAGAGAGCATCCGTTTGTTCCAGCGACGCATATTTACAGACACCTGAACCTTCGTTGTAGCGCAAATACAGTGAACAACAGACTTCACGAGGCAGAGTATTTTTCTCGCCGTCCAGCTATAAAACCTACATTGACGATTGAGCATAAAGAGGCGCGGATGGGATTTGCCTTGCAAGAAGAATTCTGGAGAAAAGTTGTGTACTGTGACGAAAAACCATTTTCAACAGATAGTCATGGTTCCCTGCATTGTTGGAGGCAGCGCGGAAAACGCTATGAAGAAGGAAATGTTTTCCCGAGCAAACGTAGTGGTCACATCAATCTCGGTGTGTGGGGCTGGATGTCTGGCTATGGTGTCGGCGAATTGACTCAAGTAGATGGACGCTTTACTGGACAGCAATATTGCCAGATACTGGAAGAGGTGCTGCTACCCAGTGTTCGTGCGTATCTGGTTCCAGCACCGGAACCATTTTACTTAATGGAAGATAACAGTCCCATTCATAGGAGTAACGTTGTGAGAGCGTGGTACGAAGATCACCCAGATATTATTAATCTAATTCTGCCACCACGTTCTCCTGATTTGAATCCGATTGAAAACCTTTGGGCAATAATGATTAACGAATGGGAGCAACGCAATGAAAGAACATTTGAAGCACTTTTAGTTCACACGAGGAATAGTTGGGAGAGCTTACGCCGAACACCAAACATTCCCTACAATCTGGTCTCTTCTATGCCGCAACGATTGCAAGAAATTATTGATGCTGGAGGAAGCTATACGAAATACTGATGTTAAAGCCATTACGTAAATGTGTATCGAATATATATTTATATTAATATAGAATTTTATTATATTTTTATGTTTGACATCTATAAAAGTATATATTGTGACCATGAAAGAACTTTACTTATCCTTAGTTAGAATCTTTTCTTGCAATGTCTACGCTCGTAGAGATGATAATATATGCATTGTTGAAACAAACTATGAGAAGGTAATAGTTTCATGAAAAAAATAAAACTGGCAACATCGAGGTCATCACATGTTTATGGGAATTGTCATATGATATGCTACCAATAAACTCTTATATACTACTATATACAGTATACTATATTACGTAATAATTACGATGAACAAATCAAATGCAAATTTCTCTGATTCACGGCCCACCAGTCTTGCTTTAGACTAATGACTTTCATATGATGGAATAGGTTTAACATAGTTCGTTTAATAGGTTACCACTTAAAACAATGGATAAACTATCTATTAGTGAGACGACCGTGACTTCCTTGAAATGCGAGCGCGTGAGAGGTTCACTGAGGAATTTGGTCATTAGATTCTTCACGTAGGATATATATCACAAACAACAATATTGACAACAATTCCCAACAATTACTTAATATCAATAATTGCATTTTGAGCAAATAATTTAGACCTGCGTCAAAATAACTTAGGTATCATGCCATGATTTGGGATATTTGCCGAATTAGTCGTTCTCTATAGTCTACAGCAGTGGTGCACAAACTTTTTTGATGTGAGGGCCAAGCGAAGAAAATAACTAAATGTATTAGCCTACTTACTTTCCATCTAAGTCATAAATTGGGTCACTTTTATATTCTAACTTTTTCATTGAATTGAAAAGACCCGTGGGGCCACTGAAAAGACCCGTGGGGGGACACATTTGGCCCGCGGGCCAGGGTTTGTGCATCACTGGTCTACAGTATAATGTAATGCCCAGCTAATATTATGATGACTAGGATTGCTCCATAACCATCCCAACATCCCGAAACTTGCTCCATTCTGCTTCTTAATCATTTGTATTTTAAACACTAAAATGTAGCAGAAGTGACGTAATAATGGACGTCATTCATTATGTTAGAGCAGTTATGTGCACCAATCCGAACACACCTCCGCTGCCATAAGGACCGCCCATTTTATACCTAACAGACTAGCTTGGGAGACAGACGCGTGAGACTTCTTGTAAGCACTGTACCTCACCGCCGGCTAATGGCGAAAGTGCGCGCGCTGGGTATCAGTGGGGAAGTAGGTAGGTGGATTGAAAACTGGCTGAAGAATAGGCGGCAGAGGGTTGTAATTAAAGGGGCTAATTCGGGTTGGGCCTCGTTCACTAGCGGGGTTCCTCAGGGTTCCGTTTTGGGGCCGCTGTTGTTTATCATTTACATAAATGATATCGACGGTGGCATCGTCAGTCGGATCGCCAAATTCGCTGATGACACCAAGCTTGGGGCCAATGTTGTGACACCAGAGGCCATCGAGCAACTGCGTGCGGACCTAGGTAGGATAGGAGAGTGGTCCGAAAAATGACAAATGACGTTTAACTTGGGTAAATGCAAGGTGATGCACATTGGCTACGCCAATCCCAAGTCGGACTACTCGATGTTGGGGAGTAATATCGAGGCCACTGATTTGGAAAAGGACTTGGGTGTGCTAATTAGCAGCGACCTTAAGTTTACGAAACAGTGCGTAGAGGTGGAAAAGAAAGCCCAGAAGCTGTTGGGTTATATCAGGAGGCAATTTCAGTTTCGGAACAAGGAGATTGTGCTCTCTCTGTACAATTCCCTGGTTCGGCCGCACCTGGAGTATTAGGGCGGGTCGTACTCAGGTGACAACATGAATCTGAAGGAAATCCTACCATCAGGGGTGTCTAAATTATGTGTTTTTACATGGGGAATTCAAATATGAGCTTCTTTTTTGGATAGGATAACTCTAACCTACATCATTTTGTATTTCTAAATTGCCAATTTTACCCTTTTGAACCCCTTTATAATATATTAAAAGATATAAGGTAAATCATTTATATTGACAAGGCCAAATCAACTTTACATATATTTATTAATAGGTGAACTGCATGTATATCACTGGATATAATTACAAAGATCATTCTCCTGACATCTTGAACTTTGCCAGGTTGCACAAATCCTGCTTTGACTCAGACTTGGACATCAGCTTCCTGCTGGTCTCCTGAGCCCTGATCCCTCCATCCCTCTTTTCCTGTGAGAAGTACTTAGCAGAAGCCTCAGTCACCATTTTAACAACCCTCTCAATGCTTTGTGTGTGGCAAGGCCAGTTGCGCACCTCCATGGGGGTGTTGATGAAGTTTTTCACCTCTGAGGTGCTTAGAGAGCAGGTGAGAGGTGGCTCTGACACACCTTCTGACCAGCTGATCAAGTCACCGATGCTGGAAGCATCACAATTGATGTCAGGTGTCCTTCTGCTCCTAACAGAGGAGTCCCCCAGCTGAGTGTCCGGGTCCCCCTCTCCCCTGAAGGCCAGGATTCCCTCCACCCCTTCAATCCTCTCCTTCTGATCCTCAGAGCAGAGTAGTGTTTGGAGGATGACTTCACTGTGGGCATACCAAGCAGATCTTCTCACAGTTGGCATCACAATATCCAGCACCTCCTTTCTCTGGGACTTGAGGCAGTCCAGCTGAAAGAGGATGTGCCTAGGCCCTTCGATCCAGGAGTGCTTGACCTTCACGTTGAACCAACATGGGTAATACACTCCAATGATGAATTCCACAATGAATTGCAGAATCTTCAGGTTCTTTCCTTTAAGTCCGTGCTTTGACACCCAGAGCCTGAGAAGTCTGTTCGCTGTGGTGAGCCAGTGGCTGTGGTTTACTGGTCCTATCTCTAACAGAGCCAGCCCTGCAGGAAGTACTCCATCCCTGACTGCACAGACAATTTTATAGCCATAGTATTGATCAGTTGAGAGTCTTGAATGACCTTGTCAGGAAGCTTGATCAGTGGAGGGCCAACAGAGATTCGGGTGAAGTTTGGATTGATATCAAAGTCTGTAGCAGAATCAAGGAGCTTTCCTATTGGCCCGGATAATTTTTTGTCTGACAGAGTAGGCCATCAAGGTCAACAATGAGATGGCGCAGGGGAAGTTCAACAGTGTGCAGGTTGCACACCAACCAGACCAGCTTTCTCCCCAGGTGCAGCTCCAGCTTCCGCATTACTCCAGCTTTCACACCAGTGTTGACATTTGTTGAGTCTCCTCCAATGGCCAACAAGGTCTTATCATAACCCCTCTTTCAACCAGGCAAACAGGACCTTAGCAATCTTCTCCGCATGTGACTCCTCTTTAGTTGCTTTCTTTGGGGTAAAGTGGAACAGATAGTAGCTGCCAGGCTCACTAACAACACTATAGTGTTCTTCCTTGATCTTTGCGGGAAAAGATTGGTCACTGCCCTCAGCTTCCATCATCACATTGGTCAGGTCAATCCGCCCATCAAAGAGGATGCAAGAGATCCCCCCTCCTCCCTGCACTTCTTCTCGAACTGTTCCCCCAGCTCTCTCATCAACTTCTGTGCTCTCTTGACCTTGCTCTTATCAATCACTTTACTTGTATTGTCTTCTGTGATGATTCCTGCGTCAATCAGAGCTGCTGTTGCTATCGCTGCAGTTGGCCTCAGCCCTATGCCATACCTTACACTAGCAAGGGCAATGTTTTGAATCTCATCATAGTTTTTCTGTACCTTTGCCGAAGCTGCTGGCTCAGGGTCAGTTTGAGGGAAGAGCTCAACTTCACTATAATATGCGTAGAAATAGTTTTTCTAAAATATAACAGAATAATACTCACATGTGAACAGTAACAAAAAAATATCAGTAGATAATCACTAAATCTATCCCCTCACTGCAAGCCGAGGTGGTAAAATAGCTTCATAAATCATGAGTCGCTTCAAATATTTCACAAAACGTTTTAGAATGTTCTGAAACGTTACATTCTAGCCTCTGAGAAAGGTGGCTCAGAAAATGGCCTTACGCGCGCCAGAAAACCGTCAAAATATTTCATATACCAAACTGTACGATAATTACAATTAAGTGGAATGGCACACCTTTTTATTTGAGTATTTAAATATTATTATTATATGAATTACATTATATGTGTTTATATGAATTAGTTAGAACAATGCTCTATGAGAGATAACGTGAGCAGCCATGATAGTTAACGTGAGAAGACATTCTGGGGTAACTACAATAGTAAAATAATCAACAATTTAATAATAATCAACTGCAAAATGATGTAGCTTAGGGTTATCAGAATTAAATATTTTCTTCAGAATTGTGTTCTATACACCAAAATATGTCATTTGAACACCCCTCTCCATTGATTTAAAAAAAAATGCATAATATGACCCGCCCTACTGGAGTATGCTGTGCAGTTCTGGTCGCCCACCCTCAGGAAAGATATTGAGAGGCTGGAGCGAGTACAGGCGAGGGCCACAAAGTTAATCCCTTCCGTTAGGCATATGGGCTACAATCGACGGTTACGCGCCCTGAACTTGTTTTCGCTGGAATCTCGGAGGCTGCGCGGTCAACTGATCGAGGTTTTCAAGCTCTTACGCGGGTTCAACGATGTCGATTTTAGAAGCATGTTTAGTTTAAATGATAACCCCCACTCGCAACAATGGTTGGAAGTTGGATTTGAAACGGTTTAGGACTAGTGTGTATGGGAATTACTTTACGTATAAGATCTGTGACACGTGGAACAGGTTACCTTCAGAAGTTGTGAACAGTTCCTCTGTGGATCATTTCAAGAAAAGGTTAAACCAAATTTTGCACACTATTTGTGTGTAGAAAATTTTCCGTGGCACCAGTTGCCATTGGTAACTCCTCGGTATGGGCCGCAAGGCCTTTTGAGGTACTTCTTTTCCTTGTAACTCTCTCTCTCTCGACTGATTTGGGAAAGGACTTGCTTGGGTGTGCTAATTAGCAGCGACCTTAAGTTTACGAAACAGTGCGTAGTGGAAAAGAAAGCCCAGAAGCTGTTGGGTTATATCAGGAGGCAATTTCAGTTTTGAAACAAGGAGATTGTGCTCTCTCTGTACAATTCCCTGGTTCGGCCGCACCTGGAGTATGCTGTGCAGTTCTGGTCGCCCACCCTCAGGAAAGATATTGAGAGGCTGGAACGAGTGCAGGCGAGGGCCACAAAATTAATGCCTTCTGTTAGACATATGGGCTATAATCGACGGTTCCGCGCCCTGAACTTGTTTTCGCTGGAAACTCGGAGGCTACGTATAAGATCTGTGACACGTGGAACAGGTTACCTTCAGAAGTTGTGAACAGTTCCTCTGTGGATCATTTCAAGAAAAGGTTAGACCAAATCTTGCACACTATTTGAGTGTGTAGAAAATTTTCCGTGGTACCCGTTGCCATTGGTACCTCCTCGGTATGGGCCGCAAGGCCTTTTGAGGTACTTCTTTTCCTTGTAACTCTCTCTCTCTCTCTCTCTCTGCGCGGTCAACTGATCGAGGTTTTCAAGCTCTTACGAGGGTTCAACGATGTCGATTTTAGAAGTATGTTTAGTTTAAATGATAACCCAACTCGCAACAATGGTTGGAAGTTGGATTTGAAACGGTTTAGGACTAGTGTGTGTGGGAATTACGTTACGTATAAGATCTGACACATGGAACAGGTTACCTTCGGAAGCTGTGAACAGTTCCTCTGTGGATCAGTTCAAGAAAAGGTTAGACGAAATCTTGCACACTATTTGAGTGTGTAAAGACATTTAGGACCTCAGTCTGCGGAAATTTCTTTTCCTATAAAATAGTTAATATCTGGAACCAACTTCCCTCAGAGGTTGTTTCCAGTCAAAGTGTAAATCTGTTTAAAAATAGGCTAGACAAAGTACTGAACACACATAGTTTAAGATTAAAACCTCAGAAAACTCTGCAGGAGTTCGCTTGCTCGGTGTCTCTGTGAGCAAGCTAAATATAGAGCTATTTATATATTCTCCACTTTCCTGTAAAATTTCCTTGGCTACTTTTCCAGGGTCAAGGTATTTTCTTCAACCTTTTTCCGTACCTGCCTCTGGCAGGGAGGGAGCGGAGGGTGGGGAGAGAGCCTTCTACTTTTCTATCCAGTTTTCTACTACTGCTAGGATAGTTGAAAGAAAAATAAACTTTTACAAAATTTTCCCTGGCACCCGCTGCCATTGGTACCTCCTCGGTATGGGCCGCAAGGCCTTTTGAGGTACTTCTTTTCCTTGTAACTCTCTCTCTCTCTCTCTCTCTCTCTCTCTCTCTCTCTCTCTCTCAATATTGATAGAATGGCATGTGCTGTAAACGCATCTCAATCTACGAATCAGCATTCCAATGCGATGAATATTTTCAGCAACTCTTTTACGGAACAACAAAGACTAAAAATAAATCAATGAACACAAATAAATTCTAATTTTATTATTCTGAATTGCGGTTGAAGCCGTTTTATAAAGCAAATAATAGCAAAGCATAAATAACCACATGAACAACACAAACGCTACAAACACAACCTCAAAACATCCTTATAACAAAACACACACACACACACACACACAACGCGTGGAAACAGACTTCATACCTCGCTAACTTATTCACACAACGGCTCACACGAATTGGGGGAGAAGGGGAAGGAGGAAGACTAGGAGAACAGGGGAAAGAAGGGGGATGGGGAGATGAGAAGCAGAGAATGACGATGCAAAACTTACCGAAAAGCACCTGCTGGTTAGGGAAGAAGGCAGCGCGCGCGCACACACACACACACACACACATATATTCTCTCTCTCTCGAATTTGGGTTCTCTAGAAAATTTCCCTTTAAAGAAAATGACGAGGTCTTTCTACCAAAACCTGGCATATAATCCTATTCTTGGGAGGAAATATATATATATATATATATATATATATATAATATATATATGCATATAACTGCAATGACCGCGCAGTATATAAATGAATAGAAACGACGTAAGTGTTAAGGAACGTTTCTGCACACGAGGAGGAGAGATAACGAATAATGAAAATGAGGCGAACCGCCCAGGAATCGAACCCAGGGCCTTCCAATTGCCGGTCGGACGCTCTACCATTATGCTACGGACCTCACTCGATTCCTGGGCGGTTCGCCTCATTTTTCATTATTCGTTATCTCTCCTCCTCGTGTGCAGAAACGTTCCTTAACACTTATGTCGTTTCTATTCATATATATATATATATATATATATATATATATATATATATATAGATATATATATAGATATATATATATATATTATATATAATATATATATATATTAGATATATATATATATATAATAGATATATAATATAGATATATATAGATATATATAGATATATATATATAGATATATATAGATATATATATATATAATCAATTCAATTAATTACCAAATTAATTTTCGCAAAAGATAGTTTTTTTAGAGTTAAATTTCTATAGAAAGAATCGAATCGAATCCAATTATTAACAATGATAGAGAATAAACCCAGTAAATCTATTCTACTTTTAACAATTTTTAACGTAACTACACCAGCTAAGCAATAAAACCCATTGGAGAAGCCAAATTTAAGATCCGCCTTTTCTCATATAAATACGATAAACTTTAGTTTCAACCGTCGACTCGAATTATCCACCAACTTTCTCGTAATTATAACTACTGAGGATACCACCGTCATCAGTTATAGGATAAAAGTTTCGGTCCTCTTCCAATATGTGCTCTACCTTAAAATTTACATTCCAATACGTGATCTACCTTAGATTATTCGGATTAGCAGCAGGTACGTTAGTTAGCCTTATAAGGCTAACTAACGAAAATATCACGACTTAACCTAACCAATCGTCAAGGGCGTATAGTTGACCTAACGATTGGTTAGGTTAAGTCATGATATTTTCGTTAGTTAGCCTTATAAGGCTAGTTTCACGGTAGAGCACGTATTGGAATATGGTAGATCACAGTTTCGCGGTAGAGCACATATTGGAAGAGCACCAAAGTTTCATATAATAAAATTCTCCCGCGGTAAAACCAACGTGAATAACAACAGTATACAAAATTTCAAAATTTATATCCTCTTATACGAATATACAATATACAAAACACGAAAAGCGGCGCATTGCAATCTACGTTATACTTAGGGTAATACAATGACCTCAACGTGTTTGTTTACAGAGAAAACCGCTCCCTTTCAATTAACAGCTGACCCAGAACGGATTTCCCTCTTGCTCCGTTCTCCCACATTAAACAAAAATGAGTTCAAGAGCTGCGCGCGTTGTTACAGTCAACCAGAACGTTATACGCACACACACCCTTCGTATATTATCCGATGAACGTGCACAAAAAAAAAGGAAGCGGAGGGCTTTGATTTTTACCTTATTTACGTACATCTGTATAAGATAATAGTCTACATTTCTATATAGGTTAATTCAATTTGGATATATTATAGAAATTTTTTTAAGGCTCATTAAACGAGTTCCCCTCAATCCCTCCTCCCTCCGCGGCTCAAAATATGCACGCGAGTCGGGGCCCTTAATTCTAGCTTTATAAAACTTATCTCGGCAGCTATATTAACTCATTCTGAAGTCTGTTTGAGGCCTAGAATCGCAAAAGGATTTCGGAGAAAACGCAATTTTGTTCCCCTTTAAAGATTTTCCTGATTTTTTTTTCACCCTTTGTCACGACCTGGAAATATATCGTGCGTGCTTTTTGCTTCTCCTACACAGAGGACCTCATTTTTAAAATAACAATGCTAATCAAAGCTTTATAAAATAAACTCTCTCTCTCTCTGTTTTTGTAACGATACCAAGCAGTTGATACACGATCAGCACAAATATATTAGTTAGCTTATACAAAATGGTGCTACCTAGTGTACGATTTCTGTGTGCGTAGCGTAATTATAAAGCTAACGTATATTCTCCTCTTTCCTCTAAAATTTCCCTGGCTACTTTTCCATGGTCAAGGTATTTTCTTCAACCTTTTTCCGTACTTGCCTCTGGCGGGAAGGGAGCGAAGGGTGGGGGGAGAGTATTATGCTTTTCTATCCAGTTTAAAAATGAACTAGTTTAATAACAGGAATCTTCCCGAGTGGACCGGAAGGTTTTTGAGGCTCTCTCTTGTCCTTATAATTCCTTATATTGTGTATGTATATATATATATATATATATATCTGTGTGTGTGTGTGTCAAAGAGGCGATGAACAGTTAAGATGAAAATAGAAGTTTTTAATGTCTCTCTTGAAACAAATTAATATTTTTTGCACTTTAGTATAAAACCGAGTATGAAAGACATCGACGTGAGAAAGCAAAAGCCCTGAAGAAGAGACTCCTCGGGTAAAAGGGTTTCAATTAGGCCTACTAGGACATGGTTCCGATTAATCAGTTAATCATTGTTTCTAATGCAATCATTAATTAATAAAAAAAAATTAAGAAAATGGGAAAATATTAATTTTCCTCATAATTTCAGCATGATTTTACCTTAAATTTTGTAATGTATCATTTGAATTTGGCACCTTTTTGCGCGTATAAACTATCTAATCCGCTCATGCCTGATTTCTTGAACTAAAGCAAACTAAATGTTGGAGCAAAATGTTTTCTTCGGTCTTATTTCACGCAACAGAAACAATAAAGCTCTTTCTTACTCTTTTCAAAAGTATTTCATTTTTAATCATTTTTAATTAGTTAATCATTGATTAATTAGAAAATTTCATCAGTCATCACTTTTTCGTAAAAATTATTAATAGTGATGGGACGATTAATCGGAATCGAGAATCGGAAGAATCGAGCATTTTTCAGGAATCGGAATCGGAATCGAGAGAATTGTACCATGATTTCCGATTCTTAAAACGATTCTTTAACTTTTAATTGAACCAGTTTTGCGATGTAAACTTTAAAATTTAAATGAAAGAGGATAACAAATTTTATTTTGATTGTATTGTAGCTATACATTAAAACATGTATATCCATGATGTGTAATCAAGAAGATTAAAATGAATTGTTACAACTTAGTTGATTTTGATTTTTAAACCAATCTATTATAATTTATATTACCATACTCATAATGTAAATAGTTAATCTTACCAGAGTAAAATATGACAATTTCCAGAAAAACAAGTATAGAATTATATTTAAAAATATTGAGAATCGGAATCGAGACTTTTTAGTGGTATCGGAATCGGAATCGTTAAAAATTTTGGTATCGTCCCATCACTAATTATTAATTAATCATGCTCTAGTTTCAACGATCCATCAGATGGTGGTGTCGAAGCACAAAACGTTTGAAAAAAAACGTAAAAATAAAGTGTTTTAAGTTCTTCAACCGCCGAATGGAGTTTTTCGAAACTTATCGCTCGAGGAGTGTCTCGGACGCAAAAAGTGTCCCAATGCACAACCGTCTAACACTAGAAATGAAAGACCGGAACAGCTGAAAAGCCCGAACTCTTCTCCACTGAAAGGGAGTTTTTACTCGCATAAACTCTTCGGCTTACAGACACCATCCGCATCAGTTGACATTCTTCAAAGAAGTAAAAAGAAAAAAAAAGGATTTAAGAGTTATAACGACCGATGATGCGAAATTTGAGATAAAATAGGAAAGCGATAAACAAAGCAAAAAGAATTACGAGACAGAGAACGAGAACCTTGGGGGGGGGGGGACAAGAAAGTTATGATTCCCTCGCTAGAAACACTGATC